>JAWWMA010000100.1:2805346-2835743 GCA_035041425.1 Mionectes olivaceus | reverse complement strand
GCTGTCTGAGGAATGGCTGAGGTCACTTGATGTGTTCAGCCTGGAGAAGAGGAAACTGAGGAGAGACCCCATTGCAGCTAAGACTTCCTCATGAGGTGAAAAAAGGAGAGGCAGGCACTGATCTCTCTTCTTTGTGGGGACCAGTGACAGGACCTGAAGAGGAAATTTCAGATCCATGCTGTGATTTATACTTGTCAGAGGAAAACTCTATTTAATTGAAATATACTGCTATCCTGTCCTAAGTAATCTTATTCCTGCTTTTTTTTTTCTTAAAGAATTGATATTGCAGCAATTTTGATGTCCACTGAAGATATGCTCTGGTCAATTTGTAGTTCTGTACAGGAGTTTCTGAATCCACATGAAGACAGAGATCTCAAGATCTATAAAATACATAGCCACTGCAATAGTCTGATCTCTGTGTTGGCTATTTTAACTTCACCACTGAAGAATTTATATGAGTGAGTATAAAATAAACATACAATTTGAGATAAAATTGGTTCTTGACCGTACACTCTAGAGAGTAAATATTTGTGTTGAAATTACATGAAATGCATAGCGATGATGCATTTTTATAATCTTTGACTATTTTTCAATTTTGTCTTGAACCTACCTTTATGACCTTACCTAAAACCCAGTAATATCTACTCGTATTTTATTAGCCTTGGATCAAACTCCTATGCTGTACATTTTGTCTGTTGATAACATAGAAAACAGTGAATGTCTGGATTGCACAAACAGTAGAATTTTTTTAATAATTCCTGTCCCAGATTTGCAATTTGTTATTCAGTTAGCTTTTTCTTTTTTTAAATTCAGTCTTGTACATCCAAAATATTTACTAATATGGTACCAAAGACTTTGGTAAGGTTTTCAAGGACTTAGTCATTCATCAATTAAAAAAATATCATCTTACTGATTAAAATACATCTATCTTCAGTTTCCAAGTAAATTAGAATGTCCTGCTTTCATCCCCTAATGTTTTTTATAAGTACTGAAATGTAAAGATAATTTACTGGGATGATTACATAATGTAAATGGTTACATGATCAGTATGTTTCAACAAATATGAATATATTTTAAAAGAGAAAGTATACAATTGCCATATTTATGAAATTATGTCTTCACAAGTCACAGCTATAAACAAAAGGATGCATTACTTGCACTGAAATTGAGTCTGAGTCTTTCACTACTAAAATTCTGCTGTAAATTTGGCATATGAGACAATACAAGGTGACATCACAAGTTAAAAAAATAAGGACAACAAAACTGCAAAGTAACACAGAGGCCACAGCCTGTTCAACTGTCTTATTATTCTAAATAGGTATATTTTAGATAGTACATGGGTAGCTTCTTCAGCTAAAATTTTTTTGTCATGTGCAGGCTCTTTTTAATATTTATGAGCTCTAAGGAACATGCAAAAGTAGGTTGTAACTGGATGTTTGATCTTATACTATGCAGGCTTATGAAAAAATAGCAATTAAGAAGGTGACTGATTAGGTGTGACTGTGGCAGTAGTAATGGAGGAGGAATGGACAATGTGGTAGCTGTAACTGCTTCTGTCAATTTTTACATTTCATCTTTCTTTTATGAAAGACAGAATGATGGTACAAACTAACTGTGTAGTATAATTTGTTTCTTTTAGCTATTCTAGTCTCCTCCGCTAAGCAAAGTTGTTTACAAATTTATCTACACCTGTAATGACAAAAATATGTGCTAGCCTGAGCAGTCACTGAGTTTCAGAATGAAGTGCCAATGCAGCCTGTCTTGCATTTTATGTAAAATGCTACAGATAAATGACTTGGTCATATAGCATTCATATTTAGACATATGAATTTCTCTATCCTAATTTGCTGTAGCAGCCCATTTAATTTACCAGAAAGTCCTTTGCAAATCAAAACCAAAATCTGGCAACTTTGTTTAGAAAGAATAAAAAACATTGTCATATTTTTTATATAGTTACAAAAATAATATTGACACTGGAGAACATCATGTTTTTGTGTAAGTAAAAAAAATTTTTTTTTTGTGAATTTGTATTCACAACTTGTGTTTTCAAAATCTGTGAGGCTACATTATCAAAACAAGTCTTTTATATTGTGTATTTCATTACAGCCAGTATTTGTCAGGTAACCTAATTCAGTGTTCAGAATACAAAGAAAAAGAGGTTTAGCAAATCAGCTTCTTGAATTACTATATCCAATTGGAAGCACTGAATCAAATTTGCAAACACTGAATGTTACGTTGAATACCTAGGTCCATTGTTTACTCAGGTGTACATTGTTCATCACATTAAGAATCTGTCAATAACAAATTTAGAAGTTATGCCTGACTTTAAAGGAATACTTATCTGTCATCAGTTCTTTGTTCAATTATAGTTGTATGATCACAATTTATTGTTATTATATTATCTTGGCTTTATATATTTCAAAACTTTGGTAAAGTTAACAGGAATTGAAATAAAGCTTTTTCTTTTAACTCTATAATGGTCTCTTTTGGTGTTAAAAGTACCCTGCAAACACTAGATGTCAATTAATCGTAAGACTTGAGAGGAACGTTTTGTGTAATCATAAAGGTAGCGTTAACAGAACATTGTTTTCCAGGAGTTGTCTAATAATAAGGACTCATTTCTAACTTACTAAAGTTGCTGTATTACCTATTGCTTTCAGGGAACTAAAATTATTCAAATTTCTTTATTCTGTTGATGAAATGGAACAAAGTAATAGTCCTGAAAAATTAATATCCTTAACCTCAGATAAGGTGATTCTGACATATGCTTTCTCATTCCTAATTTAGTGATCAAATATGTGTTCAGCTATCACTTAGAGTTTATTTTCTGTATGACAAGGTTACTTAGACCTGATCCAAAATTCACCTATGAATCTTGGGGTTTATATGCTCATTTTTCCATGCTTTATTTTCCTCCAGCCTTCTGTGGCCTTCCTGAGGTACCTTTAGTATAATGGAAATGTTGGTTGGAAAGGACTGCTGGAGATCATCTAGTCCAGCCTCCTGCTTAAAGCAGAACAGTCACTAAGAGCAGTCAGACACGCTGTGTTATCTGTCCCATGTCAACCTCCAGGAACTGAAGTTTTACAACCTCTCCATGAAGTGCGTTCCACAGCTGCACTGCCTTACTGCAAAGTATTGCCTAATGTCTAGTGTAAACCTTCAAAGCTGATGGCTACGAGTTGCTGTATCACATCAGCCCCCACTGAGAAAACTTTGTCAGTGCTGTCTTTGTAATGGGTCTTTGGCTATTTGTAGACTCCCATTAGGTGAAGTGACCCTTTAGCCACTTCTTCACCAGACTAAAGGAGCCCAGATACCTTAAACATTTCTTATAAATGATTCAGTCTAGACTTTTCCAGTTTCCTCACATCCTCCTTGAGCTGTAGGCCCAACAGCTGGAAAAAATATTCTAGGTTGCCAAGTAGATAAAGCAAATCAGTATCTTGATTTTGCTTGCCATCCTCTTCCTAGTGCAGCCCAGTGAGTGGTTTGCATTTGTTTTTAGTGACAATACACTGTTACTTTGTTTTCAACACCCTGCTGACCATAAGTCCCAGGCTTGGGTTTGTAGTCAGATAAGTCAGTTCCCAGCCTAAGTTACTCTGTTGCTGGAGTAAACACCAACTTTACCTCTGTCAACTTTGTGAGTGTCTGTTGGTCCAGTCATCCATGGCTTGTCACTCTGTTAACTACTGTGACTGCTTCCCTCAATTTAGTGTCACCTGTTTCAAACGTGTTCTCTGTCCACTTTTGTTTAGATTGTTGAGGACCTGTTGAACAAAAGAAGTCTCCAGAATATGTTCCCCAAATATACAAAGTGTTGCTATTTTCTTGCTGCTTACACAAACCTCTGAAAGAAGAGAATTTGCATACCACAGGATTTCCAGTCACCATAGTCTTATTACTGACGACCTTGTTTCTCAGTTAGTCAGTTCTAGTAGCTGGGGCTTTGTGCAGTGGATCAAACAGTTTCAGTGCTGCCTGTCAGTAACATAAGAGAATCCAGTGCTGTTCTTCATTCATTATTTTGTACAGAATTAGGTTGCCCAGGCCTCAAAGTAGAGACTGTCTTCTGCGTTGGGTTAAGGGTTGCTTAGTTTGGAGCAGATCTATTCTTGTGATGTTTCCTGTATTCTTTAGTCTTTGTACTGAGTAGGAGAAGACAATCTTTCTGTCAAGGAAGAACATGAAGAGTAAACTGGGTGCACTTTTTTGTGATACTATGAATTATTATATCTTACTTTCTGAACAAGAAGTCAGATAAATTGTTTGAATGCTGAGAGAAGAATTTAGAGAGTCTATTGGCAAAATTGCTCTCTACGGGGTGAAAATATCTGCCATTCAATTTGAAAAACTGAAAATATTTCTCTTTAATATATGAGTTTTAACTCATGAAATTGCTTTTTAGTCCTGTATATTCCTTATACAGAGTTAAATCCTTCAAAGACTACCAGGAAATACTGTCAAGATGCATCTTGTTGTCATCTCATTTCTTCACACCTATACTGAGGCTTACAGGATGAATTCTCACCTTGTTATGCTCTACTGAAGAATAAAACTACTGTAACTTGGAGTCTTGCTGTGGTATTAAATGCTTTCACAGATACTGTCTGCTGCTTTGAGTCTATAGGCAGCTGCATTAAGATATCTTGAAACAAAAGCAAATTTCCTACTAGCTGTTATTATTACTTCTGTCAGAAGAGTAGTTGAATTAAACAGTCTGGCTTAGAGTTACATAGCCAACATTGGACATTAAGAAATGTTGATATGAGAATTACTATATTATCATTAGACACTTGATTATTTTTTAGTAGTATTTGAAATTATTCTAATATTTAAATGATCTTTAAAGCCTCAGATTATCTCCATCTCACTTAAAAAATTTCTGTAGAGGTTTTGTTATAAGCCTCAGAATCCAAAAGTGTGGCTTTTGTATTGTGTGCTCCTTCTTAGGATACAGCTAAATATTTTAGTGGATGAGAAACAACAGGATTTCTATTAATTTATTGCTGAAGAGTAATTAAAAGCTAATACTAAATTATGGAATCCTGTTCTTAAATATATTTATAACCCTATCATATAATGAATAAAAATAGTTAATTTTTAGTATTGGTGGATTGGACACATCTTCATTTTTGCCACTCACATCCTTTGAGTAAGTGAAGTACTGCAGAAGTGACATCAAACTAGCTTATCTAGTTCCCCACCAGATTCTTGTATTTGCAATTATGTGTATGTATATGTATATTAGTACTATTTTATATTATGTATATTAATACTGTTTATCATTTGGTCCTATTGGTCCAAAGGGATTTTAAGTCTTTTGTGTAATTCAGAAATATCTGGTTTCTTTCAGGACATTACTGAATAGTTGTGGTGAGCATCTTCCTCAAGAGTTTTCAGAAGTCTTTAATCACCCATCACATTGGTTATTTTGCATACCATCATCCTGTTTTTTCTTACTGAAGTGAGTATTGTAAGCTGATGTTTGTAAAGGCATCACTGGATTGTCAGTATTAGTCACATAGTATGACAACATTTTGTAAAGAGTGAATCTGAATAAATGTTTAACTTATAATCTGAGTTTAAAAAGGCATAGGAGAAATTTTTAGTTCATTACAGATTTCTCAAATCTTTGAGAGCCTGTAAGAAAGGTCACACTGAAAGCAGTGCACTGTGTTTTGCTAGTCTAGTCATTATGTTTGATATTTGAATTGTCTCCAAGGTTTTCTGGCTTTAATTAAAGGGTATATAGCTTTTGACAATAATGTAGTTCACCACAGTTGCTGTTTTGAAGGACTTATAATTAAAGGGGAAATAAAGAATGTATGTCTTTCTGTGTATGACTGGTGGTTAGAAAAATGATTTGATATATACATGACTCCTTGAAAAATAATGCTGCTTGATCACAGTTAATTTTTTCAGAGATTACTGAATGATTAAAGGCAAAAGCTTAATTTCTTTTTCTGTGTCACTGCATTTCATGACAAGTTACATAGGAGATATATGCTACCAGCTGTGCTGTCATTCCATTTCTAGTTTTGAAGCTGAAGCACTCCCACACCAGTGTAGATCCTCTGCTAACCTCTTCACCTCCTCTTCCTCCTCTTCAAAGTTATTTCCTGAGAGATTTTCACTCTCCATTTTCATGAAAGGCTGCTTTTGTGAGTTCTTACTCTGTGTTTTCTGAGAAGGTATTTTTATATTTCGCAGAAATACATTCTCATATGATTGGTGACCTGTGGTGACTTATTTGTCAGCAATGTGCTGTGGATTTATGACCTCTTGTCTTGTACACACAATATTTTGTACCATGTACATAAAAATATTTTCCCGGTAATTTTGCCCCATACTACACAGAACTTGCTGATTTCTCTCCACAGCCTTCACTCCTAACTACATGTCATCAATACTGTTATCTCCTTCCTAGGTACCTCTGATATCTGCTGAACCAGAGGCAATATATGTTTTGACCATCATAGTCATGTGATTGGCTAAGTAAGAGCCAAACAGAGTTGCATAATGATGAATTCAGAATGTGTCCTTTTCCCTGCTAGACATAGTAATTTAAGTTCTTTAAAAGCTTGAAGCATCACATTAATTTACCTCTGTCAAGCTTGAAGGAAATTTGTTGGTGGCTCTTTTAAGTTATGCATGGTTGGAGAAAAAGGAGAGAGAAGGTGGATATAGGAAGGGAGTGACTGCATGATCCATTAGAAAGGGATCTACTCCATTTCTGGGAAAATTTATGCTTCATTAAGTATTCATTGTAGAAAAGACAATTAGCTTTTTGATACCCTCATCCAAGGCCAGTACTCAAAATTTAAATTACACTGTGAATTACGAGTTTTGGAAGATGACTTCAAAAGTGAGTACCCTATGCAATGTAAAATTACGTAAAGGAAATGCTGGTACCATTTCAATCTGATATAATTATCTTTTCTGAGGTGGAATTAGGATAAATTTGTCTTGAATAAATAGCAGAAAACTATTCCGGAGCTATGCACTATGCACTTTTTTCACCTAGATGACAGGCAATAAAATATGCATCCTCTTGATCACCAAATGGAAAAATGAGGAGTTCAAAAGAAAACACCTATCTGAGAAGATACAGTTAGTGTACCTGTGTGAGGACAGTCCGTATATGGAGAGCCTTATGTACTGTCCTGATGATAATGAGTGAACTATGTTGGTAAAATATTTAATATTTTCTTTTGACAACACACTTCTCAGCTGCTCAGAAGAAGGAACAGTGAAGGACTCTATACGTAATGAAGTAATTTGTGGGACACATTCTAAAGTGTTCTAGTTTTTTCATTGGTTTTACACTCTACATCAATGAAACTTTTTTTTCTTGAAAAAGTTGCATTTTGAGCATTAACAAGACATGTTTAAGTATTGCAGTAAACTGTATTTTAGAGCATGCTAACTATTCATAGATTGTTTTATGGTTTTACGTCTTACATCTAATAAAAATATATATTCACTGTCCATAACAAAATTGGGAACACAGGCCATTGTACACCTCTCAACTGTACTCTAACCTGTCATACTATTAAGTATTTACTCTTCCTAAGCTTGATATTTCAAAAGAAAGTTTCACTAGTTCCTGAAATTATTTTGTTTATTATATAACCTGATTTACTACATTATTTTTCATAACTGAAAATTACTACAGTGTGTTTTATTTTATCAATTTGACTCCAACATTTTGTCAAAGTTTTTACCATGCCTTATAAATTATGCCTTATAAAATCTTGCACTTACCACCTGAGGTTTTCTTTCTCTCTGCGTTGGATACTAATCAGAATAATGTAGTTGATTATCAAACTAAATAACTACTGATCATTTATATTACAGTTCCTTTAGAAGTAATTATGATTCTTTTAGTGGTAATTGTGATTCATCCTTTTTTCTTATCTGGGGTTTATAATCATACCATTTGCAAATCAAAGTTGGGTTTTTTCTATTAGTGTACAAAACTGAACATTTCTATGTGTGATATTTATATGTACTTCACCTTTTGTCACTTTTTATGAGGCTAGTCTTATTTTCACTAGTACTGAGCTACGAGGATGGGAGAACATATGCCTCTCCATATGCACGTTACAGAACTTCTCAGTGCATTTGTTGGTGCTAGCTTCATGGCTGTAGGGAATGTCTGATATATTTTATTTTTCCTCCAAGTGAATCACACCATTGTACACTTCAATTTGCAAGATGCTTAAAGAGCCAAGAACTGGTGTATATTACAACATGATAATTTCCCATCTGGTCAATGACAGACAAGTTTTTATTCATTTCAAGTGCTCTAAAAATGTAATTTATTTCGATTATAATTTGAAATAATACGCTTCATATATCTAGTTGATCAAACTTGTTCCTTATTTTGTAGTTTGAAGTCAATGAGTGATCTTATTAGATATGATAACATGACATTCAAGGGAGAAAAAAAAATTAAACTGGCCCATGTATTTTAACTGAATTAGTCAAGTGTTGACTTGACTAATTCAGCCACAGCACTAACTCTAGTGAGAATATAGTAATTGTTGTAATTTTAACTTCAATTACTAACTGCTAATTAGTTCCTAACATGGATTAGATTATATTGATATATAACTAGTGTTGAACATACAGAAATTAAGATAATTCTATTAAGAATGCAAAGCCCTAAGGTTGACAGTTTGAATGCAATATATGTTTAAGTATGGAAAAGTTATCTTGACTGCAAGTTCTATCAATATTTAAATGTATATTTGTATATATTTTTGATAAATATTATTAGAATGCAGTATGTGCATATATTTACATATATTTACTATGTAAATATAATTGTAGAGCCAGTGCTACATTGTCAGTAATTATACATAAAGTAGTAATTGATAATCAAAAAAACTGTACATAAGTTTTCCTGCCCTATACGTTGCTTATCAACTCAGAGGTATTTGCTGTAAAATTGCAAAGGCTGGCATGTATAAAATCTTGCTTTACTAGAATTACTATTACAGTGAAATTTTGACATAACAGTGTGATGTAAGGGTCCTGGTGGAACATGATGTTACGGAAGCTTGGTTTCCTTAGGTTACTTCAAAATTGCCCAGCAAGATGTGTATTTCTGCTTGTTTGGTAATGGAAACATAAGAGATGTGAAGGGGAACTAAATTAGAGTAGTGTATCAGCTGACATTTTCATTTCCAGGTGTTGTAGGTTTGTATTGAGTATATTATATATGCAGTAACCTTGACTGAACAGGAGAGTGTTTGTGCAGTCATCTCTGTTTTTTTTCATGTGTGCATTCAAGCAGGGTTGGGCAGTGACACACTTGGCTGAGTCAGATGGCTGTAGAAGTATGCAATGTAATAGAGAGATTCCCCTCTATTAGAACAACCACATGAACACATTTTAATTCTGTCCCAGTGTATAAATGGCACATAAAGTGTTTGAGCAGAAGCATATAAATCCTTCTCTAGTCTGACAGGGAAGTGTCATACTGAAAACCTCCTGATGAAGGTTTTAGCTGATGCTGAAGGGTGTTGTGTGCATAGTGGCAGATAATATTTATACCTGCACAGTTAATACACTGGTCCATATGTAGTTTTTTACACTGGTGCATGTAAAATTTATGTGCATAAAAGTTTACATATGAGGTGTATAAGTTTCAGTGTTAGCAGCTATTGTTGTATAAACCTGTAGCAAAAATAAATACAGTAGCTAAATATCAGTTGAAATTTAAAAATCTTCAGATTAATAAAAAAATAAACTTGCAAGAAAAAAATCCACAATCCAATTTTGAAAACTTCTATCTAAAACTATTCAAGAAGAAGACAGTACTAAATACAGTAGGTAATAAACATCCTGCAGGACAGATTTTTTTTTTAACTGTAACGTGAATTTAATGATTGGTGTTGTGTTGCTGGCTGAGTTCAGAGGAAGCCCTCGAATATTTTTATTTGGAAACCTCAAACGTGGAAGCCAAAAACAATCTCTTCAAAAGCTAGTAAGTTTGTACTACACTTTCTCACTTCTCCCTACTGGCAAAGTAGTAACTCAACCAGTCTAATATTTCATGTGGACTTTTCAGGACATGTAAGAATTGGTCAACCTAATCTGGAATTTTGCAATCTTTATGAGCATTTTCTCTGCTTTTTATTTAAGAGCTTCATATACTTCCTTGAGACAGTTTCTTATTAAGCAATTAATGTAATACTGAACTAAAAAGTAATAGCCTTAAATTTATTCAAGCACAGAAAAAAAATCTCCTTGTTACTTAGTCTAACAAGACAAACATGGTTTCATGCAAGAGATAAGAGAAGTGGCTTTGTATCAGTTATAACTTTGGCAGACTACCAAATGTTAATTTGCTTTTAGCTAGTTGAGATTAAATGTAATTCCTTCACTGAGCTGCCTTAAAGTAAGCAAGCATGAAAGCATTTTCAGAGTAATCTGGGAGGAATTGACATTTAAGGGAGTTAGCATTACATCTGCAATATAAGGTTATTAATTTCATAGATAAATTAACTAAATTATTCTTTATCTTACATTTTGAAAGGATTCCATCAGCCAGAGAAATGGCAGCCCAGGGTCAGCTGAAGCTGCTCTTATCCCAGCCGTATTGTAATTTGAACTTGCTTTTGGAAACATTGCTACATCATGATTGTCTCTTAGTGAAAATTTTGCTGAGAAGCTCAAGTAAGTATTTATACTGTCAATCCATATAAGAATATCGGTGAAAAACACAAATTCATTTTTTAAGTGCTGAAGGAAAACTGTCAACCATTCTGGAAGAGTTTAGGTAGCCTTATTAATATCAATAGTACACTTTTTGAATGGGTTAAAAGATAGAAAAAGTCTTTTTTTTTGTTTGTTTTTTTAAATGAGAACGTTTTGTGCTCAATCTGTGTATTAATAGTCAAAACAGACTACAGTTTGATAAAATAGGCTGCTACCATAAATGCAAGGGAGTCAAAATGAGTTTGAGCTTAACAGAGCTGTGACACCACAACTACTTTACCCAGATTTTTAAAAGTGTGGATTAGTAGCCTAAAAATCACTTTCAGAATTGTGTTTCAATAGTGAAAAGCTTCTTAGATATTTTGTTAAACTTGTTATGTGTTTGTCATTGTAGACTTTTTAGAATTGCACTTAACACGCTTCCTCTTCTTATCCGTTAATGCCATTTTGAAAGTAGAACAAATAAAAGAATGGTTCTACAAGTTTTTTCTGTATTCTAATGGTGTTGTGTTTGAAACAACAAACTTTATCACATCTTTCCTTTAATATCTTTCAGTTATTGTTGAAAAGCTAATGTTATAATCACCTGTTTGACATAATTTGGCAGGAATAGTGAATGAGAGTCTAGGTTTCTATATTTCTTGGCAAAAGAATTCTTTCTACTTATAAAAAACCCCATTATATCCACATAATATTAGATACAACATAATTTAGTTCTGTTATTTTAAACTCATCTAATATTTGTAAGGGGTACAATATAGCTTTCTCTACTGTCATGCATTTTACTGAGAGCTGCAGTGCATACATTTGCCTACTCAAACACCTGTCTACTTTTACAAAGACTGGCAAATGTTTGATCAGGGTCATATTCTTACCCTAATGCTAACCATTATTTAATTTTACTATCTGTTTAAATTATTACAGGTAATAAGTGATATAATGTGTTAATCTATTGACTGACCAACCTCTTAAGCTTTAGGGAAATCTCTTACTTTGAATTACAAAATGTGCTATTTACACAGGCTTTATTAATATAACTACAATATTGATATGAATAAACCTTCAATTTAGATCAAGTTGATACCTGTGATGATCCATATCTTCGAAATTAATTTCAACAGGGTTAATTGTCTAAGGACAAAATGTTTATATTTTTTATTCCTACTCCTGTGCAGCTTAGTATACCATAATTTTTCAGTGATTTTCCCTAATGATAACAAAACTCCCTGATATTTAACTACATAAGATTTTTTTTAATAGGAAAAGCCTTCCCACATTTTTAACACTCAGAAACCAGTGCAGAAGGCAAAATTCTCAATAAAGAGGTGCTTATTTGTAGATGGTTTAAAGTATTGATGATTTTTTTCTGTATTGTACTAATACTTTGGGATATTCGAAGCAGAAATCTTTAAAACACATTAATTGCAGTCCCATTGTTCGCATGGCTGTACTATGGCGAGGTTCAAAAATAATGTATATTCCCCATAGTAGGGAGTACTGTTGGGATTGGCAAAGTTTTTTCAGTAGAAAGAGTATTCTGGAAGAATGCATTTGTCTTGGTTTATAGACACTGTGTGCCAGGAGGCAGGACCTCCAATGGAATATAAACACTTTCCTCCAAATTATGAGAATTTAAAACTGTGAGATGTTTGAGTAAAGTGTAGAAATGAATAATAGTTTTTATTAAAAATGGAGAACAGAACACAGTAACCACAGGGGTACAGGTTAAAAATGGTCTGTCTCTTCACCCCCTGCCTTTCCTTAAGAGACTGGAGACCACCTGGCTGCGTGGTTCTCCCCCAGGCAAACAAAGGGAATGTGGGGAGTATGGCGGAGAGCTTTTTCCCCCGCTGATTACACGCCACTAAAATAGAACAAAACCTGGGTAGTTATTGTGTTCCTGCTGGTTGTGTGAATTTGGCTCCGGTGGGAAGCTGTGCCGGACGCAGGGGCTCCACTCGCAGCGCGGGCAGGTTGTGGTGCGGGGGGTGGCGGTGTGCGCTCCCAGCCCGCTGCGGCGGCTGTCACCCCCGGCGGCTGGCGGCGAGCAGGGGCGGCGTGGCTCCCTCCAGCCAGCGCAAGCTGCAGCCAGGCGGTGGAGGTCGAAAGGCGGCGGTGGCGCTGGTGGGAGTGTCCGGGAGCTGGGCTGGGTCCCAAAGTCGCTGCGGCGGGTGGTGCGAGGCAGCTGCGGTCGGGCGGCGGGCAGGAGCAGCGGCCGCGCTGGTGTTCGGAAGGCGGGGGTAGCGCTGGTATGCGGAGCACTGGCTGTGCTGCTTGGCTCATGGGGTGTCTTGGCTCACTGTCCAACAATGAAGGTGTGGAGGCAGCAACCCCGGGTGTCATAGGGCAGGAGGCCAGCAGTGAAAGCACGGAGGGGCTCCAGGGGCTGTGGGTTGGGTGGCCAGCAGGCAGCGAAAGGGCAGTGGTGGCGCCAGTCAGGGACCTCCTGGGTTCTGTCCCAGAAGCGAGAGAAAGCAAACCAAACCTGCTTGCCCCTTTTATTCCCCCCCGCAGTTCCCACGCTATCTTTGTTCCAGGGATCCTGCCTCAGTTCCCGCAGTATTTTTACTTCAGGGATCCCATCTACCCCACTGCCCGCCCCCACCTAAAACTGCATGGTGACATGGAAAAATTCAACAAGATAATCTAAACCACAACAGCATGTATGCATGACTAAGTGTTGCTAAATATTTTCAGAAGTTTATCATATTTGCTGAAGCTATTGAAACTCCATGTATGCAACTATATGCTATCTTGCTAGAAAGGTGACAAATTTTTACTTTTGTAATTTTTTTTGGTGCAATATGATTTCTGAAATGTACATAAAAAGTAAAATGTGAAATTAAGAAGTTATTGCATCAAAAATACTAAAGGCGTATGCCAAAACAAACAACATACTTGTCTCCACTGAGTGTGTCCCCTGGGTCTAAAGGCAACTTTGGAAAAAATAGTTGAAAAATTAGATTTGCATATTTGACCTCTATAACTTAGGTTACAAATCTAAACAATCCAGATGGGTTGAAGTACAATTAATTATAGTCATATAATCCTAGAGTTGTTTTCTGTAGGTCAAACATTCAGAAAATTTCTTTCTAAGACGTTGTTGAATGAGTGAAGGGTTTAAGGTCTTTGCTCTGGCTTTGTGGGGAGAAATAGAGTTGTTATTTCCAGGTATCAGGAGGTATTCTTGGCATGATGAAGCGAAAAGCAATAGCTTTGTTGAATTACATTGGCCCAACACAGGATTATTACCAGAGGGGACCTCATCAGTCAACAGATACCTGGCCACATATGAATAGAAGTCACTGAGAAATCAGCAAGGCCTTCAGTCAGTCCTTGGGCCTCATGTATACCTTTTTTAAGAAGAGATGGTACTCTCAAGGATCTGATGCACAGTAGTAAATGCAATGCATTCCTCTTTAGTTTTATAAATAATCCTATTCATTACCATGAATACATGAGACTCCAGTTGTTACAAAGATTTAATTTCACTTTCTACACATAACTTTAAAGTGAATATTGGCATGTGGAGATAAACTGGAAGAAAACTGCTTTCACAACAGGACCAACCCACTGGCAGTTTCATCTAATGTTTCTGGCTTACACAATACATATTTGTGAGACTAATAGAAGAGAGTATTGTGTAGTCTGTACATTCAAACTAATAGGAGAGAGTATTGTGTTGTCTGTACATTAATGACATTCTAGTCCCCACTAAAACTTTGAAGTGAGAACTGGTAGTAATGTTTGCAAGTATTCTGTGGTAAGTTTAGAGTTGCAAGTCTGAAGTTGAACCCAAAGAAATGTGAATGTCTTCAAAAAGAGATCATTTACCTTGCACACATAAACAGGCTGGGGAAGAGAGGATTTCCACTGAGAAACTGAAGTTGTGTGGTGTAGTATCAACCAATTCCCTAGACACTAAAAATATAAAGACTTTTCTGAGACTGTGCTTTTATTAACCAGTTTCTGGAAAGAGAAATTACTTGAAAATGTGAAAGATTTTTTCCCCCACTTTAATTCTTTGCCCTCTATGAAGCAGTTCTCTAACTGCCATGATGTGCTAGCTTAAGGTAAATTGTAAGTACTAATTAAATTTTAATCAAATTTAATTAATTAGATTTTAATTTTTTTTATTTATGGGTAAATAGCATTGGGTTTTTTGTAAGTTACTCTAAAAGAATAGTGAAAGGTGGTAACTTTGCCAATTGACCTCACTTAGAAATCAAACTGAACAACAGTAGTGAGTTATTACGAAAGAAAATGCACATACCTTGCGTTAATCACAGACTCCATTAAAATTCTGGCATTGGCTAAATCTGTAACAATTTGACACTTTTATTTCAAGTACTAGGTCATTATTTTTGTACTTTCTTCTAATGACTTACTGGATTTAATAATCTTGAGTCGTAGTTTATCAGGCAAGCAAAAAAACTAGCAACTGTGCTAGTCCTGTGGTTCAACCACACACTATTTTGGGGAAATACAGTCCTGCAGATTTTTTCACAAAACTTCAATTTTAATCTGCAACCCTGTCTTCATTGGAAGAGCGGAAGTAAATCTCCTACACAAATATATATGCTTGTGGAGAGATAGGTCTCTCCTCCAGCTACTTGTGGATTATCCAGTGAGAGACTTCTGACTACACCGGAAAACTTTCTTAGCCTCTTCGTAATAGCAATCTGTGTCACGATAGCCTAAGAAATGATTAGATGAATACTTTAAACGTAATGACCAGTCTTCGCGAATGAAGATCTGAGGAAGGTCTTTACACCTTCCAGCCTGCACATTGGATTTTTTTTAAGTGAGACACAGGTGAGACACAGTGTGTCTGTGTAACTGAGCCCACCCTTTAATCCTGAGGTTCATCTACCGGGGCCAAGCGAGCTTGGACGGTGGCAGCGAGGTCCTCAGGACGTAGATGGATTGTCTTACAGGGCTAACGAGCTCCACCTGCCCGGGGAGTGTCCCTGACCTGGAATCGAACACGGGCCTCAGCAGTGACAGTGCTGTATCCTAACCACTAGACCACCAGGGGCTCCCTACTTTAAACGCGGCATCTCCTCAAAATGTCCATCTGACTAGTAAGCTTATTGGATTCTGTACCTCCATAACCAATGAAGGGTTTACTGAAGTGATGTACTTCTAGCTGGAAGGTAGGTAAAAAAAGAACCTTAAACAGATACCCACTCTGTTTGATGACTTTCCAGTGAGAAGCTAAAGAAAACAGTAAACAGATTTTATGGAGTTTCTGAAAATTTGAATAGGAATTATTGTTTGGGCTATAGGAAAGCCCTACTGCAAATCACATATCTTCTCTTGACAAAGTAGTAGCAGATAAGTGCTGGATGAGTGGTAATGTCAGCAAGGGAGGTATTTCTAACAGTAAGAAAGAAACAGGGAGAAATGGCACTTGTAACTCCACCTTTCTGAAGACAGGTTTTTAAAATACATGGTAGTATCCCAAGAGGTTTAGTCCATTATTTTGTCATAGAAAGAATTCACCATACTGTGAATGGTATAGCTGTCTCAATAGATACATATATTTCTTACTAAATACTTTACTATATTTTGATATTGTCTGTGCATATGGAACAGTATACTATATGGAAATAACAAAGAACAGATTCAGCAGTTATCTAAAAAAATATAAACAAATATATATGGATGTTAAGTCCTGATAAAATGATGAAGCAGCATCTCCTTTGAGCTGTCTAGAGAAGCTCTAGATTCCCTTCACAGCCTAGCTTTTGCTATACAAATGCAGTCAGTGAAAAAAGGATGAATGCTATCAGTGGGCAGTATGATACCTATCACATAAATTCTGTTCTTATATGATAATTAACGAGGAGGCTGCTTTGGAGTTCAAACAAAGATTAATATTTAATGTTATGACAGGTGAGTTAATAAATGTAAAAGAAGAAATCTAAGGCAAGAGAATATATATTTCTATATATCTTTCTCTAGACTCCTTATTCATAATATTTAACCAGCTATACTGATCAGCTAGCTGAAGTCTTCAACTGACATTATCCTTTAAGATCCTTTCTAACCCAAGGGATTCTATGATCCATGCCTGCTTATGAGTCAGAAAACTCATTTTAACCTTAGCTTTCAAGGGTCAGCTATTCTTACAAGGGTGGCCTTTACTTCAGTGTAAAACAGGAAAAAGCTGATGAATGCTTGCATTATGTTTAGCCACAGAATAGTTTACCAGTGGATTAATGGACATCTTTGCTTAAAAGCGCAAGACTTGTATTACACACTAGTTATTCAAGATGTATGTGTAACACCCTCTACAGAATTCTTTTGTACTCCTTTCCTTTATCTGAATCTATTGGTAGCACTAAGTTGATTACAAAACTTATTAAGAAGTTGTGACTCAAACTTTCTGTATGGCTTGGTCATAGAACAAATATAGGCTTAATTTCAAGTCATAAGCCCCTTTAAACACAGCAATTTCCCATCAAGTTCTGCAAAGACAGTTTATGTAATATTTAAAATCTCAGCTACCCCTCCTCCCTAGAATTTAGTTAAATTAATTTTAAAAATAAATACTTATGGTAATATAATTGAAGTTCAATTCATATTTCATCTCACTGAATACATCTGGGTTTTCTTTTTTGAAAAACTTTATCTACTTTGTTGGTTATTTCTTTGTCATATTCATATCAGAAGACATATCCCTGATGTCTTGGTTTAATGACAATCTATTCAGGAGGCTAGAACTCTAATGAGATGAGCCCTACCTTTTTTTCTTCTTTCTTTTTTCTTTCCTTTTTTCTTTTCTTTTTTCTTTTTTTTCCTTTTTCTTTCTTTTCTTTTCTTTTTTTCTTTTTTTTTTTTTTACTTTATTTCCCCCCTTCCAGTATAATGAAGGTAAAACTTAGGAGGAGTCTGAATGAAGAAGGGAAAATAACAATTTTACCAAAAAGGGAAAGAAACAAACACACAAAATAACAGAAAATATTATGTAGCTATCTGCCTTGCTCCTGGGTTAAAACAAAACCTGGAAGGATGTTTTGCCCGAAGAAGGCCTTCTGTGGGCTGTGAGTCCGGGCTGCTCCGGGCGCTGCTGCGGCGCGCTGGGCGGCGGCGCTTTGTGCAGGCGAGAGAGCGAAACGGCTGCAGCTGAGGCAGTGGCGACTGCCAGGAGGGCAATCCCTGGGCTGGCAGTGGTGGCAGCTCCCTGGCTGTCCCGGGATAGCTCCTGAGGCGGCAGCTGCTCTGTATGCGGCTGGGCACACCGGGACGGCTCGGCTTGGGGCCAGCGTATCCCCGGTCTGATGCAGAAACAGCTCTGAGCTGAGGCAAAAAGCAGCCACAGCTGAGGTGGCCCTCAGGAAAGACTCTGAGAGTCCGTTGTGCTCCAGTGGACAAAAACGAGGTACAAAGAGAAGGCAATTTCGACCCCTGCACCCCTTTTATCTCCTGTCTCCCAGGTTCCCAGGATGCTCCATTGAGGGGACGCAAGTTTAGTGTGCGTTCCGAGACACCAGGGGCAGCTGGGATGGGGAGCTGTCCCCCATGCTCCAAATTACCTGGTTGCATGAAATATTAATCACTGAAAATTCTTATGATTTAGCTGAAACTGCAACACCTGGTTGTGAGTGAATTGTGAGGAATCCATTTGATTCTTCACTCAGGAGCATCAGGCATTGGAAGCAATATATGCCAGCTCACTCAACAGGAAAAAGAAACCTGATTTAAAAAAATCTGATTGCTGATCTGTCTGCTCATTGGGGGAAACAAACAAAAAAACCAAACAAACCATAGCTTGTTGGTTTTGAAATCACCGATCAAATTTTTTGGATTTCTGCATGCTCTGGGCTGCTTCCATTAAGGTTGCACACTATCCAAATTGAATGCTTTACAATAATGTGTGAATTAGGTTATAGGAATTCAGAGGAGAGTAAAATGAGATTTTTAAATTTTATAACATTCTCAAGTCATTCACTTAAGGATAGGTGGAAAGCAACAATTCTCACTGTGGTAGATTTTGAAGGCCATTTGAATGCTAGAAAAAGCACAGTCTAAAAATTTAGTCTCAGCTATCTTTCTTCTGGACAGGTTACTACAGGTAGGGACTGCCAGACTAGCAGAAAGCAATGACATTTTGAAATATTTTATTTAAATAATTCTTACAGAAACCTCCAGTTTTTACAAACTAGAAATTTAAATTAAAAGTGCTTAATGGGTTCTGGCCCTGTCATTTGTTACGATTATTAACATCAGAATGATATTCCACAAATATGTGGGAAGCTGAGGTCTGTGACATTAGCACAAGTCAAAACCATTGAGTCGCACCGACTCCAAGAGCTTTAAACACATCATTATCTTTCAGCTAGGAGATTACTTTGTAGTGATTATCAGAAACATTTGGAAATACATGTTTTATAAGCCATTACACTCAGCTCTATGAAAATCACTAGCTGTCTTTAAAATCTCTATTTTAGCAGGGCTGAGATGTTGTTTTGCAGAACTGTTTTTTACTGAGAAACAAAGCCAACACATTTGGACTGTGATTTTAGAATAGTAGTACAGTTTAATTCTGATTAATATTTACTAAATAATTTCTGATTATATACTGAGTTCATTCTAAAGTAAGTGGGCATATTCTATAGTTTTGAGAACATACCTGAGGGTTTTTTTAATGGCTACACATAATTTAGGAAGACAGTCAACTTGTCTTATGCAGAGGAAGACGAGATTTTCGTATCTGTAATGTTATTGTTGTTTAAAACATTATTCAGATTTAGTTTGCAGTTTGTTTTAATTAATGCTATCTATTACTGACAACTTGAATTATTTGGAAGTTATTGGAACCATGTTTTTGTTTATTTTGAAGGACATGAAGCATTGAATCATGACGAACAAAGTTCTCTCTTAGAACAGATAAATAACAAAGAACCTACTCTGATTGAAATAATCTTCACCGTATTGTCTTACTGCACTTTATCGCCCAAATCTCTTGGCATTGCTTTTGAGACCTACATGGAAAAAGAGCACTTGTGGAATTGCTTATACAGTATGACAGGTATTTAATTTATTAATAAGCACTTAAAATCTGATGTTTTACTCTGTTGGTTTTCGAACATACAGTGAATATTTTTTTAACCGTAATAAATGACGTAAAATGATGGTAGTTTATTTCAAAATTATAGTGTAATTGAAGTGTTCTGTGCAATCAGGCCGTGGTAGGAGTGGTGAAAATTTTGAAGAGCACAGAGGTTTAGGAGCAGCATGGTCAATCAGGAGTCTGATTGTCTGTCTTACCATCAGGCTGTCTGCAGAACATTTCTGTAGGTCTCTTCCAGTAAAGGTTCTTTGTCTCTGTGCATTTAAGGACTGTAGACCTTTGCCATGATTTAAAAATCAGACAGCATTGAAGGAGAGCAGAAAAAGAGAAGGAAGCATTCCTTCTCCTACTGAGTGAGAAATAGCCTGGTGGGCGTATAAACTCTGCTGTCAACAGGCAGAGAGCCTCTTGATTTTCGATGAAAAGAGAGAGCTACCCTAACAATCAGAGCAACTAAAGCTGTCCCCAAGGAAAAGTAGTACACAACCAGAAAAGAGAGGTGAGATTTAGAAGGCTGATATTGCAAATTATGCATTAAAAATAGGAATACTCACCTGAAAAAAAAGGAAGAAAATAGGAAAATGCAAGAGGAGAAATAGTATTGTGAGAATCACAAAATAGAAAACAGTAGTTGTAAAAGTGCTCAGGTATTCCTCAGAGCAAAACAGGATGGCAAAAATTAGAAGTTTGAGGTGTAAGCTGAAGAAAAACAGAAATGTTGCATGGGAGCTTCCAGAAAGGCCATGATTAGATCAGGGAAAAGTACAGAGAAACAAAAGTAAGAGTGAAGGATTTAATATGTCAAAACACATCTCTGATGGGCTCTGCAATACTGTTCCTGACAACTGCAGCTCCATAGCAATGGAGAAACTGCAGTTTGGTGTGATATTAAGAATGTGGAGAAGATTGATACTTGTAATGTCAATAGCTATATTTAGGATGGTCTGTTTTCAACATGCAATCACCAATGACATGCTGTGTGTCTGTTGATGACTGTTATTTTGTATGTGTTTTGGTTTCCAAAATACCGCTTCTTTCTTTGCAGTACTGTAGTATAACTGTCTGGGTATCTAATAAATGCAACTTCATTAATACTTCAAAACGAGGAAGTAGGAAAAAAAAGGTATATCTGTTCTCCTCACTGATACCTTATAGTTAATTAAAAGTTTTCTGTATAAAAAGGAAGACATTCATGTGTTTAAATTGAATTTTTGTAAATAAATTAATGGAGAAATGAGGATGAAGGAAATAAATTGAAATATTTTTTTGTCAGTACTGTGTTAAGGTGGTACAAGGTGGCTATATTATTTTGCTTTCTTTAATTTCTAAAACACCAAAAAGTCTAATTTATTAGGAGTCATAATGTTGTTACTTTTCTTAAGAATTCTGAAACACTTCTTTCTGAAACAGATTTGCACAAATGAAGTACACTTACTGAATATTTAATAATTATTCCTTCTGAAGTTTCCAGTTGTGGTGAGTCAGAGCCAGAAGTTATCAGATGCTTGAAGTTGACTTTGATTAATTCAGTCAAGGGTGTAGTGAAACAGATTATTTCTTTGATGCATTCATGGGAGGCAACAGAAAACTACGGAACGTACCAGCACAAGCAAATAGTTCCTGAAAGTTTACTGAAAACGGTTCCAAGGGAATGGAATTACACTCCTCGGGAAATGAAGAGAAAAGAATCTGGGAAATGTAGGTGAAATTTGTACTGTTTTATAAGTTTTTCATAAGAACTTTCTGCCCCTTGTGAGGCCTGAACTGGACAGTTGGATTTCATGAGTGTTGTAGTTTGACAGTGAACAAAACAATTTCCAAACATCCTGTGGTGGTTGGGGTTTTTTTAGTACTTTGTGTTAAAATTCAGTTACTCTTTCTTGAGGCTTACACCATACACACACAAACAAGGTTTTGAAAATAATCAGTATTGTAGTACTAATAATAATAGTACAGAAGATGTTTTTAGCATTTGGCAGTAATAGAGTGGGATTCAAGGGAAGGTAAAAATAATGTCTGTGCTTGGGTCTCAGTGGCTATAACAAGTTTTCCTTTTCATCATCATCTACTTGGTCAGGATTGTTATTCTTCTCAACTATACAACGCAGCAGTTTATGTTTGAATAGGAAAGGACTGAAACTGTTATAGAATATGCTACTGCTTGTTGTTTAAACAATGAAAAAAAGAAATACTATACATAAGGGAAGATATTTGGAAGGTGATTAGATGTAAAGTTGATTTCTGGTATATATTTTTATAGCCTAGAGTGCCTAAAGCATCTGTCATTTCAGAAGGTTAACTTCTGGAAACATTTAATCATAAATTATTGCCACCAAAATATTCCCTGATTATTTTCAATACTATAGCATCACTGTAATATATCCTAGCATGAATTTTTTGATATGTAGACTGTGGCCAAGCCAGGGCATCCATGCATTCTTTCTTTCCATACATGTTCTCTTCACTGCACGCTCACTTTAGTGTAGAACTTACATGGCTATTTTATTGTTGCTAAGCATCAATGGATATACAAACTGAGACATAAGACTCAGACTTAAAGGCAAATTAATTTTTCTGTGTGCTATGAAGAACTGATATGGCTTCTTTTTTATAATTAAAAAAGTATTTAGAATGCAGGTGCAGTCAGTTGGGGTTTTCTTGGATTGTTTGAGTTTTGTTTTGGTGTTTTTTTAAATCTTGACTTAACTCCATGTTGTGGATCACCTTTTACTATATATTTTCATTTTGTATGTGTCTTGGGTTTTGAGCAGCATATTTTCTGTAGTTATTTCTATAGCTGCTTTTAATATCTGGAATCTTTAAAATGTAGTGCTGTCTAGTGTAGATGCGTATATGAAAGCTGATAAACTGAAGTTTTTTAGGTCTGAACATAGGAAGGGTTGCTAAAAAACAAAAGATTATAAATGTAAGTAATATCCTGATATAACAGTGAGTGCAGTGTTCCAGTCATGAAGTTGCAAAGGTATTACAATTCTGAAGACAACTTCTTACCATTCAGAATATCTGGATGTTGTCTTTCTCATTTATACTGCAATGACTGTACATCAAGATTAGTTGTTAAGAGAGTCAGTCTGAATTCTTAATTTTCTAGGTTCTCTGCTTGTAATTCATGTAATTGTTTAGGTTTTGTGGGATTTATGTACAGAAACCATAATAGAAGTCAAGCTACACTGTTGAGTACTTAAGCTTTTTACACATTTTCAGTATAAAAGAAAGTTAGAAATTATCATACAACATTAAGAAGCATGCTGTGGTAGAACTATAATGTTAATGTTAATCATATCTTTTCTATTTTTAAGGCTTCACAAGGCTTGCAGCTCAGGCAGTATCTATTGTAATCAGCAAGTTACCTACAGTGATTGCATGTTTGCCTCCCCCAATTAAGTACTTCTTTTTTCTGGCTGAGAGAAAAATGTCAAGAAACTTTGCTGAATTGAAGAAAGCTGGTCTGCTTGTCTGGAACTTGATTCTAATTATATGTCGAATATTTGAGGATGGAAATACTGCAGAACTTTTAACAGGTGCAACACTTGACAGATGGAGCAAAGAAAAACTCAATTTAGTTCGTGTGTGCTTAGAAAGTATTATGGGAAAACAGAAAAGTGGTCCTAAGCAAGTGACCCAGAAGATTATACAAAACATTGAACAGCAAAGACCAAACTGGATTGAAAGCCAGTTGCTGAAGGCAAGAAAATTGAGCACAGACTGGTAAGAACATACTACTTTTCAAATGCTGTTTACTCTTTACTTTACTGGATTATTGGCACATTTATGGCTATTGTTTAATTAAAAAAAAAAAAAAGAGATGAGCAGTGATCTTATATGAAGCAGATTAGTTCTTAATGTTGATGTCTTTATACCATGTTGGTTTGTTGAAACAGTAAACGAAGGTCGTTTCACCAGAATAATGTCTTCATAGTACTACAAAAGTTCGTATTTTCATGATGATCCAAAAATCTGGACAATTGTTGTATGGAAAGATACAAGTTTTGTATCTTTCAGAATGTGAACAGGTGCTAAATATATTTGTAGCTCAGTTTTGCTATGGTGAATAAATTAAGAGGGACTATGAAAAGCTTTCAGTGTTCGTTTGTGAAAAAAAAAAGTAAGCATACTTCATTCTAAAATCATATAAAACCCTGAGAGCAAATTGGATATCTCAAAACAGAACAAGGAGAATACCCTGCTGTGGCTTTCTGAGAAAATACCGATCTTTCCTTCTGGTTTGACATTAAGGTCTGAGTGTTTTTAATCCTTACAGGGATTTTTCAAGGAGCTGTGTACATGTCAATGTGCTTCTAGTCCAGTCTGCTTTAATGTTGTAGTCATGCATCATTCTGTAAAAATACCATTCATCAACATTCCAATATGAGATTTATTGGAGTTACATGACTTACTGAATTAAATTGTAGCTACTGAAAGTAAGATTGCTGCTTTTCTCAATGAATATTCTTGAAGGTTGTGGTCACTGCTATCCTGACAGTAACGTTTGAATTTGTGCTTATAAAAAATAAAATAGTGATTGCAGGCTTTCATTCAGTGCTTTAAAGGGCAGTATCCTATTTCTATGAGTAGTCAGTTAATGTGAATAGCACTAACCAGAAACAGTGTCACACAAATGCTCATTGACATTGATGTTTGTAATATTTACTTTTCTATTTCATGCTAATTTACATGCTCTAATTCAGCGATTAAGGTTGAAACCAGATGCCAGTGACTGAAAGAACTGTACAATAAAAACCCCATAATGATAATGTGTAAATTGATAGTTAACAGAAAGGTTCCATAACACAATTTCTAATGTCACTGAGACAATAGGTAGTTCTTAAAAAATACAAATACAGGATAAGACAATATTGTGGATAACCTTTAAAAACTTAAACTTTAATATATAGCACTTCTTCTGAAGCTGAGAATTTTAAGTTAATATACTACTTTATTTTTTTTTATCAGACTGCAAAAGTGTTGTGTTATACATTAGGTATCAGACTGTGGAAAAGGAATGTGGGAAAATGTTTCCTATGTGTGTACAGTGTCAACCAAAGAGAGAACTAGCTTGTGATTAGGGCTGCTAATTTTAAGGTTAAGATAATGAGGAATGCATTACCTGCTCTTTAAGTGAGTGGTTATTTGATGCAGTTATGAAATTTAGTTCCCTGACTTCAGTTGCATTTCTGCAACAGAAGTCTGACATGAGTGTTATTTTTCAATTTTTTATTCAAATATTGTCAGTCAATATCTGGGAAAAAAAAGGATCCAGTTTATAAAAAGATGAGATATGCAATGTATAGATAAATATTATTATGAATGCTTACTATAAAGCTAATATATTGAAGCTGAAATTCAAATAGTCAATTAAAGTAAGTAATGGTCACATAATCATTAAACTAAAAACAATCTTTCAAGGGGAGCCTTATAATGTTCATGTGATTTCTTTGGAACAGAATGATTATATTGGAAAATCTAAGTTGGTGTTATGTGACCTTTCAATTGAAGGATTTTTTGGGGTAGGTGTATGCCCATGCATATATACGTTTGTGTTTTTAAGAGCTTATAGACTTCTAATAGATACAGTGTGTGAAAGAAAACAAAAACTATAAATTCCAAAAATTTATTTGAGATTCACCTACACAGATGTGGGAACATCTTTAAAGCGCACTGGGTTTTTATAAGCAAAATTCTTGCTTAATATTGTGTTACGTTATTGTTATCAGGACTGCTACTTACATAAAAAGTCTAAGTTTGTATAGGTTCTTCCATTGTGAAGTACAAATTTAACTTAATTTTTAAGAAAATTTCAAAAATAATAGTTGAAAGGTTCAGAAAGTAGCAGTTGCACGCATGTCCTGTTTCATGTACTGCCTGAAAGAGTTGCTATTTATTAAAATACCTTTCATTTTATGGTAGCACCATCATGTTAGATTCTGAAGAGCACATGTCCTGAGAAGAAAAGAAATGTCTGTCTTTGCAAAATAATTTGTCGAATTGAAGATTATTGTTTTTCATCATGATGACCCTGACCTTGCTGGCTGGGTGCATATACAGATTAAGATGAATGCAGTTGTTCCTTGGCTGAGATCTGCCTCTTTCAGGGCACATTCGTCCTAATGACATGATTGATAGGCAGTCCCAAATCCAGAGAGGAAGTCATTAATCATGGTGCTGACTGAATCCAATCATCTGCTTCACCTGCACAGTGATGGGCAGTAAAGGATACAATTTGGGTGCTAACACTGATACACTTCTTTGTCAGAGGTCCTCAGCTTTTTCAATGTCAGTTGCTAAGAATTTGACATGAAATTCACGTTGTACCTGTACATGGCATCAAATATCAACCTTAAATGTGCTTTAATTTTAAAGATCAATTTCTTTTAAGCTTTTCTGTAAAATACACCATAATAACAGAGTATCACTTACTTCCGTTCAGCAAAGAACAAAATTATAGTTTATATTTTGAAACTATTTGCTCTGTAAGACATTCTGAAACTGCATGTCGAAACAATATCAGCTTTAAAGTCCAGCAGCTGTGCAGCATTTCAGAGACTCTGCAGGTCAAAGTCAGCAGAACTGACTTTGTAATTATGGCACATTTTCAACAGTAAACTGCAACCGCAGTGTTTCGGGATGTGGGGGTGCTTTTGTTTTTTTTACTTCTAAAACAGTAAAATACTGATTTTTTTTTTTAAATTCAAAATGTTTCTTTGGTCTATTTTAAATTATTCTAATAACGACTGTAGAAAGAACAATATGTTCTTGTTGGTCTTTCGAATTCTTGACACATATGTTTCAAGGGGCAAACAAATACCTAGCTCTAGTATTTGAGGAAAAATAGTTTTCATACTTGTTCTTTCATAGACTGGGTCAATAACAATCCTATGCTGGTATCTTATGCTTTTATGCAGAGAGAGCAGTCTGGGAATGATCGCAGATTTGAATGCACAATTTTGAAGGCATTTGGGAATGTCATCTTTGGGTTTTATTTTGGTGTCAGTTTCACACAAATACAAGAAAAATAAGGAGTAGTATAGGCCAAAAAGTTCAACAAGTGGCAAATAGGTACCTTTTAAATGGTTAACAACGTACTAGTGGGAAGAAAAAGATTTCACTTTAAAACTTCTAACCTATATTTAGGGTAATGGCTACCTTTCTGACATGTTAATTAGGCTTTAATGTGTGCAGCGACAGGCAAAGAAAAATGCACAAAAGATTGAATGCAAATGCCATTTCTAGTAGCAAAGATACTTCTCTAGTGGAAAAGAAAACTAAAAAATATTTGCTGCTTGTGTATCTTTGGAGTAAAGAATGTTCTATGTGTTCATTTTTCCAATTAAAGTGATTAAAATTAGAATAATGTTATTTAGCATGTACTGTGTATGTATCTGAGATATATGTGTAATAACATTTGTGCAAGCCAAATATTTCTAAGTTTTTCTTAATATGTATTTTTAGCTGAGTTTATATTAATAGTTTGACTTTTAGAAATTTAACTTAAGACTGTTTCTATCTTTTCTATATTCTAGTGCCTCAGACACAGTAGAAGGTGCAACGTTAGAGGAAGGAGGTATTGCACTTGGATTCACTGAGCAGAAAATAAACATGATGGTCCTGGATATCTGCCACAAACCAGGTGGCAGCGAGTACCTGAGGCAAATTTATCACATCATCCAGCTCAATGAGGTAAGGAAATGGCCTTTTCACCGAGCAATTAGGTGTGTACTGGCCTGGGGCAGCGTCTGCTGGCAGTTAAGGGTTAGTCAAGGAGGTGATAATGGTTCTTAAAGTCAGTATGAAATCGTATATTGTATTGTAATAGAATACATTCAGTTTAGACTTTTCTGCATTTCTACTGAAAAGATTACTTTATAGGAAACACTATAGATTTTATTTAGGTATTTAGACAGTAGTATGGCTCATAAACTTCCTTCAGTTTCATATTGTAGACCACATATACATTTTAGGAGTACAGTAAAAAAAAAAAAGCAATCGTTGAAAAATGGACTGTTACAAAAAGTAAAATTAAATGTAGTAAGTTAACTCTTCTAAGTTAAAAAACAAACAAACACTGTGACTCTGCTGAGGAAGTAAATACAGTGACATGAAATCTTTATCTGGACAACTCAGTTCAGCTGAAGTGTTTTTGAAGTTGCAGTCAAGAAATTCATATTTGTTTTCTGCACGTGGAACTTTAGCAGCATAAAAGAATTGTGTCATTATTTCTAAGCCTGTACTAAATTGGCTCAAGTTACCAAAAACATACTGATTTTATTCATTGAAATAAACACATGTTTGCTTAAGTTGTATGATAACACAGATCTACACAGCTTAATTAAGAAAATTCTGTTTATTAGCTTTAATTACTAAATTAGTATTCCTTGAATGCATAGCAGGTACTGGTAAGACCACTGCAGGTGTACAGAAGTGTTTGTAATAAAATGCAAAATAATGCAAATATAGGCAGAGAGTAGGATTTTTCTTTTTAAAAAAACTGAGAGCATAAAAACCCAATTAGACAGTTATGTCTGTATGAATGCCATACAGAACATCTTAGTACTGACACTGTACTGCTGAAAATGAGATCAACTGTTTAGTTCCTAACTGTAGGCTTGAAAACAGTCTTTATGCATCTGCATTTGGAAGCATTAGAAGCAATGTAAGCATGTATGTAGACATGGCAACCTAACATTAATACAATACAGAACCTTTTCAAGTTTCATCTCAAACAATTAACTGGTTTGGGAAGTGAAATGAAAATTATTACTGTCATAAACAAAACCTTTTCACCTGGAGTACATTCAGGATTACTCTTAGGTATAACAGAGTGAGGAAAAGATGATGATCAAAACCTCTAAAAATAGCATATAGTCCGTAGTTAGGGCAGTCACTTAGGGACAGGATATGCAGGCTCAGTTCTTTTTTCTTCCTGGTTTAGACCAGGAATTTAGAGAATTCAATCTGCATCTCCCACATCCAAACTAACTCCCCAAACCTCTAGACCATTAGCTACCAGCATGCAACTCCTTCCTTTTCCCCTGTTGGAGTTGTTCCACCATGTAGAAATTGCTGTAAAAATGCATTCTGTAACTTTTAGGGTCAAAAATAGAATCATACTGTAGTTGAAGGAATAGGATGCACATACCGGGTCTTGGAGACCTGATCAAAGATACAACTCCTGTGAGTATTTGGTTATTTATACAAAGTGGAGCAGCTCTAATAGGAGGTAAGAAGCTGAGAGAATTTGGTGGAAAAGGGACTTCAGCCTGACTTTCCACATCCCAGATGTCTCTCCTTGAATTTGTGCAGCAAGAGCTTTGTTAATTATAGAACATTTCTTAGTGGAAAAAGCTGTACTTAAAAAAAAAGGAAGAAATCCTGACCAGATTGACTCACAGAAGGACTTAACTGTATTACTTTGGATTGCCTTTGAAACCATTACAAAACATTTTCATGCTTAGCATGGTATTATGATAACACACTTTTCAATATTATTTTTCAAAACTTAGTTTATGTTTAATATGCCTGACTACCAAGAAATATCCTTCATCATCTGTTCAAAGGTCCACCCTTTTGTTTAGAGACTCCTTGAACTGTAAAGGAATTGTGTTCTTAAAATTAGTTTAGTGATCTTTAGGCTGCACTGCTTAGTAATTGTGTGTGAGACCAAAATGATGAGACAGAAAATTGTCTTCTTAATAATAATTCTTAGAAAAGCAAATAAAAAGGTATATGGATTCTTGGAAACTGTATTTGAAAATAGAGATATGAT
The DNA here is from genome assembly GCA_035041425.1 of Mionectes olivaceus. NCBI lineage: Eukaryota > Metazoa > Chordata > Aves > Passeriformes > Tyrannidae > Mionectes > Mionectes olivaceus. The sequence continues at coordinate 2,806,146 of JAWWMA010000100.1, read as the reverse complement.
GTTATAAAGATTTGTAATAAATACTGTAGTACTCAAAACAGCCCACAGTACTTCATGTATTTATTAAAAATAATAATAATTTTTAAAAGCATTTTTTGCTAATGGCAGCCAAAGAGAAAACTATTCTGAGCTATCAGGCTCAGTAACATTCTGTCTTCTGTGTTTCATGCCCTGTCAGTGCAGTGAGGTACAGATGTGATTTAATGTTTTTGCATTTTTGAAACATGACTCTTTCAGAGCATACAGTATGTACCATACTATGGAGATCTTAAAATAATATATTCATCATTGTTGAATAAGTCTCTTCCTGAAAACATAAATCTGTAGTATCTCAAAGACAAAAAAACCCCTGTAGTTGGAGGTGAGCTGTACACCACTTGAACTGTTCAAACCCTAGCAAGCATGGACAGGTATTTCCAGTATTGACTCTGAAAAATTGACACAATCTGCTTCTGCTGGCTCTGTGATATCCAGAGAGCTGGGCTGGTTTAGTACTCTCTACAGAAAGTAGAGAAAATGTGATGTGGAAGCCAGTCCGTTTATGAAAACATGATAAATTTTTAGAAATGGCATTTAAATAACATCCTTCACCAGGGCTCTAAAATCTTTTTTTTGGCATCAAATCATGAGACTTGTTTGTCTGGATGAAACCTGTAAAAGAATGATGAAATTCTTCTTTTAGAAAGACCTACTGAGGGGCACTGGGTGTCTTGGCAGGTAGTTCTTTCCTCTCAGTAGCACTGCAAATAAGAGGAGAATTTGCTACCATCTTAATGAAGACTCACCTGGAGTATATGCTG
>JAWWMA010000100.1:2788804-2799547 GCA_035041425.1 Mionectes olivaceus | reverse complement strand
AGTGCTGTCTGTAAGATGCACTGCAAGTTATACTTCACTGTTATTTAGGTTTATTTTCACTGTTTTGAAAAATCATCGTGAAGAGATGGAACCCTCTAACACTACCTTTTAAGTGTTAGTGAGCCATGCATTACTTTATTCTGGCCAGAGATAGGTAGCGAATCATTCCAGCTATTTCTGTCCCTTTCAAGACTTTTCAAGTATTAATACATTTAGTATTTAGTAATTAGTAATTAATACATAAACAAAGAAATTAACATTCCTTGGTTCTAAGTTACACAATTCTCTTCACTTAATTAGTATTCTTCCCTTTATTTGGCTAATTTGGTCTGCATTCTTTGGTCCTTGTATCATTTTTCCTTAGACAGAGAGTCTCCAACTTTCAGGCTGTAATGTCTTTGTTAATCCTGTCTGTATCTTCTTGTTACTCCAACATGTCTTTGAAGGACCATAAATTTAATATCCTGGATGTCCAGTCCTCGGTTTCCTTAAGCTTTGTTTGTTGAAGCTTTCAGACCTAGTCCAGAGAAACTCAAATCTTTGCTAATTTCAAGATCAAACAATCAAGAGTCCGTAAGATGAAAAATAGCCACTTGCTACCATTAATTGCAGTTTAGGAATATCATTTGCAACACCACAACAGTAATTTTTTAATTAGTTCCTTGCAAGAATGTTGAATTCTAGTCACTAATTAACTATTGCTGACAATGAAAAGTAATCTTATTTAACAGGATTTACTGTTTTGTAAACAGAAGAATGTTATGTGTGGTCTTTTGGCTACCCGCTATTATTGTAGATTGCTTTTATTATTAAATAAACAATATGGAGTTATATTTGCTCATATTGTGTTGGTGTGCTGCTGTTTATAAGAACCATCTGCTAACTGGAGTGCCTTACAAAACAATAGGCAACTAAACCTTTGGTTTAATTATGATACAGGTTACATCTTGAATTCCAGCTATACCGAGTTTTTCATGGCAAACTCTTTACTGACAGCAGAAAGTGCAAATTGCTGTCACATAAAAAGTTGTGAATTGTTTTGCTTTTTGGACAAAGAGGCAGCTCTCAGACAAAGTGGTTGAGCACAATTCCATTAACATTTGAAAGGATAACAGTTCAAAAAATGATTTATCTTTTTATAAATAATGGCTACATCCCTAAATGATTTATAAACTAATTTCTATCTTACTGAAATAAAAACCTTATTTTGTGGACATAATTGATGTCATTGTTCTAAGTCCTTGTTCTAGACACCCCCTCCTCCTTGGTTAGTATATCACAGCTGGAGCTTTAATGTACTGGTCACATTAATGCTGATTAATAACTAACTAGCTTCTTTCTGTGTATCAACAGTCAACCAGTACTGAATGGAACTGGGATTGGTCAAACTTGTTGCCAAGTTACTTGCGACTGAATCAGATGACCTTCAGGGTGCTACTGACACACAGGTAATGGGATTTTGCCAAATAATCATGCTTTCTTCTTATGTTTTTGACTTTATGATAGTCGATACATGGGGATTTTGCTGGTGAAATTTGTAAAATATATTTTGTATTTCTTTTTAAATATGCAATATTAAAATGGAGCTACTTTTTTTCTAGTGTATTTAATCTGTACTCAGTTGGTTTTTGATTCCTATTTTCAAGAATCTAATATGTTCTTCCTGTCTGAGACACAAGGATATGAATATGTGTTGATATTACACTTAAATAATGCTTTAAAAAGAAATTAGTAACTTTTGCAAATCTGTTCTCTCAGGGAGATTTCAGCACAAAATTTAGGGAGTGTTTACTCAAGTTGCAAGTTATCTTAAATTCATTTGGGGTCATGACAAGTGTAGATAGAAATATGAAGTGTTTCCTTAATAGTTTTTAATTAATGAAAATTATTTTAATATTTTATCACTTTTTAACCTGTAAAATTTAACCTCTTAATTTTTAGGCAGATATATTTATTGCAGAATTGATACTTGTTAAATTCATAAACAGCAACTTATTAAATTCAGAATATTTTAGGTGGAAAAAATGGGTATTTTTCTAAAATATTTCCCACTTACAAAAACTGGAGAACTTTCATGTTGCAAACTAGACATTCCCTTCTTAATTCTGAATCCTCCTGATGATACCTAATATGGTCCTACCATTCATCTTTTAAACTGAATTGTTGCTCTACCTAGAAACTAGAGTGACAATTTCAAAAGTGTGTCAATTTGCATGTCAAAAGTGTTTTAGGTTTTTTTATACCGATTTCTCAATTTATCACTAGCAGTTAGTCTTAAACATTTACTTCTTCCTTCATTTCATATCTAAAATATTTGTGCAGTCTATTTCTAATCTTTCTTAATTTTGTTGTTTAATTTTTTCCCCACACAGATTGTTCTTTCTTAAATTTTAATGCAATTGCACAAAAAAATCATGCTGGCAGAAGTTTGCTATTCAATTCTCCTCTCAGTGTCCTCTGTTACCCACTACCAGGCAGAATGTGAGACTTCACAGACTTTTTCATCTATACCCAGTAGTCTCATTTTTATGTTAAATGGCAGAGACAATTCAGTACTAATTTTTTTTTCTTTGATGATTCTCCTCCTGATTGCTATTTCTTCATTAAAAGTGAAGTAATTTATCCTTTTAACATTGTCACAGGAAGTGCTAGAATCAGACTGGTTCTTGAACTTCTCTTCATGTTGATGTCATCTGTATGAGCCAAGTGGAGCAGAGGATTGCTGTGATTTGTAGAGGGAACATTTTATATGAACATTTCGTCCGCTCTGTTCTCTTGAAACACATTTTATTTTTCTTTTATTTTCTTTATAGAGTTTAGAAAGAAGTCATGTATATGCTTTCTCTGTCCTTCTCTGTATTTCATGCCTTTGTCATATCATCTATTGTTGCTTTTTTTTTTTTTAATTTAATATGTGCCCTAATTGTTCCCATCCTTCCTAATTCAAAAATGTCTCCATTCATTGCCTTTCTGCATGATATGGAAATTCTCATCTAGAAGTGACATTATGCAAGCCATTAATGATTAGCTCATGGGTTTATTATTTTAACTACTCTACTTTACAGACCAACAGATTGTTTAAACCCATTGTGATCATTAAGTAGAATTGCTGATCCAGTATCTACCATAGTGACCAGTATCTCCAACACAGCTTTTTTTTATGTGACCCAATTTTTAGCATAGTTAATGTATGTCTGCACATATTTTCCTGCTGACTAGGACGATTCTAGCTGATCTTGTGACTACTCGGCAAGCTTTTGCAGTGAGACTCAGGTGAGCACACTACCTTTAGGTGATACTCCGTGATCCTACCTGGAATTCCATAAATTTCAGCCATCTTGTGCTCAGGAGTTAAGGTTTAAGCTGAACGAGTGTGTGACTATTTTGACCTCCATTTACGGTGGACCCATTTTTTTCCTACTGTTTACCTCCTGAGATGAGTTAAACAAAACACAGGGCAGTTCTTGAACTGTGTCAGAATCATAAGTTTGTACAGTGGACTGCCATAATATTTTAATTACTCCTTCTTTGGCACATGCTAAAACTTTCCCTGATCGGTTACTTCTGTGCAGACAAAAGTATTTTTTATCAGTTCACAGTGATGCTGGAGAGATATATTTCCTTTTTTTATATTAAAGAGAAAATACTGTCAGTTGCATTAGAAATAAAATAAATATGGTCTACTCAGGCAGAAAAAAAGAGTGAAAATGCTTAGGGGACTCCTTTACAGGGGAAATGCTCCCCTAACCTAGTTAATGACTGAGTTAGGTGAGAGAGAGTTATGAGAGCATTATCCCAGAGCCAGCAAGTGTTAAGCAAATTAATTGGTTGGTGGTTAGGGGAAAGTAAAAAGGTTTTAGAACTGGTTAAAAGGAAATGAATTGTTGTCTACTACTCATTACTGGCTCCATGCTACTGTTTGTATCTAATCCACACATCCTATAATCCCCAAAATGAAAGTGTTCAGGTAAGTTTTTCAAATTAAAGATGTGAATGATTAATATAATTTTATTTTAAGGTTATAAAATAGAGAAAGCCATCAGAAGCAGTAAAAAGTAACATAGAAAACTTAACGCTCATCCATGTTTACAATTAATACCTTTAGAACATGTAAGAAACTTTTCCTTACAGGAAGAAAGGGGAAGTATAATGGATTCCTTTCCTTTCTAGTTTTGCTTCTGATTTTTTTTACAAATATAAATGTGTCATTTGAACTGCAAGAATAAAAGTTAAAACATACTTTTCAATTATACTTGAAAAAATACCTTTTAATATTAAGTCTATTAATATTCAACTACTTTATGAACTTGCCTTACCTAAGTTGTAGAAAATAGCCTGCATGCTTACACAGACACATGCTACTTTGTTAGATCTTGGAACTCACCTGTACAGCCTGAGGCATTTCAATACCAAATGGGTGTTCTTTATCTCTAATACATGTATTAAAGCAAGAAGAGAACTTATTGTATAATTCACCTGTATCTCAACTTTTAATTACTGACCTGCTCATAAAGCAAAAATTGTTATTGTCTGGCTAAATCAGCCTGTTGAAACTGTTTTGTAGCAACTCTCAGTTAGCAGATCTCTTCTTTGTAACTGTCTGGCCAGTGTCTCTCTGCCTATCGTTATGTTAATGAATGTGGTGAGTTGTTCCTGGCCAATGTCTGTATAGCTGGTGCCTTGCTCTGCCTTTAGTGCAACTGGGGAGAGAACTGGAAGAGCAACATAAGAAAACTCCTGGGTTCAGCTAAAGACACTTTAATAAAGTAAAACAGCACAAGTAAGCAAAGCAAAACAAGGAATTCATTCAGTGCTTCCCATGCACAGACAGGTGTCTAGCCACTTCCTGGAAAGGCAGGCACCACAGACTTAATGGTTACAGGGCTAGGCAGATGCCGTAGCCCCAGACATCCCCCATTCCTTCTCCTTTCCCCAGTTTTTATTGCTGAGCACACTTATATGGCATGGAATATCCCCTTGGTCATTTTGGGTCAACTGTGCCTCCTCCCAGCTTCCTGCATACGTCCAGCCCATAAGCTCACAGGGCAAAGGGGTGCAAGCAGTACTCAACAGGCAAAATCCTGATGTTTTGTCAACACTGAGACACAAATCCATAGCACAGTACCATACATTACCCTTCTTGTTTATGTATCTCCTTTATACTGATATATAAGTTTAATTAGTGATAATTTATTTTTAAAGAAGTATCTCACCAACTTGAACGTGATTATAAGGTATTATTATTTTGCTGGTGTTTTGGGTTTGCCTAGGGACAATTTTTACCACACCCCCCACTACAGTTGCTCTAAGCTGAGAGAAGGTTTATGCAGACAAAAGAAATCTGATTGGGGAAGAAATAATATTAGGATTTATTACTAGCAAAATAAAACCTAAACCTATATCTACAACAATTCTAATTAGGCAAAACCACTATGTATTTACAGAAATACCCCTTCCCCCTTTTGTATTAGTCCAGGAGGAGAAGTAGTCTCTTTTCCACTTTCAAAGCTCCAGGTCTTCCAAGCAATTTTGCAGCATTTTGTAAGTTCCTCTCTGTTATCTCTGGGACAACAACTCCAATTCGTTGCAGCTGGAACTGTTTCTCTCTGTTTCTGTCTCTTTTCTGTCAACCGCAGGGCTGGGCCCACCTCCCTCCTGGGCTAAGGCCGAAGGCTGGGGTTACCCAGATCCTGTAAGATCTTCCATGGACTACACTTGCTTTTCCATGGTCTTCACCACAGAGTCACAGGGGATAATGACTTTTGAGTCCACCCATGTTTCCTATGGGGTCTCTTCCCACGGGAAATAGTCCTTGATAGACCTCTCCAACATGGGTCCATCCCTCAGGACAACACTTCTTCCATTCTCTGCTGTCCTTAAGGGTCACAGATTCAGTAGCACCAGCATGGATCCCTCTCTGGGATCCAAAGGCCTTACATAGGCCATCTCGCTCTAGCATAAGGTTCCTCTTCATGTCCACAAATCTCCGTTTCCTCATGTACTTCTCTGCTCCAGCATGAGCTCCTCAAGCTGCAGATGGAGTTGTCTCTGCTGCCCAACAATCTTCCACAGGTGGCAGGGATTTTTAGGTTTCAGTCTTTTCCCTGCTGAAAGAAGAGAGAGGGAGGGGGAGAAGGAGCCATCTCCTCCCCTCGCCGCTTCTCATCTCTCTCCTGTTGCTGCCAGCTCTGACCTTGGAGGCTCTGCTATCTCTCTGGCTCGAATTCTTTCTGCAGCAGCTCTGTCCAAGTTCTCCTTTAAAATTTTTTTTTCTTCACTCCTTTACACATCTGGTCAGGGGGGCTTCAGTGCCACCCCCAGCCCAGGGCCAGGGGAGGAGAGAGGCCTGGCCCCCCTTGGGGCCTGCTGTGTCCTCCCTCACGTGGTTCCCAATTTCATCTGTGCAACATCCCTTCTCTTCCATTTTCTCAAAGATGTAATTGGCAAAGGCATCACCAAAACCCCAGATTGGCCCTGCTTTGGAAATTCACCTGGACAAAGCATCCACAGCCCCCCAGGGAGGGGGTACCTTTGCAAACCCACGACAGCTGGGCTTTGAGATGTGACCTTCACCTTCCTTCTGCAGTTCTACAGAACTTTCAGACTGAATACTTTACAAGGAAGGATAATAACATTCCACTGAATTATAATGATGAGAAAAAAGTTAGGCATTTTTATAACCTGTGAAACCATTATCCAATTTTGCAGTAATTTGATGTTCTGAAGAGCAGTGGCTGGGTTTTCCTCCTCTGCACTTAGGCAAGTTTCACAGAGTTCCAGTGCCAGTGCAGGGAAATAAGCAGTGACTTGATTGGATGATGTGGATCCTGCTACAGGAGAACTCTGAGGGAAGTAGGAATAGACAGAGAAGAACTCATGACTGGCAAAGCCAACGACAGGTACAAGTTCTTCAGAACAGAAACCGTAACAACTTAATAACTGAGAAGGGAATGTGTTATTTTTACCATAAGTACATCAAGTGAGAAACTGTACCAAATTAGAAAAATTATAGAAATTAAAATTTGTTCAAGTGGATAAGAAATCCCATGAAAAATGTCTAGACTGAGAAGTAGGATATGATTTCCAATAGATGTACCAATGTAGTTTAAGAAGAGTTTTTCACAAAGCATTTACACAGTGAATTGACCATAAAGAGTTTTAGGTTGAAATAGTGTCTAGTCAAGTTTCAGCCATGAATTCCTTTGATAGATATTCTGAAATGCCCAGCAGCTTCTGAAAGCAAGTAAAAAACCTGGAATTGTTTATATACTGGCTTTAAGGAAATTATAAAAAAAAAAAGTTTATTTTCTACTAAAACTGGGTAAAATATGTAACTATGCTTTCTAATAAAATTTGCTACAAAGTATGCCAAAGCTCTCACATCCCCTGGACTCCAAATTTTTTCTTAATATTGTCCGGACTGCATTCTCTGATGAACTGGTGGGCTGTTTAAAAGTGAAACAGCTTTTTAGGGAGAAAAAAGCAATTGTTACTGCAAGGTTTTGCTCTAAGATTAAGAGAATCTTGTATCTAGTGTCTCTGTTTTGAAATCCCTTTCACTGTATTGCATTTTGCAAATTTGTTAATATAGTTTTGGCAATATTTCCCCAAGTTAGAGTTGGGGGATAAAATTATATGTTTTATCATTGATTAAGCTTAATAGAACTGAAATAAAGTAAAAAATTCTTGTTTCGAATTCTGAATGATTGCAGGGCAAAATTTGCATGGCTCTTGTATATTCTAGTGAACACACAGACACCATCTGTTGAGAGTGGTAGCCATATGGTGAACTATTTATAGGAAATGTTTATATTCATTGTATTGTTGATTATCCAGATATCCAGAAAGTGCTCTTTTAAAATCCAGTATATCAACACATGGAAAAATTTATTATGTGGTTTTGAAATTGAAAACAGTGCCAGCAAACTGAGTGTGTTTGTTGTCTGTGAAAGACTTTTTATACAACTTTAAAAAGCCTGAATCTGAGAAATGAGTGAAAAAAACCTCAGGGTATTAAATGGTAGGAAGTTCTCTAACATTTTTTTTTGGTAGAAGAAACAAATGGTGGAAGAGCAGTTCTTGACATGATGCCAAGAAGAGAGCTTATCTGCATGGCAGAGGATGTCAGTATTAAGTCTACTGTACTTTTGGATATGTTAGTTGTTCTTCTAAACTGCAGATACTCCTAGACCTTTTGTATCCAAATTGCTGGATATTGGAAATTCATATTGTTGTTGCGACTACAAGTCAACTATTAATGATGGGTTGATGAAGAACTAGGATGCCATTAATACTACAGTAATCACCACCTGCTTGGTGAGATTATAATTGATCCCTTATAATGCATATGAGAACAGGCGAACAGGCTTTCTAAAATGCATGGGAGACTATGAAAGGCAGTATCTCATTGTTCTTGTATCAAAAGAAGCAGGTGAAAGGTATTAATCCATTATTTCACATCTCTTGGTTGATCACAAAGTCAGGTACAGACCCTAGTACCAAAAAAAAAACCCACTGATATTTTGAGGAAAATCTGACTTCAACTTTTCTGGATAAGCAGCAGTCCTTTCCCGTAAATGAGTTGGTCAGTAACAAACTATATGTCACATCTCTCACCATAAGGATTAGCCTTTGTCTGCTTATCTTCTGATGTAGCTAATGAAACTGTACTCCAGCCTAAAAGAATCTGTCAGAAGTAGGCTTAGTTCCCTGCCAGGCACTTTTAAAGCACTGGCGGCAGAATGTAGATCTGTAAAACAGATCAGTATTACATACTGTTTGACTGCTACTTGAGCCACTATTATGTATACAGTTATAGCATTTCACAAGTAAGTGAGGCTAAAGGTGAGGCTTCCCGTATGCAGTACACTTGAGGCTTTTCTGATTGCTAGCAGTCTCTTTCCTGCAGACATATTGATGAATCCTATGAATAAAACAATATTCTCCAATGACAATCTCCAACCAAAAGTGCTAAAAACAAAAGGATTGCCATATCCCAGTTAACCTTAGTTAATATTAATATTAGTTAATAAGCTCATATAAAATTTAATACTTGGAAGTCCTTTATTATGAGGCCTTTGCTAGCACAGAATATGGAAGTATGCATTTGCCAGCTCTGTTTTAATGAAAAATATAAAATTGCTTAAATAAGATTTCATGCTAATTTGATACTTTTTTCATTGCTCAAACCTGGCCCCTAGAAAAAGTGAAAATAAAACCAAAAAAAGAAAGGAAGTATTGGTAATACATCTTTTGCATTCAGAAGTGTATTAACCACAGCTTAATGGCTAGAGCATAGGCCTCTGATCTAAACCTCTTTCTTCTAATTGTGTGTCACAGTAATTTGGTTCCCACGTAATATTAGGTCATATTTGTCCACATTTTTATGTGCTTTGTTGTGCTTTTGTATTGGTTTAGGAGTGGTATGGCCCAATTCAGTGCTCCCACTGAGACTTTCCAAACCATATGCCATGCGCTCGCTCTTCCTGTCCTTTTCTCTCCCCTTGCAGTGGGATGGAGAAGAGTATTGGGGATAGAAAAGATCAAGATCATGAGTTGAGATAAGAACAATTTACTGGAAACAGCAATGAAATATGAAAATGAACAGTAACAGCACAGCAAACAATACTAATGATAAAGAGTACAAGAAAGAGAGTAACAATTCACAAGAAAACCCCTTGTAAATAGGCAGTAGCTAACCACTTCCACCACCATGCTATGCCAACTTGGAAAAGAGCCCTTCCCCATCCATGAAAAATGAAGTGATGTGGTATAGAATAATCTCTGTGTTTTAGCCATGCTCCCTCCTGGCTACTCAAAAATTACCCTGTCCTGGCTGGAACCAGGACATTATCCTCTCCTTATTCTATGCTATCTACAACATGCCCAAATCCTGTATCTTCCAAGTATATACGGGACATCCTTCCAAGATGTCTGTTGAGTTGATTTAGTCCATGAGCAGGTGTTCTGTCCCAGGTAGAGCAGGAATTCTATTCATCCCTGTCTTCCAGGGCAGGACAGCTGGTGTGCTGTTGGCTGGTTAAAAGCTGCATCATCAGGAGCTTACAGTTGTTGAATCTGGAGCAGTCCATCCTCACTGTCCGTGGCAGTTATGACATACAGTGGCAGTGTCATTCAGCAACCAATATTATACAATTTAACATTACTCTTCTGACCCAAAAATCAAACTCCCTTGAAGTACACATTGTGTTTCCCTGTCACTCTGCATTACCCATGTCCTTGAGCAGAAACAATCCGGTGGGTTGATTTGCCTTTGCTTGATGCAGGATTAATCCGAACTGTCTTCTCTAACAGGTTCCTCATATGCACCATGGGGACTTTATTCTCTTCCACAATATGTGGAAGTTTTAAAACGGCAAGGCCAACTCGACTGGTAGAGAGAGGCTCCAGTGTTACCTAAGCAGGTGGCCTTCACTAAGTGTAGATTACAGTGTTTGAAGGTCCCACCACCCTTTGTTTTCGAAGTGGTTTTTAACAGTCAATTGTAGCTTTCGATTTTCCCACAGGCTGGTGCATGGTAAGGAATATGATATACCTACTCAATCCCATGCTCTCTGGCCAAGATGTTTATGAAGCTGCTTTTGAAATGAGTCCCACTGTCCGACTCAGTTCTTTCTGAGGTGTGATGTCGCCGCAGGACTTGCTTTCCAAGGCCCAAGAAGATGTTCTGGGCAGTGGTGTGAGGCACAGGGTGCATCTCCAGCCATCCAGTGGTTGTTTCCA
>JAWWMA010000100.1:2766278-2788704 GCA_035041425.1 Mionectes olivaceus | reverse complement strand
TCGATCATGTGCCCCACTGTCTCTTGCGTCTTTTCTCTGTTGGCTTGAGGTATCCTGGGCCCACTGAGCCAGAAATAGCTCACCCTTATGTTACCAGTCCAGATCCACCTGAGACACTTTAATCTTGGCAGCCCGATTTGCCTGTTCATTGTTGTGATGTTCTTCAGTAGCCTGACTCTTGGGTACTTGTGCATCTACATGATGTACTTTTACAGCCAACCTCTCTACCCAGCTAGTGATGTCTTGTCACAATTCAGCAGCCCAGATGGGTTTCCCTCTAGGCTGCCAACTGGTCTTTCTCCATTGGTCCAGCCATCCCCTCCCAGCGTGTTTTCTGCCATTCATGAGTCAGTGTACAGGCAGAGCACTGCCCATTTCTCTCACTGAACAACATCTAAAGCCAGCTGGATGGCTTTCAGCTCTGTAACCTGGCTTGTCTCTCAATAGCTTCTGCAACTCACTTGCATAAGGACTCCATACATCAGCTTTCCATTTTTGATTTATCCCTACAGTATGGCAAGACCCATCAGTGAATAGAGCATATCACTTTTCGTTTGCTGATAGCTGATTATATGTGGGGGGCCTCCTCAGCATGTGTGGAGGAAAAACCACCTTTTCCGCCTCCTGTAATGATGATGAGAGTCTGAAATTTTTGCCTTTGAGCCAGTTCGTGATGACGTCATAAGTGATTTTTAATCTGTTAGTGATAGAGTTTTCCTGTGCAAGCTTGCTATGTGATCAGCATGACCCACTTCCTCCACATAGCATCAGTGACATGTTGTATGGAAGGGACTTCCAGCCCAGCACTGGGAGTCAGGGTGCCAGGAGGAGCTGTGCTTCAGTGCCAATCCTTTCTGAAGCAGCTCGAACCCCTTCATAAGCTACCAGTATCTCTTTTTCAGTTGGAATGTAACAGACCTCAGATCCTTTGTATCCTTTGCCACCGCCAGAACCACAGGGATCATCTAAAGTCTTCCAGGTAATCTTGCCAGGGGCTTCAGGAAGGACCATTCTCCCCGGCTGCAGTGTAGAGCACATTCATTACATCTTGTTCTGTCCTGACTGACCCAAGAGCTACTGCATGAACAACTTTTGGTGTGTTTAAAAGCTTGTTGTTGTTCAGGAGCCATCCCACTTTGACTAGTTCTTTTTCTGTATCACATGATAGAGATGGTTGACAATTTGACTGTAATCTCAAATATGCATCCTCCAAAACCCACGGTGCCTCAGAAAGCCTGTGTTTCCTTCTTGCTGAATTTCCTGGGTAGGTCTCTTGACCTTACTTTGCTTTATGGCAAAACTGGCCTTTAGGAGGATTTGGATTATTTTATCTGCTTTCTCAAAACCTTCCTCTGCTGTGTTGCCGCACACGATGATGGCCTCAATGTATTGCAAGTGTTCTGAAGCCTCACCATTTTCCAGTGCAGACTCAGTCAGTCCATGGCAAATGGTGAGTCTGTGTTTGCAGCCCTGGGACAGTCATTCCCAGTGTACTGGACACCCCTGCAGGTGAAGGCAAACTGTGGCTGCTAAAGGAGTGGACAAAAATGCATCAGCAATGTTAATGGTGGCACCACTTTGCTGCCTTGAACTGCAGTCCTTACTGAAGTTCCACCATACCCAGCATGGCAGCACTCAGTGGTGGTGTTGCTTCCTTCAGGCCACGATAGTTGACTGTCAGTCTCCACTCATCGCTGGACTCATGTACTGACCGTATGGGACTATTATAGGGTGAACACATCTTGCTGATCTCTCTGTGGCTCTCCAGTTCATGAATCATCTCATGGGGGGATCATGGAGTTGTGGTTGGTGGAGTATTGTCAACAGTGCACTGTCCTAGTAGTGATAGGTATCTGTTGTTCTTTGGCCGTCAGCAGTGCCACGCAGTGCCACAGAAGAAGGATGCTCTGAGAAGGATACTCTGAGAGACCAGGCAAGGTATTCAGATGTCTAATTTCCTCTGACTCCGCAGCAGCTATCCCAAAAGCCCAAAGATGCCCTTTTGGGTCCTTGAAATATCTTCCCCCAAGGTAACCTGTGTCAAGGATACATGGGGCTTTAGGGCCAGTCACAGTGGGGTGTTTTTGTGATTCATTCATGGTCAGGGGCATTTCAGTTTCCACTGCAGTCAGCTGTTGGGATACCCCTCTCACCCCAGAAATATAGATGGATTTAACCCCCTACATATCTTGATGGTATCAGGGGACATTGTGTCATCTAAAGCCTTATGCTTACGTGGGTCTGATGTGCCAGGCCACTGTATCCACACAGTCCAGTAGATCCAATTTGCCTCTTTGCTGCTGGATGCAGGGCCTGTCTAATTCGGGTCATGATACTCGTTGCTCACTTCTGTAAATATGAACTGGATGTCTCTTCAAGAGGATCAGAAGTAACATCAGCCCTCCTACTCTGTGTGAGGACTTACCCACTCTGCAGCAGCATGTATCCTCGAATTTCCTGTGGGTAGTTGTTCTTCCTCTAAATTACATACCCATTTTGCTAGGGCAGAGGTGGGCTTTCCATCCCACTTCCTTGTGTCCTCTCCCTGGTCACACAGGAAAAAACATGTATTACCCTCTGTCTCAAACAGGGTGGCACTTGCTCCCAATAATGGAGACTGGTCCATACTGGCAGGGAATGGGACATTTCCTCTCTAACTCGCTTGAGTCTTTCAAGTCTTTCCGTAGTCTTGGATGGACTTTTCATCAGCTAGGGTGCAGTTTGGTAGGACATGAAAAAAATATAATCTTCATATTGTCAGAGTCATGTAGTCATCTGAAGCACTATTTCTTCTCCTTTCATTGACATCAGTGCCAATGAGTTGGCATCTGGTGATGGTATGCTCCATACAAATTTTTGCAACGTGGATTTTGTACACTGGACTTCATCTGGATCTGCAGGGACTGCTCGTTATTTGAATCCCTGTAGATTACCTCTGGTGCAGCTAATTCTCTCAGGTACTGGATACCTTTCTCCATGGCATTCCGCCTGCTTGGGCATACTACTAGATCATCCATGAAAGAATACTTTTCCCTCACGCTTGACAGAAGTCACCTCCAGAGGCAGAGAGTTTCTGTCCTCTTCCCAATCTCCTTGTCAGTGCCCACATCCTGGGACAGAGATCCCAGTTGTTTGGCTTCAGTACCATCAGATTTCATATCGTGGGCCACAGTATCCGACACTGGAGCAGCCCAAGTCACCAGGGGCTCTCCCGACTGGCGGCAGAAATCTTTTTGCATATGTCATAGCTCATCTGGGAATAGGGAGTGGGTGATTATCTCTGGCCCTGCCTCTTCCTCCTGTTGTGAGGACCCTACTTCCATGAACTGTTTTGATACTGAATTTTTTCTCCCGTAGAGAGGTGACTGCTACTGAGTACAGGTTGTTATTCTGGTTCACCTGCAGTTTGAGTGGCCACTGTGCCTGTTGGTCTGCTTTTCTTCTCCTCTCAGTGAGGGTGTCGTTCAGTAACAAGCAGTGTCTGATAAATAGTAACCAGGGCCCAGGACACTGCAGTGTCTCCTCTCTGGAGTATTCTCCTTGCAAATATTCTGTCACTTTTGTCAGAGTCCTATAGTTATTTGGGGTGAACTTCCAAACCAGTGGAGCAGAGATTTTCGCCAAAACCTAGCCCATTTTGTCCCATATTCCATTCCATTCGTGACTACCCACCCTCAGTTTAATACTCTGAATGACCTTCCTAGAAATCTCTGTCTTTATTCTAAACATACATAGACTGCGCTGAGGAGACCTGGGAGAGTTAGCAACAGGTGTTTGCTTTTCTTAGCATGCAATAGAAATTCAGAATTCTCAAAAGCTGTTGAAGCCTGGAGGAGGAAGAGGGGAATGAAAACCTGGGGAAATTCATCCTCTACCTCAGACTGGGTATGATTAATGGACTCCCAGGGGTAGCACCCAGAACCAGGACAGGAGAACAACACTGAACACACATCACTTGCCCTTGATGTTATCATGTCTTAAGCAAACTGCTTTCACAAAGTACAGCAAAAAAGGAATTCTGATCCCTCTTCTTTAATATGCTCTTAAATATAGCATCATAAGGAGCATGCATTGCATATACTTGAAGATACAGTGCTAGGTACCACACCCACATTAACCGACCAAGCGATGATATGACTGACAGCTCCATACCTAATAAAAAAGGTCAAAATTGTTTCTCACCCTCTCTGGTCAGATCTGTTGTCTCAAGTATTTGTGCCCCACACTAGGCACCAAATAAAGCAGTCGTGGTTTAGCAATGGTACGCCCCAATCCAGGGCTTCCTCTGAGACTATCCAACAAGTCCTCTGTGTTGCTCTCTCCTCCCCTCCCCCTATGGTGGGATGGAGAGAATTGGAGGCATGAAAGGTAAAGATCTCAGGTAAAGATAAGAACAGTTTACTGGAAACAGTAGTGAGATAAGAAAACAAACAGTAAGAACAGCAATACTAATGATGGAGGATACAAGAAAGAGGTGAACAATTCCTGTGGAAATCCCAACAATAGAAAATCCCAACTGCTCCCTCCACCATATTATGCCAGAATAGAACCCTTTCCCCGTCCATGAAAAGTGACTGTGGGGTGATACAGGACAACCTCCCAAGTTTCAGCCATGCCCCCTCCTGAGTATCCAAAAATTAACTCTGTCCTGGCCAGAACCAGGACAGGTGTGATGGGAATACTGTTAAGTATACATCATGTGTAGTGTTAGTAACACATGCGTATATTTATTGTTAGCATTCAAATTTTTTTTTAAAGTTTATTTCTTATAACTAGATATTTTTGTATATTGCAACCACAAATCATTACTTGGAAATGTGGCACTGTGACATTTTATGTTACTATCTAATTAACCTTGTGATTGGCATTCTGTTACTTGACTGACTTTCCATAAAAATGATATTTCCTTTCATCTGCAAATAATTTGCCCTCCTTTCACCTCTGTTTTACACCCTGTTCTCACTAAGGATTTTAAGGTCATGTTTGTTTTCTTACCTGTTCTTTTCTTTTTCCTCTTTCAGAACCTTTATGATCCAACTTTTAATTTTTAATAGGTATATATATATATATAGTGATTGTAATTGCATACCAATGTGTAACTGTTAAATGTGTAAATGTGTACTGATACATTCAAAGTACTGAATACCCTAACTGTACACACTGGCTTAGCTACTCATCTCATCGATAGTCTTTCTTGCTACGCCTGAAAAAGAAAGTGCTACAGGACACAAGGCAACAAGCTAAAAGTCTGTTTTGACCATCTACATGTTGTTTCTTGCTTGTGCTTCTTTCAGATAAGGGATTTTTCAGCAAAGTGCTCAAGTAATATACAGTAATTCAGCTTCCATACAGGGATCTCAATTTCTTTGTGAGCAGTAATGAGGTGAGATATGCTAAGCCCCTGTAAGGTAAAGGAAGAAGTATTAATATTAAAGTTAAACAAAAGGAAAATCTAGTCATGCAAGTCACCTTTGAGGCTTATTCTGCACAGCAAAATTAGTCTCTAGCAAATCAAAGAGCAGAACCTAGCTCTTTCGACTAAATTTAAGATACAAAACGACCATATAGCTGATCTGTGGTAGCTGTTGATGTGCACAGTCCAAAGTGGCAGCAAAGGATTAGTGCCACTTAATTGAGTAGTTAATTTGATTTATCTTGCATTCTTTTTAGGAGTTGGTAGTCCCATTAGTTTTCTTCTGAATGAGATGAGGAAGAACTGACTTTGAAACATTTACTGTTGCCACAACCAAAAAGCGTTAAGGACAGGTGGTTGCTACAGACCTTCCTTCCAGACCTCCCAGACCTTCATAGCTGTAACTGCTGTCTCTCAGAACTATATCTTTCCCAAAGTTATTGGATTCTCACATGTCTTTCCTGGATTAACTTCTGTCCTGCCAGGCTCACCCTGATTCAACTGCTGATTGCTTCAGAAAGGATAAGTCCCAAAGATCTTTTTTCTTCTTCTCCAAGTCCAGTTGTTAGGGTGAAACTGACCTTCAAAGTCTTAAAATCTTGATGTAGATACAGCAGATTTGGTTGGTTTTGCTTTAGTTCTTTAAAGGTATTATGAAGTGAGTAGTAAGTTTAAAATCTACCTAGATGCTGTGATTTGGAGGTTTCTGGTGCTGACTGATAATTTGACCCAGGAAAACTGTTTGATTGTTGGTTGGTTTTTTTTCCTCTGTAAACTTCTTTCTAGGGTCTAACAACAAAACTTAGTCTTTGTGAGGAGCAAGAAACCATTATGCATCCTGCCTCATATAGCAAAAAGGAAATTCAGAATTGTCATTCTAACAGTTGACACTGTAAAATGTCATTGAAGAAAGCTTTTTTATGTTAGTCTTTAGATTGACAGGTTATGACAAAACTGCATTCATGTTGCTTGAATACATCTTTTGTCTAGTTTTACATGCTTTTTGACTTGTCTAGAAAATGACATATTGAGGTTTTCACAAGCCTTAACCAGGTGTGATTTTCTTTATGGAAGATACTTTGGTAGGACTACAGCTGAAGGCGAATAAACCAGCGAAGCTTAGAAAGGCCACAGCCCTTCTTCAGATGGTAGCCGTGAATTGAAAGACTCATTAATCAACTGCCAGGTCACAGGTGTGATGGCTTCCTGCAAACTGCCAACAGACTGTGAAAGTCATATCCAACATGCCAAACTGTTAAACAAGGCACATCTATAAACATTCTGAAACTTTTGTGTTTCCATTTTAGTTGAAAAACATAACCCTTGCATGTTTTCATTATTGACTTCTTTCTTTTAAAAGAAAAGTATTTGTTTTCCAAGGAATACTCTTCAGTTTAGGAAATGAAAAAGCACGTACTGTTTTCACCTTTTGTTCATTTTAATATGTTAATAGATTCACTTGAATGGACACACAGTTTTGATTGCAATTATCAGTGTAAATAGTTTGAATATTATAAATTTTTGTGCACACAAAATGTGCACAGAAGCTTTGGCAGAAAAAATTAATACAAGGATTTTCTGCATGTAAATGGCTGGCTA
This sequence comes from Mionectes olivaceus, assembly GCA_035041425.1. NCBI lineage: Eukaryota > Metazoa > Chordata > Aves > Passeriformes > Tyrannidae > Mionectes > Mionectes olivaceus. The sequence goes on along the minus strand of JAWWMA010000100.1, from coordinate 2,781,692 downwards.
TTTTGTTCATGATTTTCCAGTACTTTCCCTGGTACAAAAATTACCTGGATCATTGATTCAATTATGTTGTCGTGCTACAATGCAGACAGTCATAAAATGTTTAAAGTGAAATGACTTAAAAGATTTTATTATTTAATCAACCTGCACTGAATTTTTCACCTGCACTGATGGGAAAAACCCATAATAAGAAGCCAAATGAAATCTCCATACAATTTTTCCACATCATTCTTCCTTAAACTCCGTGGATCCCCTGGAACGAGGGAGAGTCTAATCAGAGGTCTTATACCTCCCCACTAATTTTTTTCCCCCAGATTATCCTTAAATTGATATACTCCCTGTAGATAAAAATTAATTTTGCTCTGTCAAGGAGCAATGAGTGTGAATTTGCTAGAATTTTTGTATTTGCAAATTCCTTGGTCTCCCTACTTCTCATATTTTTCCGAATATGTGTGGTCAGTATAATTAAAATTCTTCTTTAAAATCTGAAGTAGATGGGTATAGTCTCCCACCTTCATTTGGGGTAAGAAATTTATTAATAGCCATGGTTTGATGTTATTTTTCCCTCTTTAGACCATCTGTATCAGGTTTGATCTTCATATCTAGAAATTAATTTTAATTTGCTATCCATATTTTCACATCTTTCTACCTCGATTGCCAGTTGCAAAGTTATTCTGGTCTCATTCAATTTAAGTCAGTCAAACTGTATGTAATTACAATGCTTGCTGGCTCAGCAACATTGTAATGCGTGCAAAAGAGAAGGAAACAATGTTGCTGCATTTATTGCAGTAATGAGGTTTTATCATAGTGGTATATGAAAAGTGATATCTGCTTTGTCTTTGCAAGGCTCTGTAAGCAGATATTTGAATATACCTGCCTTTAAGATATATTTAATATAAATAAAGATGTATATCTTTAAAATATATATCCATTTGCTCAGTGTAGTGCTCCTATTTGTTGATGGAGGCTCTTTTAAGGCATATACAGCTGTCATGTTGTGTCACCAATCTTAGAATGAGCTGTTGTAATTTCACTTTATCAATAGTTGTTTGTATTTTAAATAGATTTCACTACTGGGATCAGGGAGAATTTTTATTTTTTTTTCAAGTTGGACCATAGATTATTGCCTATATTTTTTTCTTGTTCAGTTTCTGTTGTTGGTTTAACTCAGTAATTAAACACCTCTGCAAAAAGACCCACCCTCTAGAATAATACATAAATGATCCCTCTAATTGTACTAATAAAGACTGTGACAGCTGAATTTAAATACTACCAAATTCTTCCCACAAAAGTGTTAATGAAATTATCAATAAAATAATATTCACTTGGGATAATTACATGGGTAATTTAACAGCACATTTGGATAAAATCTGAGAGAGGATTTATGTGATATACAGTTACACCTCTGTAAACGGTATGTAGAAAATAAAAGGTTTTCTTATTAAAAATGTGAAGCAGTAGCTCTTTAAAAGTAAATTTATCTTTAATTTCTCTCTTATTTTCATCTTTGCATTATTTATTGTTTTATGTGTGAAACAGGAGTCACTGTCAGATCGTGCTATAGAAGTAGCTAATGGACTTAACTAGTCTCAAAAGAAATACATTGACAGTTGGGTGTTCTCTTGTATAGTTCAGTGGAAAAATGGTTGTTGAATAGAAATTTTGATACCATAGTTTCAGAATTTTAACAATAAAAATTAATGGTGTTTGAATTGTAAATACATGGATTTGGAGAAGAAATATGTAACAGTGACTTTAGAGGCACTCTGTTTCAAAAGAAGTAAGCCACAATTTCAGTGTGAGCTGACTTGCCATTAATGTGCTTTTATGGTGTTGCAGATCTACAGTACCTTGTTGACTCTTTGCATACTGCCAATCAGATGCTGTATTTGCCTTATATACAGAAATCAGTCTAATCTGGGAAACGGTCCTTGATAAATTTTTTATTCTTTTTTCCTTTTTCTCTGGGGAAAGGGATTCTTCTTTGGCATGTCTGTGCTGCACTGATGCAATTGCAAGTCACAGTGGGAAATGTAGTTCTCCAGTAGGCCAGGCACAGGTGGTTTATTATGTTTATTAGGTCGTAATATGCACCTTAAACTCATGCAGAGGCCAATGGGCTTTGATGGTGATCAGGGAAAATCTGATAAACATATTTGCTTTTCATTAAGTGAATTGAAGCTTACTAAAAGTGTCGTTTTTGTTGTTTTATATTATAGACACAAGTTTCCCTGGCTGAAATGTGTTTACCACCTCTTTCCACAATTCCTGAATGTGGTCTTAGAGAAACAAGCAGAAGCTCTCTGTTCAGAATAAATCATACAGATGACTCAGGCTAAGGCCAAACTAATTTTTTTAGATCCAGCCCCAACTCTACTCAAGATTAGTTAAAGCATCAACTTATGTTAAGCGAAGACAAGCAGAAGATATGTGATCATATATGCTTCAAATATAAACAGACAGTGCCAACAGCAAACATCTCTCTCCACTTTCTAATAACCTCCTAAAAAATTCCATGTGTGCTTGAAAAGTAACAATGACAGAATGGCAGTTTATGGGATTCCAAACATGAGACCTTTCCAGGAAAAGAAGTAGTTACAGTTGCTATCAGACACTGTAATATTAAACATACTCTCAAAATTGAATGTGTTAGTCTTATAGAGACCAGTTCTGTTCACTTTTGCCAAACAACCTAACAAACTTCTCACAGAGTGAGACGTAGGTTGCAGATAGAGCAGCAATTCTCTGACCAGTTCTCTTTGTGTTGTAAAAAGGTCATTGATCTCTGTCTGTCTAAACTTCAACACAGAATTGTCATAGGTCAAAGACCTATGCATTCAGATATTATGAAGTTAGGTTCACAGATCATTCTCCACCATCATGCCCAAACCAGAATGTCTTGGTGCTAACTGTTCTGAGTTACTGTTCAGTCTATAACTTTCTGAACAAGAAAAATTTGGAGATGCTCATCTAGCGAAGGGTACTGCATTGCTCCATGAGGACAGGTGGAAGGTTTGTGTGATGAGGCTTTCTTAGTGTGTTCACTATTGGTGAACATTTTTGGTAAAAAGTTAACAGTCTGAGATCTTAAAAGACCATATTTTAGTTTCCTTTACAGCAGCATAAAGGAGTTGCTCTAATACTTTTAGAAGTATGTACTGTCAGTTTGTTGTTTCCTTACTGATATTTAGATAAGTGAGTATTGAGTTTCCTTTGCAGAAACTGTGTATCTTATACCATGATATTTTAATTCTTCTACCAATTTATGACATTTTCTAACATGTTTTCTTAACATTCTTAAGTTTTGTTTTCTCGTTTTAATCTATCAGTGCTGTCACATGCTGAATTTTCCCACATGGAAATTAATATTTTTATCCTGTCCTAAAACATAATCCTGAATCTGCTGATTCATGGCCTTATTCTAATGACTTGTCTCTATGAATTCAATACTAACATGAATTCAGCTTTAGATTAGATTGAATCTTTGCAGTTCTGAGGTGTAAGGAGAAGCCTACTTAGAAATAGCAGTGTTTCTTTGGCCATCTCTTTGTCCTATGTTTACGTCATATTTGTCATATGGTTACGTATGTGTGGTCTGCAAACAATGATGTGCTTGCCCCACAGTACCGTGTTTGTATCTTGTCCGTGTAAGTACATTGAAAATAACATGCCATTGAAATTTTAGTAAAAAATTTGAATGGTAGCTGTTATGGGGACCTTCTTGGTATTCTGAGGATTCAGAAATCTTTTGTTCTGTGAAAAAGACAATAGTGAACTATACCATTAAATTGTTCAGTAAATCTATTCTGTGCCAAGAGCTGTTTGGAGAGATTTTTTTTTCAACTTGTTTCAGTTATGATTTATTAGAAATATTTCTTGAAGGTCAGTAACACGTGTAAATACCTGTCGATATGAGAACAAACCAATGTCCAAACAATATACTCTGTTATGCATTTCAAAACAATAAAATATTTAAGTGAATATTTAGTATGATGCAGCAGAGTAGAATTTAAAGAGGAGAAGCCTTACATCTCAAGGTATATGCAGTTAATCTTTGGTTATTATATCATCTATTGATTTGGAATGATAATTGTTAGAACAAGTGAAAAATAGTATAAATAACATACTAGTTCCTCCTGCTGGGCTAACAAATGGCGAAGTCATGGTTTCACAAAGTTGATGTCAAATATTCCTGCAGCTAATGTAATAAAGAAATTAGAATGAGTTTTTCCTACTGCGATGAAATAGCTTAGGAGGAAGGATGAAAAAAAAAAGATGATTTTTCTGTTTCTTATAATACTTTTTTCATAGGTTATTGAAATGATAAATAATAAGACTGAAAGATGTAGAACAAGGTTTGGTATAACTGAATTAATTTTAAAAGAGCTGGATTATTACAGGGAGTGCACACCTTGTGAACTGAGTGGTTCTCTTTCTTTAATGACATTTTCTCAGCATCTGATAATGACATAAAAATAATACTTTTAAATCTTCTGAAACAGACATGTCAGGTTCTCAGTGGCATCTTATAATTGTGCAAACTAAAGGGTGTACTTTAACTCTCCTCAGTTACGCATCTACATCAGGGTCTTTGCATGCTTATTCTTCTCCATAGTTTTAAATGCATGGGAGAATTTGAGCAGCGTCCTTTTTATATTCAAAATTAGCTTCTATCTCAAAAGTGTGTTATTGTCATGATGTCACTACATTTCAACATCTGTGACCTTTTGCTCCATATGGATTCATGGTAGACCTTGTTGTATTTTTGCGAGCTAGGTTGCTTTTGTCCCCTACTGGGGGTATCAAAGCCTTTTGCACTGAAGTTTTACATACTGGTAGGTTTGGAAATAAACAAAAAAATAGAGTAAAATTAATAAACTAAAAGTACCAAAGAGCAACTGAAAACACCCAAAAAAGAGACAAACCTAAAGTTTATATATAGTAAGGACCGCCAGATGTCGCAAAGGCATCATTGATGAAGTGTTTTTTTATCCAAAATGTGGCACTTATATGAGGAACAGGAGTATTGTGTTGGAGAGTTGCAGAGGCCATAACAGGTCAGTGAAATGTCCTTCAATCATTTGATTTTTACATTTAAGAATAGACCAAGATGAAAAGATAGACACATATCTGACATTGACATTGCTACCATTTAGATAACCGATGCAGTTGCCTTAGTTGGTGAGCTCAATCAGATCTTTATTGCTTTCAAACCCATGACAGAATTAATTTTGATGGGCTTTTTTCTTGTAAAAAATTAAGGTTCTGAATATCATGAGATCACAAACTTCTAAGTGTAAAATTATTATAATAGATATAGTTTTATTTTCTGCTTGTTCTTTTAAAATGTCAAATACTATTAAAAATATTACCAAGAATAACAAGTAGAATTGAAATAATTTGAACTGGGTTTAGCAGCATGCATAAATTGGCAGTAAAACAAGTTGAACTTGGAAACAAGTATTTGATGATTGATTTTTTATTGAGGCAGAATGAGAATGATAGTGGATAAAGCTATTTTCCTTATTGAGAGAAAATATAGCATTTTTCAACATGTCTTCAGTATGAATGGAAGCCCTGTCAAAAAAAATGAGCAACACATAATGTCTTTTAAAAGGTAAATTAACATAAGTATATCACTTAGTTTATGGATCAAATTTTACACTTGTCACTTTTATTCATAATGTCATAAAGTTTATATTTAAAGGATAGTGTTATTACCTTTGTTATGTCCTGGAAAAGCCTAATGTTAACTGAGTTCATTGTAGAATTTAAATTATTTTCAGCAGAAGAAATGCCAGTGCAGAAAATTAGGTCCAAAATATGTATTCATGTGCAGATCTTAGTCAAATCCCTAGTAATTTTAAGTACTTGAAATACATTATTCAACAAGTAAGCTGCTGTATGTTTGTGTTTAATGGGCTCTGCCTGAGTGTACAGAAACTGTCAAGAGAAAATATAGAACATGCATCATTCTAATTTAATTATGATTATTCTTAAAAAATAAAATAAAATAAATGTGTGTCTGTGAGGTGTTGCGTTGTATGTGGAAATGTGCCATCTTTATTGCTAAGATTGAATTTGATTTTGTCTTGTATGATTTTAGCTGATTTCTCTGTTGCTTGGGCATATGGGCTATACCACATAAACATAACATAAAAGTATAAAAATTGTGTTGATTCAAATGCTGAAGATGTTCAAAATGTCGATTTAATTTATACTGACTGCATATATGTATACTTAACATACATTTTTGCTTTTACATGTGATACATAAAAAGATGAATTAGTGATATAGTTATGCATATCTACATTTCCCTAATTTTTATTAAGTAAGTTAAATTTAGTCCCTGAACTTTCCTCAAATAAACTTGAGGTAAAGTCCAACTTTAATGGACTATTCCTTTAAATAAAATGCTTATTGAGAACTGATGTATGGAAGCAAGCAGATCTTTATCTCTGATTATGATTTTTATTATATTTTTCTTTCATAATTGTGATGTCACTAGAGTTGTGACCTTAATAGGCAATTCCTAACTTAATAGGCATAGTTGCTTAATATTCCATAGATATCAAACTCTTTACCTTTGAATTCTTTTTGTGACAATGGAGGGTTTCTTAAGGTCCTGGGCTTTTAAACAGGAACAGATTTATGTATGTGTGTGTTTAGGTATTCTGCTTCTGAGCTACATACATATGGAATACTTTGTGTCTTTTTTAAGACTTTATGTATATTTAACCTTTAATTTAACTAGCGAGTTGTAAGATTTCCATAAAAAGTAGATGAGCTTTGAACTCACAGAATGTTACTGCTGGAGCTCAGTCAATCACTTCTAAGTTTTATGGGGTTAAACCCAATGAGAACATATGTCTTATTTTTAGTAGTTATATTAGTAAAATTATTTAGCACAGATAAGGAATTTGCACCCTGTTCTCTGTATTAAACCAGTATTTACAGTTTTCAAATAGCAGTTAATAAGTTTTGTTATCAAAGTTGAAGGGGGAAAAAGACAAATAAGTATTTATATAAACTTTTTTTTTTTACTATGACTATGATAATTGATTATGTAGTAGCTGTGTCATCTTTCTAACACTGAGTTGATCTGGAATGTAGTAGAATTTTTTGGAAATTTTTTACTTTGCTATTATGCTACCTTTTAGTAAAATATAGGTGTTATCCTAATTAAATCACGCACACTATTCCTCAATGAAATAAAAAGTCGATACTTGAATGACAGTTTGACAGGGAGAACTAAGTATATGGAATTTCAAATGGTAAAAACCTGCAGTGGTAAGAAAGATGGAATCCATCCCTATGTTGCATAGCTTTCTGATCATATCTTTAAACCTGATAGTAGCAAAGAATGTTTATTTGTTGCCAAGCTATCGTAATGTTTATTCCTGGATTTAGATCCTAATTATCAAGAAAATTGCATCCATTTTATCTTGCAGAAGAGTATACTGCATCATGGCATATTTGGTTATTTGGCACTATAATATTGTTACCTTACTTGAAACACATGGTCCCTCTTGATATACAAGAAAAAACTGCATCCATTTCAATAAATTAATAGGGATGAGAATACCCATCCATCCTTCTTTTCAGAGGTTCACATACATTGTAATGAAATGCATTAGGAGTTTTCTTCACTTGAAATCCAAATGAGACCCATTTTGGCTCACACCCTTGACAGTCTCTATTATAAGCACTGCTGTCTCCTGTTCATGTGTGGGCTTAGTAAAATGCTTCCTTTGTAAGATGCACAGAGACAATATAATGCCATGAAAGACGAAGGTGTCAAAACACAAAGTTAGAGGCAATCTAATCAATGCCTCCTGATTTAGCCTTTGAAGGCTCTCTTCATTAAAACTCTTTAATTGTGAGGCTTATCTTGAGGTAGAGCTGTTACTTAATATTTTTCAGTGTCATTCTTTGGACAGTCATTTGTACCTTTTAAACGTAATTTCAATATTCATTGTTTTGTAAATTGGATGCCTTGTTAGCAATAGTGGTGGTATGAATGACTTGCATTCAAGTGATTGAAGGTAGTAGTGTATAAATGCTTGGTTCTCTCCCCCTGGAGTTTAATGTGTTTTATTTCTATGTATGTCATTATAAAATACATGGTTTTCATTATGAGTCTTTTTATTTCTATGTATAGGAATGCAGGTTGGAATATTTTAAAATTATAAAAGAAAGACTTCTATCTGATTCTTTTTGAACTTTTAGAAATTTTAAGATTCAGTGCAAACATTATAAATTCCATGTAAGTGGGGAAAAATCTGATCCCATATTATGTTATTCTAAATAAATTTTGGGAAGGTATAAGATAAAAAAGATGATACATAGGCTTTTTCTTCACAAATGATCATAGAGTGGATAATGGTTGCTATAAAGCAACTTCTGGAAATCCACTGAAAAGAAAGTGTGTCTGAAAGCAGGTAATTTGGAAAATGCTTTTAAAAGAAATGCTTTCCACCTGAAAAACGCCAAATTAAAAATAAAGGAAAGCCCGTGCACGCCACATGACATAGCCTGTGCTTAAAAAATATATATATATACGTATTTTCTCTGTGTGTGATGAATTGTACTGTAGTACCATGTGCACATGCATGTAATGCATATATAAATCTGCAAATACATTTCCATATTACAGGATTTGGTTTTAGTCCTATTAACATTTTGAAAGATTTATTGAAAATGAACATTACACTTTTTAATATCATGAAACCTGTAACTGCTTAATGTCTGGAATATCAAGAAAGCTAAAACTCTCTGATATTTCCCTAGGATTAATCAAGAACTAAAATAATTTTAACATGTTTAAAAAAAAAAAAAAAGCAAAAATATACAGATCATAGAACTGATTTGCAGAAATCCCTGGAAATGGAATTGAGGCAACTTTGACCTGATTTTTAAATGACTAGTGTGGTGAGTACAGCTGCTCTTAGTAATTACTTGTCATAGGTTGTTTTTGAGTCCCATATGTATAGCAACTCCAAGCCCAGCTACCTCAATTGCTGGCACACAAGCAGATTCTTCCAGGTGCTGAAAATTAAATTTTAATGTATTACTTAAATATTAAGACAATAATAGTTTCAATAATTTTTCTTCTACAGCTGTAGTGCAAAGTGTGCCTGTACACTGTAGAGGTTATTACATAGTGTACTAGAATGAAAATTACCGTTGTCTTTAAATATGTCCAAGGAAGTAATTGTTTGATGTAAAGATAAAAACATACATTTGCTACAGGATGTATTTTTAAAATATTGACCACATCTTGACCTATTTATAGGCTAAAATTTAAAAATGTTACATTGTAATTTATATGAATGTACATCATAAAATGGATGAAAGTTCAAGAAATAGTAAGGAAAAACGTAGTGACCCCTGTGCTGAGGGCTTGAGCAAGACAATTTCAAAATACTGTAATCAGATAGTTAGCCTAAAATATGAATTTAATTATGTTGAAATATTTTCTGGATTAGAGTTCAGGCATGTAACTTCAGTGTGTTTAACCCTATGTCACGGTTTAAGAGGTATATCTAGAGCTAACTGACTGGCTTACAGCAACTTTTTGCCCCAAGAAAATGACAAAGGTTATCATAAAAAGGTAAAGTAACTTTTAGGTATGTTGTGGGAAAGCGTAGTTGCACTGAACTGAAAATACCATGCAACAAAGTATATTTCTAAATCCAAGGATTTTCTGTGATGCCCATCCCTTTTGTTTCTTCATTCCAACAAATTTTAATTATGCTTGGAATAAGCAGTGATGCCCAAGTTTAAATGTGGATTAAGAAGAGTTGGGATGCACTTCTGAGTACTTTTTCCTATTTTGAAGCATAATAATTGAATGTAAGTCTGTCCTGAAAAAACCTCACTGGTATTCTACCCAGATTAGCAGTTTACAAGAGTCATTATCTAAGTGTGGTGTCTCCTGTACTTTTGTGTGTCTTCCAGTAAATATTGCAGTTTAGAATCTCTTTAGTATGACATCATATAGTTAATTAATTTATTATTTTCACTATGCATCATCAGAAATCTGTGGCTCACTGGAATACCTTCAGCCTTGCTCTATACTCTTTTACCCATGAACTTTAATTTTTACTTTTTAAAATCTATCCTGTTTAAAAGGGCCTTAAACAGACTGTATTGTCAGCAATATGCACTCAGTGTCATTTTATTTCTTTCCTAATTGTGTGAATTCTGGAAAGTTGTTTAAGTGAAATTAAGTTATGGATTTAAGTTCTCCACTGATCACTCTTTGTGAAGGGTAATTCTTTCAATTCGTTTTTATTATAGTACTGAATATTGATTTAAATTCATTTTAATAGTGAATGGATCTTTTATTCCATTGTAACAAGATTATCACCCCTTCTCTAGTCCAAGTCCCTCTCACTAAAGCCGTTTATCTTTGGATTAGATGATTTTTCTGGAAATAGGATAGGCTATGTAGTGTTAGTACAGGGTTATGTTCAAGGCAAAAGTTACAGTAACTTTTAAAACGCATTCTAATCTTAACAAAATCATTTTGGAAATAAGTACATTGCAGTGCTTTTATCTTAATTATGTAGTTGGATTTCACAATGAATAGTTATATCAATATATTCTACTATTTTTAATAGTTATGGATTTTTTTGGTTGGAAGGTTCAAGAAGGAACTGATTTAAAACAGAATCAATGTAATACTAGAGAAGTTAAATCCAGAAAACAGAATCATCACCACATGTCTCATAATCTCTTACTATCTATAAATCTAAATTTCTCCCTCTATCCTGACATTTTTTTCAAAACATCTGATCCTCTGTTATGTACATGCTGACTTTATTTTGACTTTTACTATGATTTAAATATCTCTATCTGCTAAATTAAAGCAAATGTTTTTGGTTTCTGAATAGCCTTATTTAAATGAGCATCCACATATTTTTTGTAGGATACACGTTGATTTCATGAATACAGAAACAATCCATAATCTTCCATCCTATTTAAAATACCTCTCAATTATAATGAACTATTACTGTTAATAGTTAGCATAACTATTACTTTTGAACAGTTCTTTTTGATTGCTGTAAGGTATCTCTTCCCCTACTGAGAGATGCATTTTCTTCTAACTGAGGAGTATCTGATTCAGACTTACCAAATACATATGCAGCATATATTAATGAAATAAATTATGGCTTTGTGTGCCTTTTCAGATCCAATCTTATATACTGGCAGTGTTACTGTTTTTTAACGTGACAAGATAAATTTACCAGATTTCAAACTAAGATTGTTAAGGACAGTGATGCTATGATGTCCTGGTTAATTTTTGCAGTGGCTGGGAGGCAGCATGACTAGGACACAGGCATTATTCTGTACCACCTCACTGCACTGCAGGGGTTCCTTCTGGTGGGGAAAACATGGCTATTATCTATTACCAAGGAGGGTTTTTTCCAGTGTGAATAATTTCTTTTCTTTTACCCTCTGTCATTAGTACTGTTGCTCTTACTGTTTGTTTTCTTATCTCATTGCTGTTTCCAGTAAACTGTTCTTATCTAAACCTGTGATCTTTACATAATGTACCTCCAATTCTGTCCATGCTGCCACAACAGCCATGGGAAGGGGAAAACAGGGGACCAGTGTGATTTGGAGAGTCTGGATAGGGACACTGAGCTGGGGACACAACGTTTATAACAAGGCTTGGGGGAATGTGGACTGCTTGGGTTTACCTGGTGGGATGTGTGCTCCTGTCCCATTGACACACAGGTCCACACGTCTCTATAGTCAACATCAAGGCTGGCTCTGATTGTTATCCAGTCAGATGACTATACCCTGCAATTTGACGAACGCTATTAATGATGAAAAAAATTACATGTTTTCTTCCATTTTTTAAACTATTATTAATGTTTACATTGACCAAAAATTAGTTGTCTTATTGGATTCTCTCTGGTAAGTGATGCTTGGAAAGATCACAAGCTCATCAGCTGTTGCCTCACACTGCATGATCTTGTGCAAAACAGGTTTTTTTGCTGAGATATAGCAACCCCTAATTTATAAAAAAAGTAGAATCTGTCGTTGAAAACTATCAACAGACTAGGTATTTCTATGTGTAAAAGTTAAAAAGATTAAATTGACCATGTTCAAAAGTATAATGCCAGGAATTTCTAACACAGGCACCACTTTATTAAATTGAACAAAGTGATTTGTCATGTCATTTGTGTCTCTTTTTAAGGCAATAAAATAAAAAAATAGCTACATTAGAAATCTGTCTTCAGAACTGAAAATGCATTATCTGAAGTAAATCCAGAGTCCAATTTTGTAATCTCACCATTAGAAGGCAACAAACTGTTAAAGCACTATGCTTTGCTCTTAAATGGACTTTCACAGTGTCCTCGGACTTTGTTTTCCCTTGACTTAATAACAGACATTCCCAGGCTGAAAGTATGAGTCTAATGAAGACAGTGATCAAATTTCAGTAAGGCTCTGATTTACTCTTGTATGCTAAGTATGACTGAGATGGTTTTTTTTCTTTTAACATTTAAAATAGTGTAAAAATTGCATTTGAAAATGTGCACATTTAAAATGTACAAAATTCTTTAACTGTAAATTAGCAGAGGAGAGAAGAGTGACAATTCAGAAAATATCGGAAATTGGTTTTTTGCTTCTTTCTCTTACTCATAAGCAGCACCTTAAGAATGTAAATCCATACATGAGACTCACGGAATTAATATAGTACAAGAGGATTTAAAGTTTTTTTCACCACATTATGACTAGTTCTATGTGATAATAGCCCTTAGACTCCTTAAAACTAACTTTCCCTTGTGACAATTGTAGATTTCAAGTGAAATATTTAGAACATAACCCTGTTTTTCAGGGAATTTTCAAATTCTAACATTTAACTGCATTTTCCTGAATGCTGAGATATAAAGGATTGACCCCTCAAGATGGAACATGTCTAATTGGAAGTAGCATAAAAGATGATAATATCAATGGGTTTCAATGTAGTATAATTATATGTTGAAGCAGAACCCTGGAACTCTATTACTGCACATTGACAGGCAGAATTGTAAAAGCCAAAGTCAGGAAGCTAATTTCCAGGGAAAATAATAGTAGACAGATTAATACAAAATATGTATTTTAATTACAAACCATCATAGTCTAACCGTCAACCCCCAATTTTTTTCTCCTTCTCTTTTTTTTTTTCCCCCATTGGGATTTTTTTTTTCATTGCCTTGTATTTCAAATGAGATTTTAGTTAGAGCTAAAATCCTGGCATTCTCAGATTGTAAGGGCCTACAAAACTTATGTTCAACATCTCTCCTTTTTTCGTGCTCAGTAATTAAAAATGGCTATGGGCATTTTTCACCCTTTGAGGTTTACCAACTGCTATAGCATTTGTAGAATGATTTCTTCACCTGCTTTTGGTGGAATAACCAAATACTGAAGCAGCTTGAAGTATTTTTTTAAAAAAAGTTCACCTCTAGGCTTCTCATTTCTAGCACATAGACAGCTTTATCACTATTTCACCATTCAATTAGTTTTGAAATCTTAAAACCAAAAGTCATTAGTAAATCTTTTGTCATGCATAAAAAAAGAGAGATTCCTTTTTAGTATTTGTGTGTCATCATACTAGGCCTAGAAAATTAGCCTAATTTATTATTTAAAACACTGGTGGGATTCCTAATTGCATCCATCATTAGATATGACACGTTTAGAACCGAGAACCGTATCCAGTGAGAATTTTCCAGTTTGAATTTTAAAATAAAAATATTTTTCAAGAGATCCCTAGCTATTGCTTGTTACTATGGAAACGGCCCTATTTGTCTGAGAGCTCTGCCCGATTGCCAATGGGAGCGCGAGCAGCGTCAACTAAACATACGAATACATCAAAGACAAATTCATATGCTCAATCTGATCAGCTCAATTAATGTAAGAACAGAAGCTGAAGGGGGTTAAAAGAGGGCAGTCATTCAAGATAGATGAAGCTTCTTTTAGCAGAATATATACACTGGCCTTTTGGGGGAGGAATTTAGCACACTGTCAAAAACATTACCAGAAAGGAAAGTACTAGGCCTCCTACACCTAACAGATATGAAGCTGTCAGACAAAGAATAGCACTATTCATTAAATGACACTTATTTTCTCCCACTTTACAAGAATGTAGTGAACAAAACAAGCAGGAGAGCAGCTGAGAGAGACACTTTTTTCTTTTCCTGGTGATGACAGACATGCAGCAATTATGGTGATAACTAAGGAATACTAAACAAGAAGCCAGGCTTCATTCTGTTTATCACCTAGAATTTTGTTACTGAATTTGCATGCAACTCGTGTTTTGTTTTATTATTTATGTCTAGGACAAATTAGATGCTTTTGTTTTTAACAGGGTGCTTTCAGTTTGGTGAAGACTGCCACTAAACTATACACATTCTCCAATTCTCCTTGTTAAATGGCCATATCAAGTTGAAGTGCTTTTGTAGTGAGTGAGTTTCAAAGCACAACAAAACTGCTGTTTCCAGCAGAGAGTAAAAGAGCATTAGTGTAATGGCAGGTATTGTGTACTATTTCTGCCATACATAATTTAAAAGACAGTTAAAGAAAATCTCTACTAATTCTCATCTTGACTTGCAGAAAGTAATAGAGCTTTGTTACTTATTTTTAGTGTTGCTATTTACACATTCCTATAAAGTTTTTAGGTGTTACGTAAGTTAGTTTTATAGCAGATTGAAGTAAGTAGGAAGTCCCATAAGGCTACTTCTTTTAAGAATATCACACTTACACCATGAAGATTTGATTTAAGGTCTATTATCAATAGTCTGCTACTTTTATCTGCATGATCATGTCCTGATTGATACTGACTTTGTAGCCATGTACTCCGTAATACGCTGTCATGCAATGCTGACAGCTGCAATGAAAGAACAATAAATGTGGGGCAGCAGTAATGTAAAGGTCTAGCCAGCCTGTATGAAAAGTGATGGCTGCAGTATTGGCTCCTATGTTACCATATATATCAGCCCCTTTGAGAATTTCTTGGTGAGTGAATTAAAATGGTCTCCTGATACACAGATAGAGGATGGGAGAAGGTCTTCACTTACAAAAACCTGCAGATTACTAAAACCTTGTGTTAAAGTCAGCGGGTAGACATAAACTTACTTCAGAAAAAAACCATATTTTGTGGTGAAAAGTGGATGCACAAAAAATGCTGTGTAAATTTGTATACTGGTAACGTGAGTACTTAATATGGCTAGATTTAATGGGATAGTTTAAAGTTGATAGGACTTTTTTTTTCTACTACTCCAACTAAATTTTTTGAGCAACCTTATGACTTTCATTAATTTTTGCATGTGTTAATTATCCTTTCCTTTGGCCAGTCTTCATGAACAAAGATCCGGGGAAGGTCTTTACACCTTCCAGCCTGCGCATTGGATTTTTTAGGTGAGA
>JAWWMA010000100.1:2748997-2760345 GCA_035041425.1 Mionectes olivaceus | reverse complement strand
GGTGGCAGCGAGGTCCTCAGGACGTAGATGGATTGTCTTACAGGGCTAACGAGCTCCACCTGCCCGGGGAGTTTCCCATAGAGTCAAGTTATATGATGAATGTCATGGCTTTGAAACCCAAAACAAAGCGTTTTGGTACGGTATTAGTCTGTGAAGTTAGTAAGTGTGCTTCTTCACTCTCTCTTCTACAAATGGAAATGTGTATTCAGTGGAATACCTAAATTAATGTTCTTGGGATTTTTTATTTAAAAATATTATAAATTCTGCAAATTTATGGAGCAAGATGTGTGTACCAATAAATATAGATACTGTTGGTTACATATAGAAATAAATATAAGTATACATATTAATTAAAATATGGTATCACAGAATAGACCTTCATACTTGGAGGAATGGGATTTCTGATGATCTGTAGCTCCTGTGGGAAGACATTTTGCAGTCTCAGACTAGCCACAAGAAAGCCTTTTTTTCCCCTTTTTGAGGTTTTCTTTTGGTCAGAGGACAACTGTCTTGCTTTAAGTCAACCTTTTAGGTAAGCGGATTACATAGTTTTAATATTTAACAGACTTTGAACATCACTTAAACTCTGGGGGAAACAACTGTGGCCCATGGAGGTGCTCAGATTTAAGAATACACCAGCTAAGAACCCTAATGATAAGAATGCACATCTTATTAAGGAAAAATACACTACACTAGCCAGTTTTTAGAATGAAAATGTGTCCAATTACTGCATATAGCCTAGCCAAGAAGTGGATGTAATGAGGCTGGGACATCACTCATTCAGCCATTTTTGGATAACCCTGGTCTGACCTCGTGCCTGACCCTGCTTTAAGCAGGAGGTTGAGCTGAAGACCTCCTAAAGTCCCTTCCAGCCTGAATTTTCCTGTGATCTTATGATCGTCCACCAGAATTGGAAGAAGTTTCTTAGCAACAAGAAACTGAAGGCATCAGTAATGGAAGAAACTTAGTGTCAGGGAAAAATTTAAGGGTTCTAATCTGTGAATTGATTTGACCAATATTATGTATATCTCCCTTAAAGCAAAGGAAACTGTACATTCAGTGTGAATCCCTTGAAATGCTTTTTATCTGCACGTACGTCAGATATATCTGCACGTATGTCTGCACTTCATTTCCATTCATGCAGATTGCTTTCTCTTTGTTCCTAATCTGATTTCATCCACTGACTGACTGGTAGGTGATACTGACGTAGATGTAGGTCATGAAGGATGGGTAGCACTGCAGCATCATCTGTATACTGCTGATCCTCCTTCTGTGGTATTTTTTTCCAAATTATTCAGTGGGTGCATGCAGAACTGAGAAGGCATAGAAAGTTCTGGGACTTACTATAGTGTCTGATAATAGAGGAAACACATTGAGAAATTACTCTGTTTTAGTAAGTTAACTGGAAATTCATGCATCTCTCTTAAGAAGGATAGCTGTTACTTATAGTCAGTAGTGTAGTCAGTTATGGATTATGACAATAGCACCAATTCTGTGCAACCCTACAATGATTAATATGAATGTCAACTCCTCTCCACAGGTAGAGAAAATTACACTGCAGTGCCACTGGCCTGTCCCATTTGCACTGAGCCTGTAACATTATTCATTAGATGCCTTTATTTTGGCTTTTCAATAAGCTTTTCAGGATTTTGTTTGAAAAAGGGAAGGTTAATGGTGAGTCACAGTTCGCTTGAATTAGTATATTCTCAGTGCATTTTTGCCGAATTTTCATTTTGGCATTCCTTCATTTTTGAAAAAGGAAAGCTTTTTTGCCTGAAGTAATATGTTCACTATTCCATCCAGTACTTACAGTTATTACTTATTACTCAGATGTAAAACAGAAAGGCACTAGTGAGAGAGGCAAACATTGAACTTAAACTGTTTTGTTGCACAATACTACCTGAAGAGGGAACGTAAAGAACTCTGAAAATGTTAGTGAGAATACTCAATTTCAATTTTCTTAATACTTTTTTACTGTTTTAGTTATAACAGAATGACAGTTTCACGTAGTGATGAATATTTGGCCCTGGTGTAAGCTGCAACCTGTCAGGATTGATTAAAAAAAAAATTATTAAGAACTTCTTGATGAAGACCTTCCCAGATGCAGTGTAGGCTGATAAAAAGTAATCTTACCCTATAATAAAGTTTCAGTGTAGCCTTTGAGAAAATCCTTGCTTTAGTGTTCTCCTGTTTATGCACAAATTTGTCACAATTTCTCTTCAATATAGAATAGCAGTAAAAAAAAAAATCTGCTTATGAAATGCCACAATATACAGAGTGTTTACAAAGTGACTATTAGAGTGATGATTGAGGCTGGTGTGCAAGAGTTCAGTCGGTTCTTGCTCCTTAGTTTATGTGCTTAATGCTGTTTATCTCTAGCAAGCAAATTAATGTGTTGGAATTAGAGATTTCTGGTCAAACCTGAATCACTAATTGATTTTCTTGTCATGAAGAATAATCTTTGGCAGTTATTTTAATATGAAAGTAATATTTTTATCAGATTGGCTGAACTGGGCTTTTCTGAATCTTAATCTCTACAATCAGCATTTTACCTAGATTCATCTGTCTACTTGCTTTGAGTCAGAAGTTAGTTTAAATTGTAAGGTGCCAAGCATGGAACTAAGAAGGGAGATGCATAAACTTCTTGAGAAGTACTGTTTGCTTGCAAAATCAGACTGCTCATTAGCATGAGCTAAAGGTATATGTGATTTGATCAATTATTTAATATTAAGAATTTGAATATGTAGAATGCATGTTCTCATATATATAACAAAATGTGGAAGTATTTGAACTGTATAGAGGATGTTAGAAATCTCTATGTGGTTTTGTTTATATATTTCGTTGTTTGTTTGTTTGTTATTCAAAACCTTCATAGGAATAGTTTAGGTAAAAGTAACTGATACTTCAACCTGATCTTGATGTAGCAATTTTTACCTTGGTTACCTCAGTGTGAGATCAGTTATTTCCCAGGTTTGTAAGTCCTAACCATGCAAAGGCATGCAATAAGTACTTGAATAACCAGACCAATTTTTGTTCTTGCTTTTCCTATGTGATTGTTCTGTCTTCACACTTACTGAAGAATCATTGTGGTTTCAACCATTTTTTTCACATTAACTGAAGAAACTTTGAACGTCTTAACAGTGAAGCAGTAAAATAGTGTATTTTTATTAGAACTACCTATGGAAAAGTTAGAGGATTTGTATTAACTTGCAAATAATTTTGTGATAGGAATTTAAATTAGGACAAATATTTTGGCTTGGATTGTGGAATAGTTAACACATATGTTTCATAAGATCTCAGATTATGTTTTGGAATTTGAAACATTTCTGATGTAGGCTTCATACTTGTCCAGGTTTCTGTTAAGACTTGTGATGTTGCCTCTTCACTACAGATGTAAGTATGTCAGGCCCAGAAATAATAATCTTTTTCTACGCATAATGTTACCAATCAATCTTGTTTTAAGAATAATCCCCACCTTCCTGTCACTAACCAGTAAAGTAATTCATAGTGTCCGAATGCCTTATGGAGTAGGTTTCAGAGAATTTAATTTTTTGTCTAGTTTTATATTGTTAGACTATACTAATCAATGGAAATATCACAGGAACAGTTGTCTGCAAACTACCATTATGCACCTGTGTGCACAGTGCAGAAACATTTTCGAATGGATGAGACTGTCTTGAATCATAATAAGAAGTTCAAACAACCTCTACAGAAATTGGCAGCTTTAAATAAGTGTAATTTTAGCATGAGAGAGTAAACATGCCATGAACCTGAATTTCATAAAAACGTAACACTTCTCTATCTTGCTTACAACACATGAAACATACTGTGGACAACAGACCTGTATACACAGCAGTTTTTGTTTGAGTGGGGTAGTCAGTGTCTTAAATTGTTCTGTGGTGACCCTCCCACAAACCTTCTGCACAGTTCTAGATTCATTAATTTCGAATGTTCACATATAGTGTAAAACGTTGGATCATAAGCGTCAATATCTTTTGAATCAAGGGGAACAAGTCAGAAGAAAATTTAATTATGTGGACTCTCTCTGCTATGTTTTCCTTGCAAATGGAAGTGTCCTATGGTCTGTGCTGCAGATGTGACAATGGTGGCATGTTTTTCCTTTCATTATGTATCTGGTAAGCAGTCTCTTTGTTTTATATTGTTTATTTAATAGCAATATTAATAACAACATTAGTATATTTAATACAGTCTAGGTTATTAACATCTCAAGTGCATGATCTTGTGTGAACCCATATGCAGATTTATTTGTACGTCAGGGTAGGTACTGTGAGAAGAAATTATGAACTGTCTGGTTTATTCCTGGTTTGATGTTTCTTTTTTTCTCCAGTGTTTCTACAACTGTAATGGTGCAGGGGTCAGGCATTTTTAAGCAGTCAGAGCATGTTTTCTCTTAGCCTTGATGGATGTTTACTTTTGTTTCTTACCCCAAACCAAGCCTCTGTAGAACTGTTGGAATACCATGTGTCTTTTACACTATCCAAGATATGAAAATGTACTACTTTGCTCAGGAAGCAATATCTATATTATCCATACAGAGATGGATATATAACAAGTATAGAAGATAGCTGAAAGCTAAAAGATGTGGTTCTATAAGTCGTTTTTAGTTTTAAGTTTTAAGTTTTAGTTTTAATTTTATCACTGTAAAAAAAAGAACAAAGATAATGTCATTTAATTTGATCACTGAGTCATCCCAATAAGCATGGAGCTCTATTGGCAGTTTTTCTGAGGTAGCACATTGCAGCTGGTATTTAAGGAAAAGTGTTTAAAAATAATGCCAGTAATAACACTTTAAAATATTAAAATAATCTCTGTAGGTTTCTAGAGTTTGATGGAGCTTAAACATTGGCATGATGATGTTTAACTGAGGCTGTTCTTAAGTTATTTGCAAGCACCTCGCTTCAGGGTGTAGTTTTGGTGAATCACCCATTCAGCACGCAGCTCCCATTCACTTGTTCCCACTTTGTAGCCGCCCTGATTTTGCATAACCTATGCAGCATTCTGTTGTCAATCAACCGTCATTTTGCACAGCACACTCTCCAGCTTTCCTTTTACTTTAGTGAATAGTGCCATTCATTCATCATACTTTTATGTGATTACTGTTCTAAAGCAAGGATCGAGGAGTTGGCTTCTCATGTGCAAGAACTGTAAGACAAACAGTTTGATATACATGGAAGCCAAGTAAGTGGTGGAGAAGAAGGGAGGAGACAATAAATTTTTTAGTCAGGAGCATGCAATGGAGAAATCGAAGCAAGTGTAATCATGCTAATCTGCTATTTGTCATGTCATGTTTCTCCAGCAGGGAAAACAATCCCAACATTTTTGTCTTTCAGGTATTCAGAAGTTACAAAAACATTGTCCTGCACATTTACATGCTGCTTTTTTTTTTCTTACTTTCTTCTGAAAGAGACCAAGATTAAAGTTTTTATCTCTAGTAATTTTTTTAATTCTTGGATACTGTTCTCCTTGCATTATCCTATTGAATACTGTTGTCTTAACTGTTCTTGCACATATGTGATAGAGGACCAGGGCTTCTAGGAGTGGATTGTGGGAGCAGAGGGACTAATCACAAGCCACTAGTGAAGATTAAGCAAAGAATTTCTGCATGCTGGTATTCGTGGCCTGGAAAGGGAAGGGGAATTAAGTATTAGAAAGTAGAAGAATGTAAAATGGGCTGATTCCTCCTTCCTGCCAAACAAGGAAGAACATTAACTGTTCATCCCGCAGGGTCCTTTGTTTGAAGTTTTAATATTGTCCATAAAATTTACCTAATTTAAAAGCAAAAATCTCTCCATCCTCTGCTATGGCAGTACAAGATATTATCTCTTATCTGATGGGAAAATCTTTGTGATTCATGAATGCCTTTTCTGATGCCACCTCAGTGATTAGCATAATCTTTTAACTTATCCCTTTAGTGAAAGTCATCAACTTACTGCTCACAGAAACATCTGCTAAGGTATAATTCAGTGTACTTCTTTCAATGGTTTATAATTTTTAATCCTTATAATTTTTTAGAACTAGCTAAAACTGATCTCTGTAGTTGAGTACTGTGATTAAGCAAAATTTAAAATGTTGGGAATGCATGTTTTTTACTTTCAAGGTGTTTATTATGCTGTCAATTAGTGGGTCTATCCATGCTTCTGTGGTACCTACTGATCTAAGAATTAGTTTCTTCTGTTTCTTCAGATCTCTAATTGTATAGCATGGGGTTTACAAAATAACAACATAATGTGATTCTCTTCTGTTAAGAGATTCTAAGGAAAACTCTAAGTATAGATGTAGAAAGATCAGTAGATAGATACAAGATGTATGACTAATTAAATATAACTAATAAAAATATTCATAATTCTAATTATGTTACATATCCATAGCTGGTGTTAGCAGTTAAGTACAATGCTCACCAGTAAGTCCAACTCTTTTAGCTTCTGTTTGTCCCAACATCATTTCCTAGCACAGCTGGATGGTAAAAAGAGCGTGGAAGAATCTCTGGTACGCTACATAAAATTCATATACCATGAGCAACATCTGTGCAATGGCCCTAATGTGGTGATGTTTTCTGGCACTTCACTATATCAATGCAAATGTATGAGACCGCTAACGCCTAACATAAAGTGAGAAACTCATATTTCTGGATAGTAATTGAAAATGATAAATTTTAAAAAAATACATTGGTAGATATATTTACAGTGATTATATTACCTTCTGCTAGTTTTAAATATCTCTGTGGATATTTTCAGTTGAAAGTTCAGATCTCCTTTCAACTGCTCTGCAGCTAAGTCATAGTTTACGTAGTCAGGGCTATAAAGTAGAAATTTTCTGCACAAATAGGTTACAATGACAGTTTTTTCAGTGATTTGAACTTCAGTTTTTTATTAAATGAAAAACAAGAAGCAATTCTCAGCATAAAAAATACACTTTCTTACGAAGTGAAAATGAAATAATAGGATATTTTTCACCTACATGTCATTATAGAAATATTTTTTCATAAAATAATAATTGTTCATAACTTTGAGTTTTAAAATAATATTACATACATATACAACTCGTATATACATTTTATATTTTTCTGTGTAATGACTAAGCAGTAAACTTTGAAACATTGTTAAGCATGAGATCATGTCATCAGAACAATATTTTTGTTTAAAAATATTCATATCTTTTGTTGAATGAGACAGTCTCTTCAATCTTATAAATATCATATTTAATAAAGAAACATCCAAAGCAAAGAGAAAAATGTCTTTATCCATAAGCAACCAGATGAGAAATGGATTTTTATTCCGTCAAATCCTTTTAGTCAGTGAAACAGCACTTTCATGCATACTGCACTCAAGTGGTAATTAATATAGTCTAATTCAGAACATGATGCCTGATTTGATGTACTGTCATCAATACCCCATGTTAAAATCAAACCTTGACAGGGACTTAACACCCTGGAACAGGTCATCATATGATAATACTCTTTTTTCCTTTCAGTATTTGTCTTCAACCAAGCAAAGTATTACAAGATGAGGGGAAAAAAGGGAAATAATTACAAATGAAGAGTGACGCAGGCTGTGACTAGAACATATGTTAGCCTGGGCAGAAGCATCAGTGAATTATATCACTTCATAATGAAGTGGCAGTGGGGCTGAACGGACCTATTTTAAACCTTGATGTATTTTATCTCTACTGTATTTGGTCTGTCATTTTTGGAGAAAGACTTTGTGTAATTGAGAGTCAGCTCCAATCTGCATGACTTGAGCATGAAGCGTAAGCCAGATGAGCAGTGTTATGGAAAAAAGGAAGCATCTAATAAGATATAAATGTGGAATAACTTTTATACCTCAGACATTTAAATGTATTAAAAGAAAATGCGATGTTTAATGGTATTATTTTCACAGTGCTATCAAATAATATAAACAAGGTTTGAAAGGACTTTAAAATTTATTTAATTTTACTTTATTGTTTTAATAAAACCTGCTTATTTACAGTTGAGACATTCTTTGTTACATTGAGCATACAATTATAACAGAACTACTTTGTCCTTGCATAATTTTTATGAATGTAGTATGTTTTGTTCTTAAATTCAAGGTTCACCTTCATAGGCTAAGATTATAGTTTTATGGTTATTCATTAATTTTGAGGGGAATTTGTTTTGATGATGTGCTTATCTGCAATGACACAAAGAACTAAGTCTCTAGAAGAGCCCTCAGGGAGTCTGTATTTCTGTATATTTTGCTATCAGTATAGTTAAAAAACATATTTCAATATATTAGTTTTTTACTTTTCATTTATTGTCCAGCAAGGAGCGAGGTATTGATGGTGTATGATAGATACATAGTTGATCCTCAATAGGAGGAATTTGAGGTACTTCTAAGAAGACCGTAGTAAGTCTTTCAGGAGGTCTTGCTTTCTGATGTAAAAGAGCATGTGAGTGCTACATAGCATGCACAACTCAAGGACTGTATTACAAGACTCATACATTTGCATTTAATTGTATCCAACCTTTTTTTTGGATCTGGTTTTGTTCAAAAGATTCTTCAGACAATTCACCTCTGCAGACAGAACAATTTTTTATTATCACTAACTAAGGAGTAAGAACAAATGATAGCATCTGTAAAGCAAAGATAACCTGTTCCATATAAAATATTTTCTTCTGAGGTCACTCTAGTTACACAAAAGTTCAATGACATTGCACAGAGGTTGCACAGGAGTGCAATCTCTTGTGCTTCCTCTACTTAGTTATCCAACAGTTTCAAGCTTAAAATAAGTGTTATTAACAGCTATTCAGAAGAAACAGGTAAAAAAAAGACATAATAGTCCAGTATATGAGTCTTAGTACTGGGGACAGCTCTTTATCTGTTAGCCAGATTCACACTGACTATTTCCTGCATGTGGAGGATCATTGTAACTGGTCAGACAGGACAGGTCTGACTGCATAGTTTTGATATCAAATTTTTGGTCACAGGGTTTTGGGCAAGTTCTTTGTCCTAAGAATATGTGCATAAAAAATGGATTGTTTTATCAGTTCCCCTATATTGCCTTTTTCATAGAAAAAAAAAGTTGTGCTAGAGTTGAACTGGTGGTCTTATTATGGCAGGTTTTTTTGTATAGGCCACGGCTCTAACATGTTGGGGAAATATTTTACTTAGAAGTCTGTAATATCAGACCAAAATGCTAATGTGACCATTTCTTGCTTTTGCATTGGTTTATTAATTTCACCTCAGTTTGCACTCTGTATAACTAGCTTCTCCTAACAGTCTGTAGATACAATTTCCATTAATGTTGTTACACTCTCTTAGGTGAAAATAAGAATTTCTTGCGAGTAAAACAGTTATGACACAACACTGTTTAACATCTTAACATTCAGTTACTGTGATCAACTGCACAATGATCTACCATGAGTAGAAATAGGTGACTCTGTTCCAGTGCACATCCAGGCTAGAAAAATAAGCAGATTTTTTAATGATAAGGAGCTTGATTAAAATCAGAGCAGAAAGATGCAACTGGACAGTAGCAATGAAAGCTAAGACAGTCATAGAAGTCACAGAGGCATACAGAATATGGAGCCTTTTTTGGCAGCAGTTCACTGTGCCCTGAGTTCTGTCGGTGTTTCAGTTTCCTTCAGACTGATGATGTTATTGAAGGACTGTGCTTTACAGTCTCACTTTACTAGCATCTTTAGACTGAATACCTTTCTACTGACTTCAAACTACATGTGTGTGAATACACTCATATATGTTTGAAGAAGGACAGCTGTTTTAAAGGTTACCTGTTATTCAAAGACCAAATGTGCTACTTTAGAACTGTATCTCTTTACATGATTCCAATGTGAAAATTCACTTGAATATGATATTCTTTTTGAAAATCAAAAAGAAACATTAATTATGGATAGGGAAAAAAGAGTAAAATTAGTAGAGTCTGCAAGATATGGAGATTGGACAAATGAAGGGTAAAGTTTGGCCCTAAAACAGCAATAAACTTTAGTGTCTCCAGAGCACAGACTCTTTCAAACTTTCCCTTTCTTTTTTTTCTTTTGCCTTTCCCAGTGTCTTTGCATTTTAGAGGTCTTACTGTAATAAAATAATATTCTGAGTTAAGAGTTGATGACGTGAGGAGTCATAATGAGAGTGCTATATTTTTGTCCTATTATGAATAGCCTAGTCCAGTTTTCAGATAGTGCATTGAAATAGTTTTTCCTTATTTTTTTTTAAATATGTACATTTAGTGTAAAAATTTGCTTGAGAAAATGCGTAATGGCAGCTACGTGGTGAGTTTGAAACTGAAATTAGGTGTTTATTTTATCTGTCTGCACATCAATTTGTGATATTCCTTGTGAGTTTCACACTGAGCGTGTCAGAAAATTGACAGATCAGTAGAAGTGCTATTGTCTGTCTAGAAATATGCACAGCTCGTTGAGTTAGAACGTGACTTATAGAGTAAAACCCAAACTATTCCTCTCTCCCTTGAACTTTGGAGAAAATTATATCTAAACAACAAAAATCCAAATTTTCTTAGATTTATCTCCTTTTTTTTTTTTTTTGTACATTCTGTAAAGATTTGTATCTTTCCTCCTAAATTTTAGATGCTACAATTGTATTATTAATTTTACTACTAGTAAGGATGGAACTGAAGAAAAGGCAAATAACAGCTTTTAGTGTGTAGTTTTTAGATTGTAGATGCAGTGGCATTTAACCAGCCCAGTTATGTTAGTATTAGTAATTGAAAAATGTATTTGTTTTACTTTTGTTTTACAGATCAGGTTTTTTTCACATGAACAAATCTAGAGAAGTGTGGTATAAGACATTTCTTTTAATAATTACCTTCCAAAATGTCATTGGTTTGTCTAGGGACAATTTTTTACCACACCCCCCACAAATTGCTCTGAGGTGAGAGAAAGTTTATGCACACAAAGAGATCTGATTGGGGAGAAAATAATATTAGGATTTATTATTAGAAAAATATATCTACAACAATTCTAATTAAGAAAAAGCACTATGTATTTACAAAAACATCCCTCCCCCCTTTGTATCAGTCCAAGATAAAGAAGTAGGTTTCTTTCCATTTTAAAAGCTTCAGGTCTTCCAAGGAATTCTGCAGCATTTTGTGAGTTCTTCTCTGTTATCTCTGGGACGACAACTCTGACTCGTTGCAGCTGTAACGGTGTCTCTGTCTCTTTCTCTTTTGTGTCGACCTCAGGGCTGGGCCTGCCTCCCTCCTGGGCTAAGGCCAAAGGCTGGGGGTTACCCAGGTCCTATAAGGTCTTCCATGGAATACAAGGGGACACTTGCTTTTCCATGGATCTGCACCACAGGGTCACAGGGGATAATGGCTTTGAGTCCACCCCTGTT
>JAWWMA010000100.1:2729432-2748897 GCA_035041425.1 Mionectes olivaceus | reverse complement strand
CTCAGGACGTAGATGGATTGCCTTACAGGGCTAACGAGCTCCACCTGCCCGGGGAGTTTCCCTGACCAGGAATCGAATCCGGGCCTCGGCGCTTACAGTGCCGTGTCCTTAACCACTAGACCACCAGGGGCTCCCTAAATTCTTCTATTGCACTGGTGAAGCTGCTTAATGTGCTGCCCACTGCTAAGAACTATTTTAAAAAAAATGCCTCATTTCTAAATGCACTGGCTTTAATTACCTTTCATTTATCCCTCATTACCAATATATGTTTTCAGTGGACGAAGATAGTTCGGGACAGGGGCAGGTGTTTGAGCGCCCTTTATACGTTGGCAAATATTTATTGTTAATGTTAAGCAAATGTTGGCACATCAGAATCAGACCTAATCACTGTACTGCGCTTTTAAAGCATTAAAAGAAAGAAAGATAAATTCTGCGTTCTCTGACTGATGGAATTTTGAAAAGTGAGTACAGAAAAATAATTGTTATTGTAAAATTCTCGCTAGGTATGGGATGGTCAAGTTCTGGCAAATATTGTATCACGGTAAAGGGTTGAAGAGATAGGTTATTATAGGTGACAGCTGCACGCACTAATGACCATGGTGCCTGATCCTTCAAACAGGTGCAGATGGGGGAATCCTTGGGCCCAAACAAATTTCAGGAACTTCTCTGAAGCCTGTGCAATACCATGGCAGAAGTAACAGAGAACATCTACAGGATGAAGGCTTGCATCCCTGTTACTGACAGCTTTTGAAAGCTTTGTATTTCCTTTCAGGTTGTACAAGAAATTAGCAACATAGTGATCTTTAACTAGCAGAATACAACCTACTGCTACTAAACCAGCTTGTTCTCAATTTATCTGTTTTCCGATAGTTTAGAAATGCCTTCATCTGATACACCAGAATAAAGCAGGAAATGCTAAAATAAGCAATAGTGAGATCAACACCAGCAGCTGGTTCAGACTACTTCATTGTCACTGAGAAACTGAGTCCATGTATATACCCTCTTGTATTTGATCTTCCTGAAAAAGAGGAGAAAAAGTAGTACTTTATGTTTTGTTTTGCTTTGTTTTTAATTTCACCACAGGATTATTCTGCAGTAGGTCAGTTTTGTGCTCAGAATTTAATTGTGCGAAGTACATGGACGTTGACTGTATTTAGTGCAATGAGCTGTACTTTGGGAGACAAACTCTTGTCTGTGTGATATAAGGGCACAAGTAATTAAAAGTATATCTCACTGAACTGTGCTACGGTACATCTGAGTTAAAGGAATGCACTTTTAGCAGATTGATTTGTACTTATTATTATTATTACATTTAATTTGTTAGTATGGCTTATAGAAAACCAGTATGTCCACAAAAATCTTTTGCATGACATTTTGTTATTCTTTGTACCAAAGGGCAAGACTGTGAATGTGAACCCTTTTTATGTTTGAAAGTGTACGTGTGGAAACATTTCATTTTTCACCTAGATTTATATTTAATTCTTGGCTTAAATAATAGATAAAGTAAGCTAATTAGGAGTGTTGGCCTTAAGATAGTACAAGGGAAACATTTTCTTGCATGTGAGAAACTGCAACAAATAATAAATAGTAAAAAAAAAAAAAAAAAAGCCATAACAATAGATTGTAGTTTGAAAGGCACTGATGGTGACTGGTCCACATTGAGAAGGAAGCCTTAGATTTAAACAGGAGCAAGATAATTAAATTATGTACTTATGTAATTCTAAAATTGCAGTGTTAGCAAAAACCCTGCTCTAGGAGACTTCAAGGAGGCTTCTTTCAGCTTCATTGCCTGTTCCAATGTGGAAGGCTGCAATTCTTCTGGCTGTTCTGGAATGATCTGCCTGGGGTCTCCAGAGCTTCCAGTGGCTTAGAAGTCTCTTCTGTATTATTGCAGTGCTTATTCTGTGTCCTTGCTGCTTTTCCTTTGCCACTTCCCTAATCTTTACTTTCACAGTAGGAAAAAAAATATAGGAAAAAAATAGGTATAAAATTGTTGAGAAAAATTTTAAGAGGGTTATGTAATGAGAAGACTGAAACACAGTAATTCATGTTCTAAAATGACAGCAGATGAAGTTTTGGGTTATCATTATAGAAAAGAATTGTTTAGGCATTTCATTTTTCCCCTTTTCCCATCTGTTTATCTCTACAATAACAGCAGCCATAGAGAAAAACAAGGAAATTGTTTTTTTTTTCTTTCTTATGCAATAGGTCTGGTTTATTGACAAGACTGTTGTACACACTGACTCAGACTGAATCTTCTGAAGATCCTGTTCTTTGCTGTTTCAAAACAGCATCTTGACACTTTGTTTGTGGTGGACTGGATTTTCCCCACTGTTTTCTGTTGTTTGAAGTTACTCTATGGATACATCCATTAATGAATATGGTGCTACTCATACTGAATTTTGATGTGTTAGTGAAGGTGATAGGGTCAACTGCCTAGGAGTTATTCCCCCTGATGTAGAATTGTCTTTCAAAAAATTGTTGGGAGAATCTGTCGAAATGTAAAAAAGAATGAGCAAACTTTGACTTAATTTCTGGCAATTGTAATTCTGCTGCTTTCTGAGATTACATTTCTCAATCAGTATGGTTCAACTGTATTTTCATTACCTTTTCCCCCCTCCTTCTCCTCCTTCCCTTGCTCTCTTTCCTCTTACTTTTGCTGCATAGACAAAAGAAAAAAAAAAGAAACCTAAATAAAGCCAAAGGGTCAACTCCTACATTATCATTCTATAAAATCTGGGAAAACCACTATTAAACATTCTGCATTTCATCTGAAACTTATACCCAAAATGTAAGTACAAGAATTAATTTCACAATGTAGAATTATATATGAAATAAAACCTGTGGGCCTGTTTCTGAGTTATTCTGTATGAGACATAAAATTTATCAAACATAGCTTTCATTTTTGTTCATACCAAACAACATCTTCAGCAGTTGTATAGACATTTCTTGTGTTGTTCATTTTCCCATCATCCTCATGAAGTGACAGAGGCCAAATGCAGCACTGAATCAAAGGGATCAGTCTAGCAGTGTTCTGCTTGGGGCAGTACTGTTTCATTACAGACATTTCAAAATGTACTTGGACAAGGGTGTGATTTGTTTCACAGCTGCAGTGAATTCTTTGGGGCATCTTTTATGGTTCCTCTGAGATTTGTTTGACTTGACCTGCGAGCAGATGTGTTCAGTGTTCCAGAGAAAATCTCTTATTTCCTTTTGAGGAATAGTGGTTAAGCAAATGCAAAAGTAACATCATTTTGGAGTCCTTTAGATGCAGCTAAAGGGAAAGCACTCACCTTTTTATTTTCTTTTCTAAAATAATTCCATAGGTATATACAACCTTAAGCAACTTTTTTGCTGAAATTATAGAGTGAAATTTTTTTCCCCTGATTAAAGTTCTTGGACCCTGTCTTTTAAGTAAATAGGGCAAACTGAACCAGGAATCTTCTACATTTAGACACCCAAATTTGTGTGGTTGTTACCACAAATCAAGATGGATAAGATGGGAAATAGCTGGTAGAACATCATGACCATGTGTTTGTGCTTGCACATCATGCAGAGAATATGTTTTGTTGCAAATGTGAACAGTAGTGTAAGATGGACCTGTAACTCCAACCAGATGTGTTTTGGGGGCAGAGGCTCAGTTTTTGCTCAGGAGGTGTTTCACATCTCTGCTCCCCCATGAAGCACAGGCAGCTGCAAGAATCAGCTTATCCCCAAGTCTGATCCCTGCAGCATGGCCAGCGTGGCTGACAAAGCTCAGCTTGGAAAACCCCCTTTAGCAAGCAGCTGGTGGAGCCAGCAGCACTCAACCTGCAACAAGTGGGGTGCAGCCTCTGCATTCTGCGGGCTGACAAATTTAGGTTTTTCAGACTGCCTTTGAGGGAACAAACTCGTACTTCCTCCAGAGCAGCAACACTCTGCGTTTCCGCCCTGTGCTGTGTCCTGAACACACTGTACTGAGAGATGTGTCTGTTTGCAAAGCATGGGGGGAAAAGAGCACTCTGAAAACCCCACACATACGTAACTCTAAACACTGCAAAAGCCTTGATAACATCCTGAGATGGAGATTCTGTGGCTGCATTGTTTGGTGTGAGAATTAAGACAAGGTTTTAAAAAAACAGCCTTGCTAATATCAGGAAGGGCTGCCTGCAGTTCACTTATCAGCAAGAACATTTATTTATGTTGCTTATCAGTAACAGCACCAACATGAGCTTATGGTAGAGGTTCAGTGAACACTATATTGTTTAAGTGAAACAATAAGTTGAAAAAAACCCTGCAAAATCTTTATAAATGCTAGTGCATTTTGTTACATTTCTAATTTGTTTTACATGACATTTTCTTAGCTTACCTAAATGTCTTGTCTGACTCGTAGAAAGCCTACTTATTTTTAGCAAATTTACTGTGGGACTAGAAGCAACATGAACTGACATTTAAATAGCTTCAGATATGTACAATGTAGAAAGAAGTGTAATATTTGCAACTGTTCTGCCTGTCATCTTAAATTTCAGAGTTGCTTTACACTTAAGAGATCATTCTAGGGGACTGGAGCACACTAATATTAGAAAAGCTTTTTTTCTTCATAAAATGTAGCTCCAACAGAGTCCCAGGTTTTCTTTGAACTTCTGTAATCATCATGCATCTCTTAATTTCAGTGCAGTCAGCATTTAGGATGCAATTGCATGCTTTTTGGACCCATTTGTCGTAGTTGCCTACAGTTTTTGATTGAAAGAGATAGGGAAATTATTTCTAGAAAGAGCACATACATATGTAAATACCACTTTAAAATCCTAAACTGTCTCATTAGAAATTTCTAGAGTGTGAAACAAATACATTTCCAAGATTTTTTCTAATAAAACTGGAATTCAAGCTATTTTATAATACTGTACTGCAACTCAATTTAAGAAAGTCAGACTTCAGTTTAAAATCTGAGCCAGTCCATATAATTTGACATGGTTAAGCAAGTGACAGAGACATTCCAAAGAATGTAGGAGAGCTTGTTGGCAACCGTATCCTGCCAAGGTGATGTCAGCTGTGTCATGCTTCTTTGAAAGCTCTCACATCATTGTTTAACTCAGTTATGGATCACTGCTGCTTTCACCTTGCCATCAGGCCAGTTACCTGATGCAAATATAAACAAGATAGCTCTCTCTTCATTATTTTTAGTTACTATTTTGTTGCAGGGTATACAAAAAAAAAAATAAATCTGTTTCCTGAGAGGAATCTCTTGCTAAAAGAAACCCATGCATATTGGAGCACCATCAAATGTAAGCCTGTGCCACATTTCAATCAGCCTCTACTGCTTAAACAACTTCACTAGCCTGCCAAGTGTAATTTTAGAGTATGGTGAGGCAGCTGCAATTTATGCTGACCAGTGCAAAATTATTTGTCCCTGCTGAGCCCAGTTGGAGGTCCTAGCTCAGTATGCTCATACTGAAGCATTGAGTATGAAAGAGGATATACTGTGTCTTCCTGAGTCATGGTACCACTGTGCTTCCCTTACAGTGTTCCATTTACTTAAGACATGTTGATTCTTCTGAAACTTCCCAAGGTTATTCATAGTATAATAACCTGGCTTATTATGACTAATGATCTGAGAGAAATGCAGAGGGCATCTGACCATGAAGTACAGCTGCCATGGACTTTTGAGTCATATTTTGATCAAGATATCCATGGTCTTCGTTTTCATGAAGGTCCCTGTGCGCCTGCAGTACATTATTTTATTATGTTGTGGGTTTTTTTCAATAGCAGCTGGAGTTTTCTGGTTAGGGATGGGCAAAATCTTGGAAGGGGACACAGCCAGATATAAAACCTAAAAGAAGGGGGGAGGAAGGGGGGACAGTCCTGGTTATGCTGTTTGTCTTTTGAAGCAACTGCTGCACATACTGAAGCCCTGATTACTGGGAGGTGACTGGACATCACCTGCTGATGGGAAGCAGACCACAAATCTTTTGTTTTCCTTTGCTCCCACACATTCTGTCTTATTTGTTGGCCCAGGCCTCCTCCCCGTCTCGCTGAGGAGAGGAGCGATAGATCAGCTTGGAGGGCACTTGGCATCTAGCCAAAGTCAGCCCACCACAAAGCTCTGAGGGCTGGAGTAGGGTTGGAGTAGTGTTGATAGACTGTAAGGGATGGCAGGAGTCAAGTCTGACGCAGCATGATCAGTAGTGACCTTCTGTGACTCAGTCTGCCTCTGCCTGGCATTGTTTTAAAAGTACTGAATTGGGACGATACACAACAGTTAGGCAT
The DNA here is from genome assembly GCA_035041425.1 of Mionectes olivaceus. NCBI lineage: Eukaryota > Metazoa > Chordata > Aves > Passeriformes > Tyrannidae > Mionectes > Mionectes olivaceus. Next base: position 2,742,651 of record JAWWMA010000100.1, on the reverse strand, counting down.
CTTGGATTGTAAGAGGATCCATGCTTTATCACAGATCCTTCCGTCCAAGCTTGCTTGGCCCCGGCAGATGAACCTCAGGATTAAAGGGTGGGCTCAGTTCCGCGCACACTGTGTCTCACTTAAAAAATCCAATGCGCAGGATGGAAGGTGTAAAGACCTTCCCCGGATCTTCGTTTGCGAAGACTGGCCTGCAGATCTATGCTAGTGGATGTCCCCCACCAAGTTGGTACTGATTGTAGATGGGTATTTTTCCTAGATTCTTGTTTTTCCTTTTCACTTACCTGAGTACACATATTGTGCCAACCCTGGACCAACATTTGGTTGCAAAAAGTTGTTTTAAGCAATATTTACATGACAATGCATCTGTAGAAACAGAGAGACTTGGTTGTCTAAGCACTGTCCTGGCAACTGTAATCCCTTTACTGTACCTTTTGACCTTACACTAGCATCTTCAAAAGCTTTCTAAAAATCATTTTACATCACTGTTTTCTTTCTACACTGCAAATTGGAAATTTTAACCTTTTTAGCCCATGCTTAATATATAATAAGTATAGATGATAGAACTGTGACTCAATACTACCATTTACATGATGTTATTACTCAGAGCACATCTGAAACCAGTGGTTGCTTTCCGAAAGTTAAGGGGGAAAAAAAGTAATGCTTGGGATACCTCCCTGGCGAATGTATTGGAATGCACTTCGCCCTTTTCAAAAGAAACTAAAAAAATCTTTGCTGATGGGTTGTTTTAGACTTCTGTTTATGTCTTATGCAAATCTTTAGAGAGAAAATGTCTAACCAGTAGCAGGGTGCAAGACATTTTCAGTGGAAGTAAAATTTTTGGTAAATGTTATTTTGGATACTGGATAAAGTAAACAGAGCATCTTTAGACAGAAGCTGTACATGTGATTTTCGTCCCTGGGCATTGGAAGGATTCCTTTTCCTATTATGTCGTTTGGATTGTGCAATGTTTTAGTTGATTATGCATCTAAATTGCAAAAAGGTTGTAAAAAAATATGGGTTAGACATGTTCTCTGTATATGTGTAGGTATCCTGTGCATGTGTGTAGCTTGCAGTTACTGTTAATAAAGGGAAGGAAACAGAAGTGTAAAGGGTTGAAGGAAGGGGAGAAAGGAGAAGATAAAAGAAAAGGAATAAAATTGAGAAATTACAGTGGAAAACAAGGAAACTCAACTGATCTCTTTTTTGGGCTTGACTCTGTTGCCTGGGAAAGGTTTAACAACTCATTTGAAAAGAAAGTTTAGACCCAAATCTCAGGTGTTTTCTTGGAAGGAATTGTTCAAATAAAGAAACAAGAGCTGCCTAACATCTTTCATTGTAAGGCATATACTTTAAGTATTTTTTATGTGGGGTATTTTTTCACCAAGCGTTACTTTCTGGGCTTCAAAGTACTTGTCCAGTTGTATTTGATTGGTCTTTTAAGAGGCCTAATCCTGATCCTTGTTGATCTGCTACATACAATTAATTCCTCCTGTGACTTCCTTGTTAGCCATCAGCCAATCTTGATATAGCTTAAGCCCCTTGGCTTTTGTTTTCCAGCAAGAAAAACGTATTACAGCGTGGAGGTTTCTGCTACTGCTTTTTACCTGCTTGTAGTTTGCCAATAACTGTCCCTTCTCATTAGAAAAAAAGCACAAACCAAACAACCCAAAACATCAGAAGAATTTTTTTTTTTTCATTCAGTCCGTGCTTTTGAAACGTGCCAAAACCAGGCTGTCGAGTTTCAACTGGGGCAGGGTTAACTTTCTTCATAGCAGCCGGGACAGTGCTTTGGATAGGGTTTTGGATTCAAGATGAGAAAACTCTTTACAACACACTGATGGTTTGGCTCTTGCTACTTATTGCTCACCCTAAGTCCAAGACTTTTCAATATCTCATGCACTGCCAGTGACGAGCTGCATGAAAAGCTGGAACAGAGAATGATCAGGACAGGTGACACAAACTGGCCAAAAGACTATTCTATACCATAGAATGACATGCCTGGTATATAAACTGAGGGAGTCACCTGGAGGGGTGTTTGGAAATGGGCTGAGCATCGGTCGTCAGGTGGTGTGCAATTGTATTGTGCATCACTTGTTTCTTTCGGGGTTCTGTTACTCTCTTTCATAGTTATCATCATCATCATATTTAGTAGTATTATAATATTTTGTATCAATTATTAAATTGTTTCTATTTCAACCCACAAGATTTAACTTTTCTTGGGGATTCTCCTCCCCACTGAGGAGGCAGGTGAGGGGAGTGAGCAAATGGTGCTTGGCTGCCATCTGGGATTAAACCGTGACACAGGCCCAGCATGTCACTGAGGTGCTTGTAATGCTGATTAAAGGAGAATGTTTGCTTCATATGTGTAGTATAAAAGATAGATGTTCATACATCCAAGTATGGCCTTTACCTCTTTAGAAGAGCATAAAGTTACAACTCATGTTGTTAATGTGATCCATAGTAATTTCCAGATTCTATTCAGCAAAAATAAAACTAGACAATGGATGCAGTAAATGTGCAGTATGTTTTATATTGCTTTCCTTGCATTGCATCCCACCCCACTGCGTAATTTAGCTAGCGTCAAAGATTTCAAGTGCATTTATAAGCCAAACCTGTAAACTCATGAAATTATGAAATCAACTTTATCTGGTCTAACCTGTTGTCCAGAAAAGCATCTTGAATTTTGTTGTTTAATTCTTCGTGAGCTGAATGTTTTAACATATCTCCTGTTTATTCAGATTCTGACTTTGGTGCAATATTAGTATATACCAGTCATCCCATATTTCCCAGTGTTTTCCAAGGCATATTGAAAAAAATTGTCAACAGACTAAGTTCTCAGGTAAATTTTTAAGAATTCTTGGATGAAATTTAAAAGCGCCCTTTAAATATCTTGGTTACTACTGGACTAGAAAATAATATTTTTATCTCTTTTAACACAAGCCTGGGATAAAGGAGTTTCCATTCAAATTTATCACAGCACACAAAGTACATTAAATGTCCATTAAAATTCATAATGCTATTGACATCTCAGATCTCCTCTGAAGAAATAGTACAGTATTTAGTGAGTTATGTGGACAGAATTTATTGTGGCAAGAATAATTAGCTATGCAAAAATAGGATGAAGAATAACTGGCTGTTTACCAGTTCACTGTAAAAAGGTCTGATGTCTATTGGATGATAAACTGAGTCAACAATTTTGTGCTGTGGCAATGCCGTGGGTTTGTCTAGGGTCAATTTTTTACCACAACCCCCACAAATTGCTCTAAGGTGAGAGAAGGTTTATGCAGAAAAAGAGATCTGATTGGGGAGAAAATAATATTAGGATTTATTACTAGAAAAAGAAAAACTAAACAACTACATCTACAACAATTCTAATTAAAGGAAAAAAAAAACCCACTAAGTATTCAAAAGCACTATGTATTTACAAAAACGTCCCTCCACCCTTCGTATCAGTCCAGGAGGAATAAGTAAGTTTCTTTTCATTTTGAAAGCTTCAGGTCTTCTAAGCAGTTCTGCAGCATTGTGTAAGCTCTTCTCTGTTATCTCTGGGATGACAACTCCGACTTGTTGTAGCTGGAACTGTTTCTCGCTTTGTCTCTTTCTCTTTTGGGTTGACCTCAGGGCTGGGCCTCCCGCCCTTCTGGGCTAAGCCAAAAGCTAGAGGTTACCCAAGTCCTGTAAGGTCTTCCATGGACTACAAGAGGGCACTTGCTTTTCCATGGTCTTCACCACAGGGTCACAGGGAATAATGGCTTTGAGTCCACCCCTGTTTCCTGTGGGGTCCCTTCCCCATGGGAATAGTCCTTGATAGACTTCTCTGACATGGGTCCACCCCTCGGACAACAGTTCTTCCATTCTCTGCTGTCCTTAAGGGTCACAAACTCAATTGCACCATCCCTCTCTGGGATCCCACAAATCCTACCCGGGCCGCCTCGGTCCAGTGTAGGTCTCTCTCTCCGTGGCTACAAATCACTTCAAAACTCTATTATATCTCAGGCCTCCCACGGAATCTCAGCAAGACCTTACCCAGGCTATCTCGCTCTAGCATAAGGTTCCTCTCTCCGTGACCACAGTCCAGCAAAACTTCGTGTCGTCTTAGACCTCCTACAGCTGCATCTTCTTGATCATTCCTCTGCTTCTGCGTTGGCTCCATCGTGAGCTGCAGAGGGTCGTCTTTGCTCCCCAACAATCTTCCACAAGTGGCAGGAGTTTTTAGATTTCAGTCGTTTCCCTGCTGAAAGGAGAGAGAGAAGGAGGGGGAGAAGGAGCCATCTCCCCCCTTTCACAGCTGCTCTCTCCTCCGGCTGCTGCCAGCTCTGACCTTGGAGGCTCCACTATCTCTCCAGTTGGAATTTGTTCTGCAGCGGCCCTGTCCAAGTTCTTCTTTACGTTTTTTTCTCTTCACTCTATTACATGTCTGGTCAGGGGCTTCAGTTCTGTTCCTGCCCCCGGCCCAGGGCTGGGGTTGGAGAGAGGCCTGGCCCCCACTTGGGGCCCTGCTACAACCTTCCTCCTACATGGCTCCCAATTTCAGCTGTGCCACAACCTTCTCTTCCGTTTTCTTATAGATGTAATTAGCAAAGGTGTCACCTAAACTGATTGGTTTTACTCTGGAAATGTATTTGGACAAACTACTTCCAATCCCCAAGGAGGGGGAACCTTCGCAAACCCATGACACAACTTTATAAAACTTAATAGCAGCATGGTTCTGAAAAGATCTTTACATTTTTATTACTACAATTATTAAAGCTTGAATTTATTAATGTATATATCCCAGCCTTTCTGAAGTTTTTTTAACAGGTTCAATAGTTTTGAAATAGTTTTTATTGTCTAGTTTTAAGTGAGCTCCGTTGTCCACACATACTAGTCAATGGATAAACAAAAAGAACAATTAAACATTGGTATTTGTTCACAAATTACATCTTCTCTGATGAGCTAGGAAGTAGAATGATACTGTAAAACCAGAAAACTCTGAGGGTTTGACCTTGATAGCTCAGTATACCATGATGATGAACCTACCACACTTCTTTTCAGAAACATTTTTATTTCACTTTTTTCCCCCCTGAGCCATTTTATTTTTTGCAGCTATTACAGAGGAGTATCTTGTTTTCATTTGTGTTTTATTGTTCCTCTACCCATCTTTATGCTGTACCCCATGCCCCTTTTGCACCAATGGAATATAAGAAACTTATCTGTACTTGCGGTGTTTATAACAGGATTCCCGTTCCAGATTCCAGTACAGTAGAGCAGCTGGAAATGTTTAGTGACCGTCTGTACCACTACTCCCATCCTTTTAGCATTAAAATTAATTTTCCTCATCTTGGCATATAAAGAACCCAAGTGTGCCCCTTACCTCATTACCTGAAATTTTACAGCGACACGAACAGCAGGAGATGTGGTGGAGCAGCTTTTTGGATATCAAAAGTAGAAGCTCTGGGATTATTCACTTGAATAGATACTGTAGCCTTTAATAGGTTCTTCCTTCTTGACTACTGATGGCTGGACCAATGTGGGTGGTATCATCCAGGTTTTTTCGTCATTCAGATAGCTTGCAATTTTTGTACCTAAGAGAACAACTAAGCACACATCTGAAGGTTGTACTTGGTGTGTAGTACTAATCAGCAATCTGTGCTGACTGTCATAGAGGAGGCTGAATAACTGAACATGTTTATTTATGCATAGTGCTGTGCAGTGAAATGCTTTCTCTAAACATGAGAGCAGCCTTTGAGAAAGCAATGATAAAGGAAAGAAAAAATATATTAAGGAACTTTAGACAGTACTTTAATTAATTATATAGTTGTGATAATCATAAGTAAGTATAATCATATTTAGATTTACTTAATTTAATGATTGAAATTCAAATATAATTTAAATATAAATTTTGAATGTATGTGGCATAAAATAAGGTCCAAATTAAGGGGGGCAGGGGAGGAATAGAAATAATTGTATTCTTTGATAGAAATGTAGTCCTGTAAACTGTCTGTATCTTCTGGTTTAATTTTTATTCTTATTATAGGTAACCACTTTTATTAAATACTTTTGTTATATATAATCTACCCACCTGAATAAAAAATAGGTGTTTGAAGAATGGAATTCAGTTTTCAAAACATGATTTTAAATATCCTTCCTTCAACTGATAATTTTACAACCATCCAAAATATGCAAGAGCTGCACAAAACACAGTTAATAGTGCTGGAAGGACTTACAGTGATAATTTGGAAAAATATGGAAGCTTCTATTTCACCTTTTGTGTGTTCAATGACTTGGTTACCAATATGGGAAGGAAACAATTATAAAGATCATTAAATTGAAAGATAAATGACAGCCTCTGTCCTGTAAACACAATATCTGACTGACTCAAGTATCTGGAAGGTCTTATGACAGAATATCCATTATCCTTCAGTTCAACATTATTTTATACTCTTTGATCAAAGCTATAGGCAGCATTTGGAAAATTGAGACATCTTAGTACATTTTTATGCACAAAGGACTGTGAAATGCATACAGGCTTTTCCTTTCATTTTTGCTTTTTGCCTTCGTTGTGTATTTTAAATAAGGTAATAACCATTTGAAATGGGTATTAATATTTTAAAAAATCAGTTGTTTACCTCACAACCAGTATTACAGAAACCACATCCCTAATCTCAGATGCACAGGACTCATTCTCAGCTCCCTTAGCTGTACCTGCTTTGTCTGTCATTTGTCAAAAAAAGTCAATAAAAAAATAACAGCTAAGATGGGACCATTCTTTTAGAATAAAAAAGATTAAGGAAATTAAGGAGTAACACAGATATTAGTATGGCAATGTGACTCAGAAAATCTGTGAACTTAGTTTCACTGTTAGTGTCTTTTTATTCCCCTTCCTCAAATTCCTCAGCTCCTCTTCTGATCCACCTGTCATGGGCTGGCACCGTAAACATATTTAGATATATTTAGATGTCAGTTTACCACTGAAATACCTTAATGCTGCTAAAAGTGTGGATAAGTTTCTCTGTGACAGAATAATGTCTTCCTACAGCTTTCAAGCATGAGCAGAAACTTCTGGATAATACTTCTATGCAGATACATAGTTATATCACTAATAATGTGGAGTGTTTACAATACGATTTTTTTTAGTTACACAGTATGTCACAAGTTATCTCTTAACAGATTACTTAGAAATAACAATCCCATTGTAAATACGTTGTTACTAATGCACACCACTATGTTTAGTTTTACATAGGCATTATTATTAGGCAGAGTTGTGAAATAAAGAAATTTTCCTGAGTTTTCAAGTTTTCTGTCAAATACTTCTCATATGTTCTTTGAAATTAGACTTCTATAAATTGATATATATTTAATAAGAATTTTTTTTTTTTTTTGGTCCTGGTACGTTTCCAGAGCTCTAGCATGCAGTGAAGGTTTTATAGTCAGTGTGCAGTGCAGCAGATGTCATTCCATTTGCCTAAGTCCTGCTGACATTTGGAGTTGTGGATTAATTGAGCTACAGAATGAAATTTAATTAAAATTAAATACAGACTTGGCCATTGTATCTGTTAATTTTTTACACTCTGGTGTGTACATTTGCAGTCAGTGCCATAGCTAATTTGTTTAATCAGGGTGCTATGTGGGAGAAGCTACACTGTGTTTTAAACTGAAATTATGGGAGATGCCAAGTAGAGCATCATTCCTGTAATTTCATGTACTACCTCCCATGTAAACAATGCCGTTGATATGCCTCAGAACAATTTGAAGGGTGTAGATTATTTGTGAAATTATTGAAAAAGAAAAGACTATGTAAAATGTGGGGATTTTTTGTATTTTTGAATGAAGATTTTGTTTAAGCTGATGTTTCAAATACTCTGATAATTTAGTTCTCTTATGAGAAAATATATTGAAAGTCAAAGCATTACAGAAGTGCAATTTATTTTTCTTATAAAGTGTCATTGTCGGAATCCATTTAGCCTTGAGAGAGGTCTGTAATGGAAATGTCAACATAAAGCATTAAAAAATGCCAATACTTTATCCTAAGATTTTTTTTAGTAGTAATTGAGTAGGTGTATATGTGGGAAGCAGTCAAATCTTTTTTCTTCACTGTGGCCACGATTGTATCTGGCACATACTAGGTAAAGTAGAAGTAATACTGGAGGGAATATTTATGGATTTTGTCTTCATGCGTTTAATTTAGGTCCATCTGGAAGCACTTCTGCTCCTTTATATGTACGTAGCACTAATTTTAGATGTTCTGACTTAATCTCAATTAGATGCCTTAAGCAGACAAAGTAGATGGTAGTAATACTTCTCCATGTATTAAATGATGAAGACATTCATAGATGCCTTCCTGAATATTGCATAATAAACTTCAGTGATACTTCAGTGAAATCTGACTACATAAAGTATCTCATTTGTAGTTTACTGAATGAACAGACTTTTTAAAAACTGAGTCTGTTTATTCAACTTTGTCCTTGATTTACTATAATGCAAAATGTTCAGTTATAGGATACTTTACAAAAGCCAATTGAAATACCAAAATATTCCTGGATATTCACTAAGTTTCCAACAACTTTTGGCTCACGCTTCCTTTGAACAGGAACATTTAATAGATTATCAAGGATTTGTCTTCCATGAACTTGGCCATTCTCCACCTGAATCCCCCTAAACTCTAAGCATCTCCTGCAATGTATAACTTTACTGCACATTGCATGACACAATTTTTTTGGTTTTAAAGTGATGCTGTTCTCTGTGCTTGAGGCCCACCAACTCCTAAATTGGAAGATGTGGTGTAAAGTAGGTTCCTTGTCTCTAATCCCACCTTTATTTGTACCTCGTTCAGTTCTATTATATCGTTTTTTTTTTCCTGACCTGGAGGAATGCTGAAACAAGAAATGCATTATCCAACCTGTGGACAAGCCATGAATTTTTATCCATTGCTCATTTTCCTGCTAAATATAAATCCTTAAATGCCAAGATTGGTTTTTTGTTTTGCTTTGGTTTTGGTTCTCTTTTTCTTTTTTCCTGATTTCTATTCCTTGTTGAACTTTTGTTTTCCCAGAACTTTTTAAGGCCTCCAGATTTCATGCATGATTGACAATAATGAGCTCAGAGGCCATTGCTTTACCAGTACAGTTAGGACTGAGATTCCTGTGCACCTAACTTAACATTTGTTTTTTCGGTTTCACTTACTATCATAACACCCAGGAGATCACTCAAGAGGCCTTTCATGAAGTTTGCATCATTAGTTCTTGGTTTGGATTAGTTCTTGTTGGATGATCAGCAAACTTTGTCATTTCACATTTGACTCAATCTTTTCTCATCATTTATTAATAAGTTAAACAGTGTGGGTCCTTGTGGAATTTCTCTGGCATGTACCATGCTAGCTGTCTCCTGTGCTTTATCCAGATTTATCCATGTCATGAAGCCTTCTTTTCCACCATGACTCCTTAGTTTCTTTGCAAGGCTTTGGTGAAAGACTTTGTCAGAAGCTTTGAAAATCTGAGCAGACTATATTGAGCAGATCTCCTTTACAAACTGAATTACTGAGAAGTTTTTCGCAAACTACTTCCCTTTAGCAGAGGTGAGTTGACTCTTACTGGTATAAGCAATTTATCAGTCTCTTTATGTCTCAGTTTAAATGAGACACAGGTGTTTTGCTGGGAATAAATTATGAGGAAGACCCAAAAACTCCTCCCTCTAAGCAATTACAAATCCAAAATTAAGAGACTCCAATTGAGGAACAGCGTGGGAAAGTGAAAATTGAGTTATAGCAAGGTGGGAATAACAACCCTTTATTAAAAGGTATATATGTACTCACAGAAACAATTAAAGAACACAAGTAAAACACCCAAACAGTAATCCTATACCAGAAACAATATTCTTCAAGACAAAGGAATAAAATCAACAGTGAATGATACTACTTTCAACTTTCAGAATACCTTCTTGCTTTTAGTAACTTCCTTTCCCTGCTGTTGTTTTACTTTGAGTTCTTCGTGGCATACCTTTTCCCTGAAATGACAATTTACTTTCTGCCTCCTCCTACAAGATGACCCTTGTCTTTACACAGCCTCTAAGGATTTAATGTTGCCTATCTTCAGTATATAAAGCTTCCCATCTTCATAGGTAAAAAGCTACAGTGTTGCTGAAGTTGAGTGCAGTTTTTTTGAGGAAAGGCACAGTTGTGTGGTATTTTGCGGGTTTACCCAAGAAGACTAAAATCCAGTGCATTGTAGCCGCTGTTACAAAGATGATTTTTGACATTTCAAATTAAGTCTGTTGTTCTGCTCAAACCCAAAAAAAGGGCTCTCACAGACTGCTTAACAGTCTGTGCTCCATCAATCAGTTACTGACAAAGTCTATAAATGTAGTCATATCAGGTCACATGTGAGATAGTGACCCATGTCTCTTATTACCAGTGTGTCCTCACAGCGTCTGCTCTCCCTTGGCATATCACAGGCAGTGTCACCAGTTCTGGTCAGGCAGTCAGCAACATCATTCCAATATGAAGTTGTTCCTATTTGACTCCTGAAGACAGCTGCAGTCAAGACCAAGTGTGTTTGGTCCTAGCTGAATTGGATTCTCAGTATCCCGCCAAAATTCTCTAACTGCAGTAACCATAAAAGTAGATGTATTCTGAATATTTATGCCATATAATATTTCTTTCCTCTTCTCAGTTGTAATCACCTGAAGTTTGACTTCTTGTGCTGTTCTTATTTCTATCTTAAGGCTTGTTTACAGAGTATGTGGCACTTTACAAGACAAGAATAGGCTTTCAGTGAAATTCAGTAAATGTCTTACAAATAACTGTGGTTTAAAATGCATTTAAAAATGCATTAAAAAGGTTTAAATGTGACCTTCTTATGGACACGGCAAGAAAGGGATTAGCCAAGGGATTAATGCACTACTGTTACTATTATTATGTTGAAATGCATCTCCATAGCACACTAGTAAGGATCAAACAAAGGTAGTTGGATGGAAGGATTTTTTTGGACCATTTTTTGGACTCAGAGGTGAAAGACTGGCCTTCTGGGCTGGGAGAACCAGCAATACACTAATTTGGAAGGGGCCATTGGAGTGGAAAAGGTTCATCCCTGTTTACAAGAAAGTGGTCGGTCATCTTACAGTGAGTTGTGCATTGAAATCGCTGATTTTTTTCAGCTGTGGCCATGAAAAAGGAAGACTTTTTTGTGATTATTCAGTGGTGTATGTCAGAAACAGGTAACTGTCTGGATGAAAAACAGCAAAATGCTAAGTATCATTTAGAGTATGTTGGGTAGTCCCTCAGCTGACAGAATAGTGGGTTTGAAAGTAGAGAGAGATTTTTTTACAGGGATTAAAAAGATTTTTAACCTAAATATTAAGATAATAAGATGACATTTGGAAGAATGTAGTAAAGGGGCAAATGGAGGAGAGACACAAAACAAAATAAAGATGGGTTTGGATTTTTTTAGGCAGTGAGCAAAATTCAATGCTAGGACTGAGAGGAGGAACAGAGGAATGATACTGAGAGTAATAATGTTCTAAATTAGAGGTGCAACTGTGAAAGAAATAAGTAGAAGACATGAAGAGACAAGAGGTTACAGATACAGATACCAGAGAAGAGCATTCAGTAGTAGAACGGGCATGTGAGATAGCCATGGCACCAGAGGTGGGAAAGGTGCTGAAGAAGAATAAGCAGATCACAGTACTGAAAATGAGAGTAGGAGGAATACAGTGGATATATTTAGGGCTGTGGTTATTACAAGTTATATTGCTGAAGAGATGCACATAAGAGAACACATAATGGGAATATTTTAGGCATTTTTTTAACAGTGCAGTGGGTACAGGCTTGTGATCCACCATGGCAGAGAGCCTGTGTTTGGCAGAAGCAAGTGTGATGTGGATTTTGACCTCTTTGAAGGGAGACATTGAAAGACAATCTGATTTTATGGGAAGCATCTTTCTGTGTATAAAGAGAGTGGTTCATTTAGACCCACAGCACAATAGCCCTGTGTGGAATATTTTCGATTTTAAATTACAGGTGTTTTATTCATGCAATATCTATTGTTTTAAAATTTTACTGATCTATTACTGTCAGTTATCTTATGATTTCGAGCTTCTAGGTAACTACTCAGTGATTTTCCTTTTAAAGTTTTAAAGTGATTGCCAGTTGGAGTCATTGTGTGCCTTTTCATTCATCTATTCAGGATAGTAAAATAATCTGCATTTACAACTATTTCTCTATTACAGGCTTGCAAAGTTTGGGATTACTTATTTTGCAACGTACATATTTTTGAATTATAAGAAATGGAGTAGTCTGCTAATATTGAATAGGTAGCCAGTAATTCTTCATGCTTCCATTCTTCAGTCTTGTTTATTTAGGGGGAAAACTCTCCTCAAGGGGCAAAATCTTTCTTCATTGCAACCTTGCAAATATGAAGTTTGTTTAAACAAGCTTTATACTCTGGTTCACCTGAAAGTCAAACCAATTTTAGTGCTGGTTTTGGATGCTTGCAGCTTCCATATGTATATATGTGTGTGTGTATGTATATGTGTATTTAGATGTATATATGTATGTTTTTATATATATATATGAGATAATAATTTTATATATATATATATAATAAAAGCATTACTCAGTGTGACAGAATCTCCTAGTCCTGTCTTATACCCTGGTTCATGGCGCTTCAGGAAATATAAGATGCACTTTCACATTAAGAATAGAAAACTATGATAATGCGAGACAAAAAACGTCTTGCTCTTAGCTGAATTACAAATTAGTAATCCATATGTGTTATATCCCTTTGTCTAAGTGATATAGAGTCCCATACCTCTACCTCTGACATTTGCTGCAGAAATTGTTCTGTGGGGTTCTCTGCTTACCATAGTTTAGACTTGCCCCGATATTATTTAATTATGGAAGATAAATTTGTACTGTCATTCAACTAACACTGGAGATTTCAAGTGAAACCAACAATTGCTAACTTTACATAGATTATTAAATCAGATATAACCTTAAATTTTTCCTTTTAGGCATTGTGGATGACCACGTGTCTAGCCTAGGAGCAACTGGTCCTATCCTGGAGTAGCTAGTGTATAAATAAAAATAATTTTTATTTGCTTGTTTTGAAAATAATACGGGGTCAAAAATAGCAAATAGAATTTCAGAACCACCTCCTACAGGTATATGATTGTGTGCTGGTTTAAAAGTTAACCGGCAGGTGAAATGAACTCAATTTAAAGAGAGATTATAAGTCAGAATAACAAT
>JAWWMA010000100.1:2690142-2723683 GCA_035041425.1 Mionectes olivaceus | reverse complement strand
AAAAATCCAATGTGCAGGCTGGAAGGTGTAAAGACCTTCCCCGGATCTTTGTTCGCGAAGACTGGCCATTATTATTATTATTATTATCTCTTTTTATCTACTTGAACTCTTGGTAGAAGCATTACAAATAGTTTATGACAATTTATAGACGATCCTTCTAGAAGTTCATCAGTGGCAGTAACTTGCACCAGCTTTGCTACAAGTCGAAGAAGCAACTAGTAAAATGCTACACCCCTACCTGTTCTGGCAGCCAGAAATCACATTAATCCAGCCACCTTAAATTAAGTATATCTTTCCAATTAAAAATGATAATCCCAGACTGAGAAGACTAGCGACTGGAGTAGTACCATGTTGCCTTTGCACAGATATTTCAGTCCTTCTAGGTGGTAAAGCATTACAAACCACACTTTGAAGTTATTTCCCAAGGTTTTTAGGAAAAAATTTGTCACATTACTATATGAAAATTAAGTACTGTGCAGTGTCATGTTCCACTCTTAAATTAGTTTCACTATATGGAGATTTCTGTACAGATGTACATTGTTAGACGTACTGTGAAAGTAAAAAATATTTTTACTTTAGACTGGACTGAGAGATTGCTGCTAGGCAGAAGTCAAACTATGAATCTGAGTTATTTTCTGATAAATAAAAGGCTACTATTAGTGCTAAACAAAATGTATTCCACAGCACTTTTCTTTGTCCAGAAGATGCTGTTGAAGAGAGATAAACAGAATTTCATCCAAGGCCCTCTGAGTGTTAATACAGTAAAACCAAAGATGTGTAGTGCTACTAGAAACACTATTAAGTGCTAAATAAAAAATTCTGTCAGAGTAAGCCCATGACTTCACCTCTTGGGATTGATAACATCCTTCGGCTTAAAATATGAAGTGAGGCTTAATGAGAAATTGAAATTAGTTGGAAATTTTTAGAATTCTTACTTCTTTGAACCTAGGAAAAAACTTACTCATTTGCTAATTCAAGAAGTAAGGCAAAAATATATGCTGTTGAAATACTTTAATATTACTTAACTTACCAACACTAGATGGCAAGAGGCATACTCTATTTAATGTTAAGAGAGAACCATGTGAATTTACCAATATGTGCATCATCTTCAGATTTTGAGTGTTGAATGGATTATTGTCCAGAGCTAGATAAATTTGAATTCCACAGAGCTGAAATGCTGGAAATTAGCTGCATGATGTATGAACTAAATAATAGTGTTTCTGACATAGGAAAAAGTCGTGGAAATTAAACATCTAGTTATGCACACTGTGTCTGCACAATGTGCTGCATGCACTGCATGTGTTAGAATTTCTTCTCAGTTCTTTTTTTAATCTTTTATTCATAGCATTGCAGGTAATGAAAAATTTATGCCTTGAGTCTGGCATTGAAATTAAATGCAAAATGAAAACAGAAGCAGTTTATACTGACAGTTTAAATGTCTTTATCTAGCATACGGTTGCACTATAAAAATCACTGTGTGACTTTTAAAATCTCCCACGTGCAAAAATGCAAACATTGCACAATAAAGGATAAAGTTAGGACTGTCTGTATATTAACAGAAAAGTTTTCATTCATTATAATTTCCCACTAATTTTTCAGAATTATTTCAGAACACCAGATGAGTGTGAATACAGATCTCCACACAACCCAGCCACTGACACTTATGTGACATAGAGAAAACAATTGGGGTTTGCAGTATATTTTATGAAGACAATTTCTATACTTGCCTTAGTCACCTTGCCTTGAATTCAATGAAAGGCATACATCTCATATTTGCATATTGCAGGAGTAAAAGGTTAATTATTCAGATGAGTTAGTTTCTGAATTGTGATGGTCAAACTGTAACTGCTTTATAAGAGCAGGATTACTAGGAATCTTACGTATTTATTTAAAGGCACAATCCGTATAAATCATATTTTAAAAAATACAAAATAGTGTCTTAAAAAGCAATTTTTATTGTAACTACTTTTGCTGTAAATTACTACAATTTAAATGTTATTTTACTTTGAGTCATTCAATCACTTCTTGAGGTGTATACCTGCAATGTTTTTTTCATGGTGGGTTTTTTTTTCTTCTGGTTTTAACTGTTTAACAGGTCACTAATTACAATTTTAAAAGTAATCAGGAAAATAATTGCTCTGAACTTTGGTGAGTAGTGTATTATTGTACATCATTAGATCTATTTCCTAACAAAAATAATTATTTTTAAAATTATTCAGTGACTGAAATGTGAAATGTACTGTCTAATTGCAGCCACACAGAGTAATAACTATAAAATACCAATTACAGTTTCATATGTAGAAGCCTGTTCTCCAGTGCTTACCAGTTTTACATCCAGTTTCTAATTTGTGACTTTTTACAATGCCTTATATAAATGTTGGTGTGTATAATTACACAGATAATTTTATACAATATTAATTGTGCTAAGAGTGTACTGAAAGTCTGTTTAATTCAGTAATTCATTTGCATTTTAATGATTCTAACAGCATAAGGTTTACAGAGTAAAATTGAAACATCTCGTTGACTGCAGTGTGAAAAGAGTTGAAGCTCTTATTTTGTGCTCTTAAAATCTATTAAATATGTAATTAGCAAAATTCATGTTTAAAAACATCGGAGAACACACATTTATGAGTTATTAAAATCGGCTGCTATATATCTTAAAATCTGTTATATAACTAGGGGTTATTTGAAGTGTTTGGGATTTTGATACCTGTGGCGTTTGATTTCTGATTTTAGTGTGTTTACTACAGGGATTATGAGTAGGTAATTCTGGTAGTGATGGTGGACTGAATATATCAAATGCACTTGAAGAAAGAGACTGAGATGCCTTTCAGTCGGAGGGAGGAATGTGACAAACAATTACTTTTTTATTTTTTAATCAGACCTTTTAAAGATATAAGATACAGTCTAGGAGATTTTATACTGCAGGACTCAATGTGCTAGCTTTCACAAATACAGAGAATAACATATTCTGTTGATCTATATCAATAGATTTTAAGTTAGCTGCATAACATTTCTTTCATTTCCTTTACCATATACAGATTTAATATCATCATGAATAAATCTAAATTGTTTGCTTCTTTATTCCTAATTCTTGAAGCAGTGTGAAAGCCTGGAGAGGTTTGAAGTGACAGCATTACAAGCAGTCTTTTGCATACACGGCCTTTAGGGATGAGGGACTACCTTGCATGTAATAAACAAGAAAGTGAATTCATTGAATAATGAATTATGTGGCATAAGTTGTGATAACAAGGAGCAAATGTAACTTTAGATGAATGGTATTTGCTTTGTGTGGGGTTATCTGAGAGGGCTGTTGCTTCACCAAGGGATAGGTTGCTTCACCAAGGTTCATTATATTAAGATGTTATTTCACAGAACACAGCCTAAAATGATCTAGCAATTTTTTTCTTTTGCTGAGCTCCTTTGTGTGCCTCTGTCAAACCCACTGTCTCCACCAGGGGTATAACTGAGATTCTTTTAAGCCACTGAGTTTTGTTTATAATGAAAATTCCTAGTCAGTTTTAGATGGGTCACCCAACAATTAAATAGAGATGTCTAATTGGTTGATCCATATTAGGGTCAGCAGCTGGTTAGAGAATAATAGCTTGCAGTGCCCCACTTGCACAGTTCTGAACCAAATTAAATTATTAATCCACTCTGTGCTTCAATGTAGCTTCACAGGGATCCCTAGCCTGCCATACCAAATAAAGCAGAACTACTGCTTTACATTTTCATTATGATGAATTATATTTTAAATTGCAAATACATTCCTGTTTAGTTCACATAGAATATCATATTTGATATGTTCACTTTCTTCATGCAATTGGTGTTTATGTTTATTTTGTTAATTCCAGCTATTAAATGGACCTGGGAACTCATTGGCTTACAGCTGGTATAAATAAACTATTGAAACAGTCAGAATATGAGAGTTTGAGAGAACAGAAGGAAAGATGTTTGTTTTCTTAAACTGGTATTTTTTGAATTGAAAAGTATTTTATGTATTGAAATGATTCATAAGTTAATTCACAATTAAACACAATTATGTTTGTAGTGGCAGTTGAGAAGCAGTTTTCTGCCGTTATTATTAATACTTTTTTAAATTTTGTCTTATTTAATTAGTCAAAGCCGATGTGCACCGTATCTCAGACTACACTTAAGCAGATTATTACAGTATGAAGAGAACTCCGTGTTCTCAAAATTTGCAATTTTTCTTTTATCAGTTACACTTCATAATTCATATAGAGCAATAACTGTGATGAATCAGATTCTACATAAATGTTAATTCTAGCATGGTGAGGAAGATTATAACTTGAATTATACTATGTGAAATAACGGCAGAAAATATCCAGATGTATGATTTTTCATTATTTTAATATTAAGTATTTAAAGATATCTAGTGCCAATTCTCAACAGATGAAGTGGTCTTGGCATTAGATCCTGTTGCATTTTAAGTATACATATGTATATATATATGTGTGTGTCTGTGTGTTTGTACTGCCTTTAGGAATAAAGAAGGAGGGCTCGTTTTTAAGTTAAGAGCAAGATTTCATGCTTTTATGTCACATTAAATAAGAGGGTACTACTTGTTGAGCAAGGGAGCTGAGAAAGAGATAATCCAAAGCGATTGTTGCCTAAATCATATCTTGAAGTCTGGGCAGCTATTCTAATGGTTCTGCACTGATGGTGGGCCCAGCCCAGTTCCAGTGATGCTGTCACAACAGCAGGATTAGTCCTGTTTTGCCCATTTATGAGTTATGTACTGCTGAAGTGGTACAGTATTGCAGTTCACTCCTAAACTAGATATTAACAGCTGTTTACTATGTCGTGCATCTCCAACTGTAGAAGAACATGTGATCACAAAATAGTTTTGCTGACACTTTCAAATAAACCCATTCTTCAGATGAGATGTCAAGTTTTAAACCTGATATTGACAAACTTGCTTATGTCTTGTTTTGTTTGTGAGGCACTAGTTTTGTGGGATGTTTTTGTGGTTTTTTTCCCAAGTTAGTCAAGTCTAGAGAAGAATCATAACCAAGTGAAATAAATGGTAGGAACAGTGCCAGATGAAGCGTAGAGTAAAGGAGGAGAAAAATTTGAGGCATTTATATACTTTCCTTAATTCTTACTGTATTAGCAATATTAATTTAGAAGAAGAATGGAATTTTCTGTTTAAAGTGAGATTACTGTCAAAAAGAAATTAGAGTATGTAAAAAGAATAGACTAGAGAATAATGCAGAAATATCATTACAGAATCTGTGTCTCATTTGGAATGATATTTCCTGTGGTTGGATACCCCTCTCATGATGGATGTGGCAGGCTGGGGAGAGCTAAGAAAGATTAGTGCAAAGTTAGAAAGTTTATATTGTACCTGAAATGTGTGTGCAGCTAATGTATAGGTCATACAGAGAGCTTCTGTTTTCCTGTTAGAAAAGAACACAAGGTAAATGGAAAGACAGCAAATTCTTAAAAGGTATAAAATTTATTTTCATACAACATAAAAGTAGCCTGAAGGTAATTTCCACAGAATGCTTCCAGTAAGCAAGTTAGTAGGTAGAGAAAGTTTCTTCTTCAGAACTGTGCATTTTAATAGGTACTGCTAAGGAAGTGACAAAGTGGGCAGATAAAAAGTAACCTTGCACCATTCTCTAAGTAGGAATGACTGGGAAAAGTATTTTGTTGAAAGGGATGCCAGCATCCTACATTTGGTTTTGTGTGCCCACCTTCTAAATTTTTCTTCCTAAAATGTTTCCAAAAAACTTTTTGCAAAAGAAACTCCTCTTTTGTGTAACATCTAAAATGCATTCCTACCAAGGAGAACTTTACGCCTGTGGTTGATTAGTCCAGTGCTCTCTCTATATATTTTGCTGTTTTCTTCTCGTCTACAAAACTGAAAAGTGTTTTGGTTTTTTATGCAAATTATAATATATATTTGATACATATAATTTGTTAATTTTACTTTTTACTCCCAATATATTTTGCATACCATCCACTTTCTAAGCCATTTTAAACTAACAGCAGACTGTGACCAGGTTTGCTGTTCTTGTTGAGGTTCTCCCAGTTAGTTTGTTCTTTCTTGCTAAGACCGAGAATGATACAACTGTGTTTAGATACTTAGGCTATCTATTTGGAATCTAGTTCACCTATGACTAATCTATCATGATACCACTTCAATTCAGCCTCTGTTTGATAAGAACAAATTGAAGATAAGAAAAACCAGTTGTTTAATGCTAAGCAAATAGAAAGCTCTATTATACATTAAAATTTTAATATATAAATAGTCGTAAATGTAATAACATTGCTAAATTCAATGTGACTGCTTTTTATCAGCCTATGAGTTATTGAGAAAAAAGTTCAGTTCACACAGGGCAAAAAAAATCTGAGTTTTTACATATTTGTGTAAGTGCCTGCATAATCTTTCTGATCTGTGATAGTCTATACTTGAACAAATTTTATCAACAGTGAGAAATAAAACTTGTTTTTCCAAACCAGAAGATTTTTAAGCATTTTCAACACAGTTTAGTATGGAACATCTGTGAGCTCACCATTGCATGGCTCCTACTCTATTTTGAATTAAATGGAAATGTTTTGTTTGGTTCATTTTAGCTATATTGCATTTAAATCTCCTGCTCACTAACCCAAAGATTCACATTCAGCATTAAATCTTCCCCATAAGAAATAATGATAGGAGGCATTCAATAAATGCACAGTCCATCTAAGATGTAGGAGCAATTTAAATAAGCTTACATTATTGCTGAGCTGATGTAAGATGAAAGTTCGATTTATTCAAAATTATGGACAGAAATAGGATGGGTGGCTTTTTTTTGTTATGTTCTTTGCTTTAAAAATAAGACATTTCAGTGAAAGAACATTTTCCATAGAGGACTTAGCTTTTGCTTAAACAACATTTTCCATCAATATACAAAGTTCCATGTCAGCTCTACTCATTAATTATGGTTAATTTTATCAGTGTTTTTCATTTTGATAAATGATTGTAATTTTTAGCTTGTTATTAATTTCATTGGTATTTTTCTAAGCAGCTCTTTGTGACATTTTGAGAGAAATTTGGAATGTTTCTGTGAGTAAACAGAACGTTTACTCATAGTAACTATGTTAGAAAAAGTAGACATCTTGTACTACTGAATACCCATGCGTGTGTTCTGTAAGCAAGTTACTGGTACTGATGATGTTATCTCAGGCACTTCAGTCTCAAAGAGTTAGAGCTAATTATGTTTCCCCTCTTGGCTGAGAAAACATCTCAAAATAAAACATTTAAATTTAAAAAAAAGGGGTAGGAAAAAGTAGACCTTCCTACTGAGTTTGAGAAAGGTGTGGTTGCAAACACTTGTGACTGACTCAGTGCAACCCACACTATTAATAGCCATGTAGGCCCCTGATGAAAAGAAATCAAAAATTCCAATACCCAGCAGAAAACTCATTCTTTGAGTAGATATTGTTATGGGTTGAAGGAGAAATTTTCCTTACCAGCATACCTGGACTTGAAATAAAAGCGCTGTGATCAGTTAATCAGTTTGATTTTTCAGAAGTTATTTTAGTTCATGTACATCATTATTACTGCAATTATGAATGTCATTTTCTTAGCCAGGATCTTGGTTTTGTCATTTATAACAGGTTATGTGTCTGGGAAGGGGTTCTTTAGACCACCCTTGCGATTACCTTTCCATACGAACTTTGAAGAGTGAGAGATGAGTGTTTTACTATGAAAATTGGAATAAGCCATGATCATTAGGGAGTTCCCATCCTTGTCCTCTTTTTATGGATGGTTCATAATGGAAATCACCTATCTGAAGGTTTGGCTGAAGTACACAGACTACATTCAATAAAGCACCATTGAAATACACCAATCCATTATTTATTTTCTATTTTCTTTAACTTACTGATTTTTTTTTCCTCAGAAAATGCATATAATTGCATATACATGCATCACTTGAAGTGACACATTACACAGTACGCAAAGAATTTTTAAAAAGTCTTCTGGCCTTGTGAGTCCACAAATGTTGTCAAATGCCAGCAAGTTGATACTAACTCTTTTTTGGCATAATGCTTTAGAGAAGACAGATTCTACCATATTGAAACAAGCAGGGTAGTAATAGGATGTATGATGGGCAGTTGAGTGAATCAAACACTTTCTTAACCCACCACATCTGTAATAAAATAGCAGTAATATCAAGCAATAGTATAAAGTCTGTAAACTGTGACATCTTTCATATTGGGGGATTATCATAATTGTAGATTTTTATTTTTTTTTAACATTACAACCACTATTTAATTAATTTAATTTCTTGGAGAAGCTAGCTCTTAACTGAAACTACAATCTATGGAATGATAATACAATTTGACAAAATTCCGTTTTACCTAGTTTTTGAAAATGGAACAAAAATAGTTCCTAAGAATTCTGAAAATATCCTTTAGCAGCATCCTAGCCTTTTCAGTTACATAGATAGGTTTGGGATTACCTCAATTTCCTGTTTTGTTTTGTCTTTCACGCTCAGAAAATTCCTCTGAAACTTCATGATAAACAGTACAAATGCTCTTCTTTATTTTTGCATAATATTACTTTAACTGTCAAAATATGATTTTGCGATGTCTGTATAAAAAGTTTGATAATCTCAAATGCTGCTTGATAACACATATACTAGATTTTATTTTTATAGCTAGTATGATGTGTGCTTTAATTCACCTTACGTTTTGACAATGCATAGGAGAAACCATCAGGTGAGATGTGCTTTATTGCATGCTGATGTATCATCAACTGCTCTGATACATATTTACTGCTTGCATGTTTTCATGGTGGTATTAAGAGTTGGTCAGATCTCTTCATCCTCAGTTTAGATGCTAAGGCCAGGTTTACTGGCTGACTCAAGGGAAATTCCGACAGCATTGTTGTCCACAAGTCCCTGCCAGTGAAGGGAGCTCTTGATTCTGCATTTTCTGCTGCCGTAGGACAGTAGTGACAGACATTCAGGCCTTGCTTTTAGTTTAACTTTTATTTTTTGAATTGCAGAATCAAAGCTAAACAGACAGAGCCATTTTGTTGCCTCATACTCACAGCTAGACAATGCCTCATGAGCAGCAAGTTTCATATAATTAGGTATTAGAAGAAAAAATTAACTATTTTAGTCATCAGATATGTACCTTTCTTTGGGGAAGAATGTACTGAGGTTATAATTGAAAGATGTTTATCATAGTAAACAATCTTTGGAAGTTATCGGAGCGATGTCAACTAGTGCAATTTTGCCTTAAAAGAATGTTAAATCTTGGCTGGTATTTCAATGGATTGATATTATTATTATTGTTCTCCTTATTTTCTCATATGGCAGACGGTAATGAAACTTTTGTGTTCTTTTTGCTGGAAGTCCAGTGGGCATTTTGTGAAAAAAATTAGGCATGTGTCAAGGATTCAGATAGATCTAGTAGGCACAATTAATAACTTTTTTGGCAAACAAATCTACACTAGATCTTAAAATCAGTGCAGAGAAACTTATATTAAAATGAAAATTATTCTCTGACATATCCAAAGTGGAGAAGCAGTGTTTCTGATGCAGTTTTCTTTCCGTTGTACTGATTGATCTCTGTCACTACTTTTTAAAACCTCTGACATGAAGCAACCAATTTTTTCTCTTTAAATTATTTTGTATCTTTTATAAAAATAATGGTTGCTCTCAGCAGTTACAGGAAAAAAACCGATTTCTTAATTTGTAGAAAACAGAACAATTTTGTCAAGAATTAAGTAAAGGATAAGTTTATATTGTTTCCTTTTTGGAACTGGTTAGGTCTTTCTGAAAGATGCACTGAGATCTGTTCAGACTGTTTCACTTAGAACTGATTAAAAGTTAAATCACATGTGGAACAGACACTAATTTCACAAAATATTTCACAGATCACAATGAACACGGCTCTGAAAGAAGAACAAGAAATATTAGAATATATATATTATTTATCAATTCTGACAGTACAGTCGTAGAGTTATTAAAAGTCAAGAGAACTGAGCAGATGTCTAGCAGTGCTGAATTATACAGTTTGAATAACTAGCAGATCCAGTGCAATCTTTTTTTGACTGTTAAATGTCTGTCAGTAAATCCTTATGGTTAATATCGAGTGATTAACAGAGCCAGCTGTGTACTGTTCATGCTTAATAGAAATGAAAAAAATTTGAAGATTAACATATAACAACTAAATTTCACTGCCGTACTAAAATAATGTGACATATATTGGTTTTAATTGTATTTTAAGTGAATATTCAGAGAGATCCACAGTACGTCAAGCTTGTTGGAAAAATGATTACCAAATACCCTTGCTAATTTCTGTGGGTTTGTTGTGTTGGGTTTTTTTGTTGGTTTCTTGTTGTTGTGTGTTTGTTTCTTTGTGTTTGTTTGGTGTTGCTTTTTGGATGTTTGGGGGGCTTTGTGGTTTTGTTTTGTTTATTTGTATGGAGTTTTATTGGTGGTTTTTGTTGTTGTTGGGTTTGTTTGTTTGTTTGTTTTTCTTTTGTGGGTTTGGGGTTTTTTTTCAAATTTATTAACCTCGTGGTAGTCTTGACCATATTTTGACTTTTAAGGAATTACAGTGATTGATGTAGAAATGTGTGGATGTGAATTTTTTGGTCTGTCAAACTCTTTAACAGACAGTGCAAGTTTTGTCCCAAGATTTTATGAATAATCTCCTTTCTTGGTATTATTTGGTACATACAGGGAAATACTGGCAACTTATACCATGCATGTAAAAACCAAGAACATAATACTTAAAGATACATGTCTATGTAAGAATTAAAATTGGGTAGCAGATAAGTCTCCAAAATAAGTGTAAAATATATTAAATAAAAAGTTTTTAATGCAGTATATAGTAGAAAAATTTGGCTTACAGAAAGTTCTTGATGTCTGCTGCCATGATTGCAAGGCTCCAGACATGAATGATGATTACTCAAATAGTTTAGAAGAGTCTTTTCTGATAGTATTAAAGCAGAGTGGGGGATAAATGGGCAAACAAACCAGAAACCTCTGCTAGGAATTCCAGACATGCCTCAGTGGGTGCCAAACCTTTGTTCCAAATTGGATGCTGTATTACTAACATTTTATCTTAGTAGTGCAAATGTAAACACATGCATCTGTGTGCTTTCTCCAGAGTAATAGATGGACCTAAAGAGTTTGCCAAGCAAGATATCAAAATCTAAAGCTTGAGAGGAAATTGAAAGGTTAGAGTTAATAGAAGTTGAGTGTATTCCACAGTCTTACTTTTCAAAGATTTACTGGATCTTTTATAGACTGATGTGTACAATGGATCAAACTAACACAAGTAACCACACTAAAAAGTGCACATATTCAAGTAATTCTCTTTTAATTTATAAAAAAATATTTTGTGTATATTCATATTCAATTATCAACTTGTGCACAAAGCACTGGGCTATAAAGGCATCTGAGCAGTAAGTAGAAAATCATTGTGATTATCACTGTTGATAATGCATTAGTAGGCAAAATAAGCAAATTATTTTACTTATAGTAAGCTAAGTGCATTCTTTGCTCGTAAAGGGAAATAATTTCCTCA
This sequence comes from Mionectes olivaceus, assembly GCA_035041425.1. Taxonomy (NCBI): domain Eukaryota; kingdom Metazoa; phylum Chordata; class Aves; order Passeriformes; family Tyrannidae; genus Mionectes; species Mionectes olivaceus. The sequence goes on along the minus strand of JAWWMA010000100.1, from coordinate 2,712,124 downwards.
CTTAGGCCAGATATCTGACTTTTGATGGCAAATGGCACTGCCTGGATTTTCCTGTGACAGTTTGGCAAACGCACCTCTGTTATAGTATCCACTTATTTGTCTTGTTTTCAGCCAGATTAATCCATTCTGTTTTGACAAGAAGACTGATAGGTAATTGATAACTGTGATAGACACAAACAGAAGAGTTGGATGCTGAATAATTCAGTACTTTTCAGTATCAATACAAGAGCAGGCTGAAGAATTTTGTCTCTATTTACACTTAAACTAAACTAAGTCAGCCCAGACATTTATGCTGCCAGGCTATCAGAAAACCAAACAGTGTACATTCAGTTTCCACCCGACAAAATGTTTTATAAGCTTGTAACAATATGTGTGAAGCTGCCAGAATAATAAATAGGTACAGCAGCCCATGCATGCTAATGTTAAGTTGTAAGCAGTTTTGTTGACAAGTGCTAATACTTCTTTCATACTGTCATCAAAAGCAGCTAATACAACAGCCATTATTTGCTGACTTTCCAAGCAAGACATGATGGATTGTGACCTTAATATGGGTTAGCCGAGTTTTGAAAGTTAAACAACTTGCAATAAATCATAGAATTATTACAATGCAGTTTAATTGGTTAAGGACTGTTTATTTCCTAAACAGGGTGAAAAATTTCTGTTTCGGCACTTCTAATTTGCAAAGTGCATTTTCATGCATTCATAAATGGCAGTTTAATATTCTGCTCTTTTGTCATGCAAAGTATGCAACACACAGGCAATCTATTAATTGGACAAAAATGCATTGCAAGCGTAAATTATCCTTCATATCACCACTTGTAAGCTTTTACATCTATTAAGTGCATTAAATGGAACATAGTTAAAAGTTTTACAACTTGCAGGTTAGTCATGAAATGTAGGTCAAGATTCAAGATGATTTTTATGACCTTTATTCTTAGCAAAGTGAAATAATTAGGTGGTGGTAAATATAAAGAGCAATTTAAGTTATATTCTTAAGAAATAGGTATACTGATTCTGTTGATTAGAAAGTCATAGAAATTGTAACAGTTGTCTATATTATTGTCTTTCATAAAAAGGAAGGGGGGATGTGTCTGTCTTCTTTGTTTTCTTTCTCTAAACCAAAATGTAAAATATTGTGAAATTAGTTTATACAGAGTCATTTTCAGTAAGAAAAGGAAACTGCAGTAGCTTTCTAAAATTTTGCAGGATTTGGAACTGCATTTGAAACACTAATAGTCTTTTTGGTCATAATGGTAAAAATACATATTAAAATAGCATACCGTTACAACTTGAGAACCTTATTCTAATATTGCTGAAACAGCTAAAATGGCATGGTGTTTTAGAAGTGACACATAATACAGTCTGTTGATGCTTTAATTTTGTTTAAATATAAAATTAAATCTATAATAGATAACACCTGAGAGATACACATTATTTTTAAGAGAGAAACTAAAGGAGTAAATTCTCGGGCTATCCATTTTAGTTGAGAAATTCAAGAAGTACCTGACATATGAATTCAATAGCAAAATAGGCAAAATCTCTAGAATTACCTATTGCTGGACATAATCTGTTCCACTAAGCAATAGTTGAACATGTACCATGACATGAAAAGCAATAATTTTTGGACACAACACTCTACTGAACACATCTTTGTTCAGTAGTTTATTGCTAGCCTGAAATTCAGTTTGGAGACTACAGTACTTATTCCTTATGCTAACAATTTTTAGATGTGCATTACCTTTCTTTTAAAAGGAGAAAGACAAATTATCTGAGAAAATAGTATTAACCTTTGATGGTGATTCCATTATCTCCCACACCCACCACATGGAATTGGGATCTGAATTATGTGGGCTAATTAGCATAGAAGAAATTTAAAGATACTTGTCACATACTTGACAGTGAATGTTGCTAACATAAAAAGACATGATTTCTGTTTGGTAAAAGTACTTATCAAGGCAAGAATGAGTCAAATATAGACTTCTGAGAAGAGGAAAAATAAGCAATGTCAAATAGCAAACTACAGTATAAGCCATCAGTAATTAATGATGCACTTGGAGTGCTCATAGACTGGTGGAATAATTCAGGGTGGAAGGGAGTTCTGTGGGTTAACTGTGGGGTCAGACCAGGGCTTTATCCAATCTGATCCTGAAAACCACTCTGAATGGAGAGTGCAGAGCCTCTCTGCTTCTAATGACCACAGTATAGCATTACCAGGTGCTGTGAAAACAGAAGAACATCTTTGTTTAGACTCGGATTCTTGTTTCTTCCAGATGAGTTATGTACCATTTAACTTTACTGGTGTGGGAATTGCAATGGAGTACTACAAGGATTTCAAGTATTACTAAAAGTTAGTCCCTCATTTTAGGTACATAGACAGTGAAAAGAAGATACTGAGAATTTTATGGAGATTTCATTGATTCCTATTCATTTTTCAGAACCAAGTAGAGCTTTGTTTTAGATTTATGACTGGACAAAATCTCAAATACATAAGAGACCACTCTTTGTCATCTATGTGGTACTGAGCTTATTCATCTGTTGGGATTTTTTTTGCTTAAAATGCAGCATTTCAAAGAGAACTGTTTCCATTCACTTTATTGTATAAGCAAAACTCATGATTGTATCAGTGAATCATTAGATCCATCAGGTGAGCAGTTGCATTATTAAACATTTAGTATTATATAGGGGAGATAGTTCCTGCTGCAACATTCCTGTCCTTAACAATATTGCCAGGAATTTTTTTCCCATGCTGCAGTGAAAGATGTTTAGCCAGCCTTACAGATGTTGTGGGAGGTGTTACTGGTCTCACTGAGGAATGCAAGAGTCATGGGTGTGCCTTTGGATAGCAGACGGGTAGATGAAATTGGCTCCATGTTTCCTTCACCTTTGTGGCTACGTTGGAAGTGGATGAAGTGTGGAGTAAATTTGCTTGATGAACCACAGCTTCTGCGTTTGTTCAGCCTAGCAAAGACAAGCAATAATTCGGGACAAGTGGGATTACCCATACCAGTGGAATATGAGGTAGATGAAGACTCTGTTGCTGAAATGTGTGACTTTCCAGGAACTGCTGTGTTGCAAAGTCAGCGTGTGTTTCCTTATTTGTCAGCTTTTCTAGTGGAAACTTTCTACCCTGACTGCTAGCAGCCAGTCTTTCTTAGATTTAAATATGAATCTAGTGATGATGTTTGTTATGGTTAAAATTTGGACATGCCATCCAGGATTACTGTAGCAAATGCGAAGTGGTGGTGGTTTGAGAAGGACTGAAATTTTATATCCAGTAACATAATTTTAAAGTAGGAGGTCCTAGAAAATATTCAGTATACTTATAAAACATATGTTGTGTGATATATATGCCTGTGTTGTGTTATGTTAATCTCTCCTCTATTTTATATTTAAACTGTTGAAGGTCCAATTTTAAACTCCAGCTCTCTTTAAAACTGCGTTTGTAGTCAACAATCCCTAAACGTGGAGTATGGCTTGTTATATTCTGCAAGGGACAAACTTGTGCCTGCTCCCTTTCAGGTATCTGTGCTTTTTCTTGGTTTGAAACCAAAACCTTTTGCCATGATTTTTCCATTTTGCTGATAAACTCATTTATCAAACACTCTAATACGGAATAAAAGCAATGGAACATGTTGCAGGGAAATTATGGAATCATCATCCATGAAAGTGTGGATGTAGCACTTGGAGACATGGTTTAGTGCTGAACACAGTGGAGCTGGATGACAGTTGGATTTGATGATCTTAGAGATCTTTTCCAATCGTAACAATTCTATTATTCTATTTCATCAGTGTGCATTTGCCTCTTTTCGAATGACTAGTCTAAGCCTTGCAAAATATCTTTGGAGAGATATTTTCAGGTAGCTGAAAATTAATAACATTTCTATCTGTAGGTATGAAGGAGGGTGCGAGAAGTAATGATTAACCGATAGCAAAGAAAGGCTGGTCAAGAAATCATCTGGTTTGTCTTCCTGACCAACTTTGACTACTAAACCTGTAACATCCGTGCTCCTGACAATTAGTAGCACAAAGCAGGGCTGAAAGCACTCTTATGAGGTTTATTTACCGTGAATATTACTAATCACATATAACGATTCATTGCAGGCCTGAACATATAATTCTGCTGATGTTTCTTTCGCTAAGGAGACCACCACCAGCGTGGCAATATGAAAGTCAAAACTGAGGAGGCTGGAGAAGCCAAAGGGCATATTAAACAGATAAGTTATCAGAGGCCCATGTAACACAATATCCTGGTCATATGTGCTACAGTGGGATAAAAAGATTTCAAGACTGGAGAAAGATTGGTTAGGACAGAACTTTGGGTGGATCAGTGGGAGTAAAATGACGTTTTGTTAAACAGAAATGCTACTTCAACCTGAAGCCATGATGAGTACCAGAAAATAACCAGCTCTTGCATACCTGGATCTTGTTAGCCCACTAGTCAAAAGGAATGCCTTGTCTCCAACATGGCCAGGTTTTTGATTGCAGAGCTTTCTTTCTGAACAGGATTTAATAAGGTCTGATAGCAGCAGTTCTGGGAGATTTTCTCTTGGTGTCTTGTCCTTGGAAATACGTGGTGTTGCTTCTTTTTGGTTTGATTCATCAAGGAGACACAGGTAATTTCTTTCATTTTAGTACCATAGTATGTGATTCTGATAAGGATCATAGGCATTTCTAGAGGCTGGCCCAGTCTAGAACTCCTGAAGGGGTCCAGCCAGCTGGGTGGAGACCACAGGTGTTACTTAGGGAGTCTAAATGTGAAACTGTGACATACACAGCGTAGTAGTGAAAGGGTTTCAGATGCTAAATAGATAAGAACTGGGCCATGAGGTGAAAGCAAATGAACTCTACAAAGTGATTTTTTTTCCCCCGCAGTAGTTGATCTGTAGTAACAAAACTCAAACAACTTCATTTAAAATATACTGCTTATATAAGGCCATCTATATGGAAAAGCTATATTTCTGTCAATCTTTCACTGGAAAAAGTCTAAGACAAGCCTTTTGGGGGCTGGAAGAAAACTAAGAGGCTTTGCAACTCACAGAAGGAAGTGGCAGAAACTAGCAAGTCCACTTACTTGCATACACTAAATAGCTACTCTACAACAGCTACTCAAAGTATACTAAGTTGTTCTAGGGATTTAGGACTAGATTTGAAGGCTGGTGCATGCATCATTTGTGTGTACACCATTAAGAAGAAATATTTCTAAGATAAGATACAGGACTTACAAGCCCTATTTTATCTATGCTTTATCATTTGAGGAAAACATTATACTGATTACCAGTGTAAATACTATGGTAATTTCTGGCAGCTTTCTATATGTTTTGCTCTTATTTTTGGGGAAGTTCTTGAATGAGCCAAGAAGTATTTTCTTGGGTCAAGGTGAAGTTTAAAACAGTGTGCTGCAATGTGTCTACTGTCTCAAAATCAAATTAACCATATTTTGGCCACTAAGAGTATTAAAATTACTGTTTTCTCCAAGCAAAAAATATACAGTGAACTCTGTTTTGCAGCAGGTTCTTATGGGACTTAACAATATTTGTATATGCTAGATAACTCACATGCATGTTAAAAAAAAAACAACGGCACAGGTTTACTTGAATTCTGGGACAAGAAATTGGCGGTTTTTCTTGAAAATGTGTGGAACTGCTTTCTCACAGTGCTTTATTGTGCAGCCTGAAAAAAATTCTGAAAATTCAGGAGCTTTCTAGCTAGATAATAATACACACTGCTTTTCTTACATATCTTTAGCTAATGTAGTGCTTTGCTTTGTTGTATGTGCTTGTGAGTGTGGAGCTTTATGTGATTGTATTAGGTTTGGTCAGTGAGACTATAAAGATCATTAACATTTTCATAAAACCAAGCTATAGCCCCTTGAACTCAGTTGTCACTACACTAAGAAGTTACTACAAGTAGTTTTCCTGTAACATTCTCTTTACAGAGGAAAAGCTGAAAAGATAAAAATAACATTATTTTCTATCTAAATACTGAGTTTCTGTAGAAATACATCCATGTAATAATGCTGTTCCATATGTTACTGAAATTTGGATCTTTGATCTTGATGACTAATCTGATCTCCTTTGAGAGATGTAGTTGAAATTAAATGTAAAACAAACAGAAATGCAATATCAAAAGACCCTCAGAGCATGCTGTTTCTGGATTTTGGAACTGGTGATAAAACATTCAGTCTGAGAAAAAAATCAGTTAGTTATTTTACTAAATGCAACATGATTCAGTTTCGCAGTTTTTATCTTCTATTACATGTATCCATTTTTTAAGCTGTGTTCCACAAATTTAGCCTTGGTCATGCAGATTACACTGGTTTGCAACACGCAGCCCAAAAATAATTTGCAGAAATGTAGCATGCAATTGCTTTTCAAAGCATGATTATTAAATCAGTGCTTAATTTTATCTTTTGATATAAGTGGTGAGATCCTTGTAAATTTAGATATGATTATACACTGGGGTACAGTAAAAAATTTAAGCCAATAATTTAATTACTAAAACCTGCAGGACAGAGCTCCTGAAGTTCTTGGCTAGTTTTAATCAAATTTATCTGGTGGACTTAGCCATGAAAAACAGGAGTATTCATATTGCACATGAAGTGAGGAGGACAATCAGCACTCACCAACTGGGACAGCCAAATGAAGGAATAATTTCAGTGCATTCACCAATTCATTCTTGAGGGTGGTCAGCAGACAATCCTTATAAAGACAGTGAATAACTGTTTGGATCTTCCAGTAACACTTCAAAATGCAAACAGAACAGTCTATGTTGGAAGGGACCTTGAGGTTCATCTCATTCCAGCCCCCCTGCCATGGGAAGGGGCACCTCCAGGTTACTCAGAGCCCTGTCCATCCTGACCTTGAACACTTCCAGGGATGAGGTGTCCACAGCTTCTCTGGGCGATTTGTTCCAGTGCCTCACCATCCTCACAGTGAAGAATTTCTTCCTAGTATCTAATTTAAATCTATTTTTTTGAGTTTGAAGCCATTTCTCCTTTTACTATAGACAATGGTAAAAACTCTCCATCATTCTTACAAGTCCCCTTCAGTATTTCGTTAATGCTCACTAAGGTCTCTCTGAAGCCTGAAATGTGAGGTGTGGCTGTATTACCTAGAATTCATTTTACACTAACTATGAATAAGCAAAGCTATAGTTAAATGAGATTTGATTGAATCTTACATAAGATTGTAGGAAAGTCTGGATTCTTGCAGTGCTTTTGAGGTCTCAGGATACTCCTTTCCACTGTTGGAGCTGTCTTATGCACAGAGGAACACTGTCCTTTCACTACAGGTTAATGACACTGATCCTCTGCAGGATCCTGTATGCATGGAATAAATGTTTTTATGTGGCAGCAAATAATTTTGTCTATGATTTTGGTGTTCTCAGAGTCCTTACTTCTGTACAAAGATCTTAGTGCTATTTTAAGAAGCCAAAATAGACACTCCTTATTGCAAAAATTTGCATTGAGGAACATTTTATTTGTAATATGCATTTTAAAATTACCATGGCAAGAAATGGCTTTGACTTTGAAGAAGAATCATTTCAAATAGTTAACCATGAATTACTCTACTAAGAAGAAAATAATTATAGGTTGGACATAGCTGTTCCAAATGAGATATATGGAGTTAGTGACTATTGAAAAAATAATGCCACCTGATAGAAGCTGAAATAAATCTAAAAAAGAACTTTCTCTTGCAGTCAGGATTTAACTGTGGTGTTTTAAAACGTCTCCAATTTCAAACATGCAAATTTCTTCTAGACAGAATTATTAGTGGGACTATATTGTTGAATTACGAATTCCTCGGTGTAATAATTAAAGAAGGTAGTTTTATCTTTTAAAAGAAACTTGTGATTAAGTCTTGTCTTAATATCTGAGCTTTTGCTCAGAACTACTGTGATACAGTGATATAGATACCTTTTCAAATCATAAAAATGTTGACCTTGCTTGCCCAAGGTATTTTCACAAATAAATGTTATATAATTACAAACATATGTTTGTATTACATGTAAAGAGATATACCTAAGCAAAATAGTTGTCTTCAGTTTGAGGTGTAAGGGATTTGGCATCCATGCACCATTAAATTGAAAAGAACAATTTAACAGTTTCTCTTTAAAATGCTTAGGGAAACATAGAAAGGTTGAATAATGTGATTGTGTACTGTTTTTAAAGGACTCATTTATTTGAAAAGCACCTGAATACTGCAAGAAGAAATCTTTGTAATTTAATTTTTTTAACTACTTACAATTTAGGTTTTTATTGCATAAACACATCCTTACAGCTTTCATAACTTGAAATTTTCAACAAAAGACTTAAATGTTACAGTGAATTGATGATTTTTGGTGCTCTGTAAATACCATTCTCAAGGCAATTTTTTCATGCCTCAATAACCTGATGTACTTTCTTTCCAGTGAATTTTACTGACATATATTCATCATATGATATTGCTTATGCACATTGCTAGCCTATAATGTGTTGTTGAAGGCTGGTTGTGGGAGCAAAAGTTTGCTTGAGTATTTATCCCTATTATAATTGTCATACCAGTTCTACAAAACCCCCTGATGTTTTGTTTTGTTACCAGTAATTCAATTTTTTTTCCAGTTTAATCTTCGCTTTCATTTTTTGCCCAACTTGTGGCCTTTAGAAAAAGGTAGTAGTGACTTCCACCCAGAGGCAGGTGAATGAAACTTGTGTCATGTAGTCAGACACACAGAAATAGTAACATTTGGTGTCAGAGAAGCTAAGATGATGGCCTTCCTCTAAAGCTTAAAGCCAAAACTATTTCTTGGTGGAAGTGGATCATGGGTTATGTGATAAAAATATAAAGTATTTATCATTAACTGAAATAATTGCAATTAGACTATGATATGTACTTCTTCAGTGCTATTACATTTTTAACTTCTTATATTTTATAGCACGAGTCAGAGCACTAAAAAACGAGCCAGAGGCTGTTCAAGTGTTTAAACTCAGCATCCTTATGAACACAGTTGCATTAACTCACTCGAGAGCCAATGTGTATTATCTTAATGCAAAACGTGAGAGTGCTCCCATCTTTTGTTTGTGGTTAAACTGCTGTTGTGTTGGCCTATCCTTTAAATGTGACTAATACTTTCTGCTGATTTTTTCAGTGCTACCTTCCAGATGTTTCTAAAAGGTTTGACTTTGAACCTGTGAAAAAATTGGAGTATCCAACCACAGAATGTAGACCTTCTAGAAGAGCATTTAGAATTTCTAAAATCTGCAATAAATTCCAAATATACAGGATGTTGTATTGTTTTGATATTAAATTGTTTTAAACTACTGTAGCAACTTCCTACCCAACAACAAGTATTTAGCCGTGCTTTACCAATTTTTTCTTCACATTATTGTCATAAAAACCTTTTCATTATAATGTTAATATTAGTCTGATATTAATCTGTTGTCATTTCACCTCAGTGTTTTAGAACTTTCATTCTTATTTGATCTAGAAGCCTATAAATTATGAGTAACTTTAAGCAATTCAAAAGTATTGTGAAGGAGTAAAGTAAAACTAAGGATAACGTGGAGGAGTCATTCCCTTTAGGAACAATGCAACCAGATCACTCTGAGTAAGGTCTTCCAACTTTCCAGAATGAATAAGTCTGTCTGTTCTCATTGTTTAAAAATCTAACTTTAAAAAAGAAGGAGGAAAAAAGTCTCTTTTCAGAATTTAATTGCCAAAATGTGTTTATAAAAAAAGGCAATGAAAAAATGGGGCATTTAATTATGATTTAAAATGATTTAAATTCCAGTGCACCTGTTTAATCAAAAGAAAATAATGTATGCACAGTAAAGTCTTTCTATTATGCTTCTGATGACAATAGCAGGTATTAAGAAACTATAATGGGAAGAGAATATCTAACGTTTTGTTATGTCAAGAGATGTAAGAACTATTGTATTGGATAAGTTTTACAAATTTCTGCTATATGAAACCATATACTTCCAATTCAGCTTCATCTGATTACCTTCTAAAGTTAAATGCTCCCCTGAATATACAGTTAGATATTTGGTGTATCCCTGGTATCCTCGTAAGAAAAATGTATTATCCTCAGATAAATACATCTGTCCAGAGTATTGGAGGGCTGTTACTCTGATGCATGAGCATTTTCTGCTTACAGTACAGGAAAGCTGTAATTACAGAGTTCAGTACTTTCTCCTTCTTTTCATATATAACTACACCCTCACTCTGTGAAGAGCTTGGGTTATGCTGGACTGTAATTGTACAGTGAACAAAGGTGCTATACAAATTATCTCTGCTTCCTTACTACTGGGGTTGGAATGTGTGGAGGGGGAGACTGCTGCAGAGGGAGATGGGATTCTAGAACTTGAGTGCTGTGCTGAATTCTTCTGCTCTTGGATGGAGTTTGTGCAGGGTACAGATTAGGTTACTGGAAGTGGAGAATATGACGTATTACTCGGAGTAGACATGAGCATTCATATGTGAGCATTCATCAGTAAAATGAATCACCAAGAGAGGTTCTTTCAGAAAGGAAACAACTCTGTGGTGCCAAGTATTCTGCAATAGTACAATAGGCATCTCAAACTGGGAACTCAAAGTTGTTTTTAATCCCTGTCCCAGTCTGATGATACATTAAACAGGGTCGTATCTATGCATCAAAGTATGTCAGCTAAATATTTTCTGAAATGTTTTAAGTATTTAAAGTATTTTAAATTTTGTTTTAAATATTTTTAAAATATTGTCCTTATGTTTGTGGAGCAATAATACAAGCTTTGAAATGTGTCATAAGTTAGATAAAAGGTCATTTATTAGTAGATATAATATTGAAATGAGCGGTTTATCTCTATTCTGTGCCTCAAAGAGACAGGGAGGTAGAAGAATGATATATGAAACTTAATAGTTAAAATTTATTGTTAACATTAATACCAGTATTTTCGAACTTTTTACATACTGACTTTAAAAATTTTAAGAAAATTTTTCTATCTGTGAGAGAATTTTTACATGTGTGTTTATGCTGGAGCATTGTGATAGGAGATAAGGGGCGAAAGCACTTGTAAATGAGTTAGCCTTTTGTAGGATGAACTGAAAACAGGATACTGAATGTTCTGGACTGGCGGTTCAGAAAGTGTTTGTAAAATAGGAAAAGGACTTAGTTTCTCCTTAATATAACTTTTGTCTAGCTGTTTTTCTCTGACTGCGTAGCTTGTTTTCAACAACTTCACATTACTGAAACTGTTGAGTTGATGCATTTGAAAATACCTATCTGTGTAATATTTGTCTCCTTCTTTAATATGGCTCAGCTTTATTGCCCAGTTCTGCAGCAGATTACGGATCTGTACAACCTTAACAGATACGCAAATTAATTACCTTTTTTGTAATGGTTTTATATGTACTTTTTTCATCCAATTCACTTAAAATTCCAAGCAGAGTTGAGTATACTAAGATTTAAAGAAATAATTCATTTTAGTTTCTTTTGACTTGTTTTTTATTGTTCAGTCTTTAGCCTGCACAGATTCAGCCTTTTCTGCAAAGTGTTAAGAGTTTCATCACTCCAAGAAGCACAATTCCATGAGCAACTCACACTTTGTCTGCTGGGGTGCTATGCTGATTCCAGCCAGGACAGGGTTAGTTTTTGCAGTAGCCAAGAGAGAGCATGGCTAGGACACAGAGGTTATTCTATACCACTTCAGACCATGCTCAGGAGTTGGAGGGGAAGGGGCTCCTTTGGTTGGGTAGTGAAGGAGAGCGAGTGGTCGAATAGTGTCTATTCTGTGTGGTGATCACTCGCGTGAGAATCATTCACTTCTCTTGTACACTGTGTGATTAATATTGCTGCTATTGCTGTTCATTTTCTTATTTCATTGCTGTTTCCATTTAATTGGTTTTATTTCAACGTACAATCTTTACCTTCTTTGCCTCCAATTTTCCTCTCCATCCTACTGCAGCAGGAAGGGGAGGAGGACAGGGAAGTGAGCAACTGGTGCTTGGTTTGGAGTGTTTCAGTGGGAATAATAATATGGGGAATGCCATTCCTACACCGCAACAGGTAGTTAATATGGTTGGTTGTGGATGAGACTCATGACTCCAACCCAGTATATCTCAGGTGTTGCAAGAGCCAGGGGGTTGCATATACCTTGTTATAGATCAAGTAATTTGACCAGCCTCGCATCTGCTCTGTGCTCTACTTCTGTGGTACTTGTTGGCTGATGGGTTGTAAGCTGGCATGACTGTTTTAACAAAAATAGTAAATATTTTGTGATTGTATTGTAAGGAGATAACATTCACCTGAATTACTTCCTTTAAAAGAAACAAAACCCCATCAATTTTTTTAAATATCCCAAATAACAATTAAGTGCATCATTTACACAATGATTTCCCCTTAACAGTTCCAAATTCTTGATTAGCAAAACTTGATCCCTTAACTGACCTTTGAATGCTCACCCTTTTTTTAAACTACAGTTTAGGTGCTCATTGTTGAAAATACACTTACAATTTTTTAAAGAATCTTTCTTGTTTTGCCTAATTCATCTTTATTGAATGTAATTGAGTGTCTTTTTTATTAAGGTGAACTGGAGAAAATTTTCCTGCTTTTCTTCCATACTGCTACCAGTCAATCTCTTACAAAAATATTCCAAATGTAAAATAATATTGGGCATGGTCTCAAGCCCATATTTTATGTACTACAGATTAGAACAGATCATTTTGGGCTTCTTGCCACTGTGATCCAGATGTATCCATTATGGAGAACATGCTATCTATGCGGTTGCCTACATCCTAGAGTAGTTACCTTGTGACCTACAGTGTCTTTGCATTTCAAAATCCAAATTAATACCACCTGTTTAAGGCTATTTAATTCTCTTTTCTGTGGGAAAACGAAATGATTTTTAAAAGCTGATGTATTGCTACAATGTTCATTTGAAGAGGTCAGCTTCAGCTTCTTGTTAAACTTCAGCAGAAAAATTCTAAATAAGCTGCCATTTGAACCGTTCTGCAGTTATATTCATTCAGACATATTTACATGTCTGAGAAACTAACCATGCAAACAATTTTATATTAAATTTTCACTCTTACGTATAGTTTGCCTCTTTGCCTTTAAGATTTGTAATCTAGCCAAGGTCATTCTCCTCATTCATGTTTTTGCACTCTAGCATTATGATTCATTCTTTGCACAAACATGAATGCTGTACCTTCAATGCCACTTACTTATGGCATTAAAATGAGTGAATAAATTTCAGAACTGAACCAGTCTTGAGTGTCAAATGTAACCTTCTCTAGCATTCATGGCTAATGCTCTAATCATTGGTGCAAAACATGGAAATAATTTGTTTTCCCTGCATGTTTTTACTGGCCAGGATGCATAGAGGAGTAGTGTGCTCAGTCATAATCATGCTCCACAAAGGCTGGAAATGTCCCCCTTGAGCTGACAATCAGTAGGTTAGCCAAAGTGAAGACAAATCCAATGACAAGTGAGAATGAAAATACTTTATTTTCTATTGATGACTGGTGACATATCATTTTTTGGAGCCTTGGCTGCATACAGTGGTGCTACATGACGGAAGAAGGTGATGGCCCTAGATGAGGCTCTTCACAGCTCATTTAGCCCAGATGTAGCCAAGTGAGTAGCAGCCCAGGCATTTTCCCACAAAATTTGTGTGCTGTCAAAAGAGGATTGGAACACAAAGAGGATTAAAATGCAGTCACGTGAGAAAATAAGGGATATAATTTCATATAACCACATGAATCCAGGTGCAGAAATGAGATTGGAAGAAGAATTAAGTGAAATATTAAGGGTGCTTTCAGTAGGGATAGATCAGTCCATATTTTAGCTAATAAGAGCAGAGTGAGGTTTTATTTAAGCTTGGGCACACACCCTTCAACTTTCAGCAGACAGATCAAATTAATTTATATGCTTCCTACCAATGCTTAACACAATACATATCTTATTTAAACTTACTTTTGCCAAGGTCCACTGATGTGCTTGCATCTGACATCTCATCCTGTTTCAGAATACAGATGAATATGAAAAGCCTGCTCTGTTAATTTATCAGTTATATATTTTTTAGGCTCTAGAAAAAAATTAAAGTACTATTTAATACTTTATTTAGAGGTCATGCTCTAAGAGGTTTACATACCTTTTTCTTTTAGTATGATTTTTTTTTCCTAAGAAACTCTGCTGTTGTTACTGAAAGTCAGATATTCTCTTAAGCAGAGATCCTTGAATCGTCTGAATTGAAGCCAAGCATTGCTTCACATGTTGTGGGGGTTTGCACTTACTTTTCATATTGCCCATTGCCTCTGAGGGTGCAAAGAAAAAACCAGATGGGCAAAGTTTCTTTTATCTTCAGAAAAGCTGTAAAGTAAGCATCACTTCTGTCTGGTTTGTGCTGGAACAACATCTCCCGAGGTAGCCCCATCCTTTGCCTAAATACAGAAAAAATGATTTGTGCTTATACAAGTAAGGACTGTATATGGCAAGATATGTAAATGTCAGAATTAAGGTTTAACTGTGTTACACTTCTAAAAAAATTGTTCTATTTAAACTGTTAAGACTGGCTTTTTATTTACTCAGAAGTAGTCAAAGGCTCTCATCTAGTTATGCAGTTTAAGTGATCTGAAATGTAATAAGCAAATACATATTTGACAGTGTAACTATCTACACATTGTATTTGTCTTCTAATCATATTAAATTATAACTTATTTGAGAAAATATAAAACAAAGAGGACAGAACTAGAGTTATTATGTCTTTTAGGTAATATTGACTTCCCTGTTTGTGTATTACATCAGGAGGTTTGTGTACAAAAAAGTTAAGTTTTATGATGGTTTATTATCATATTGTGTGCAATACAGAGGCAAGTATATAACATTTAATGTGCTGGGGATTCTGCGAGAAGCAGTAATTATCTCAGTAAATTTTATACTTTGTTTAGCTTCCTCTAAAGGGACATATGCCTTTCCTCCTCCTTTATGGTATCACACAGTGATCCTTAGAAGCACACTGAAAATACAGTGGCTGAACAGTAAAAAAGTAACATTATCTTTCAATATACATACATATTATGACAAAATATATGTGGTTTATTTAGACTAGGTAATAGTTTTTGCAGGTTTCCTGTTTTTGTTTCAGATTTTTAGTGCAGCTAATCCAAAAATAGTATGAAAACAGTGTACTCTGTATGCAGCTCTATACTTCCTGGAAGTTGCACTAATATGGAAATATAGTAATGAATTTTTATAAATAAATTATAAATTGTATTGGCACTTGAAAAATTTACTTTTATTTGCCATTGTTTTGTACTCTCAAGTAACATGACGGGATAACTGTCTTGTGTAAAACCCAAGATCATCACTGTTTTTCACTGCCTATCAACCAGTTTGACCCTAACTAAACCTTAATGATAAGGTCCACAAGATACTACACCTGAGAGAAAAATCTGTAAGACAGACTTTCTAATTATTCATTGGTTGTGTTCAAGAAGGTTTTGTTATTTTTGTGAAGATTAGAATTTATGTAGTCTATTACAAGTGCTAGTTGCTAAAACTGCAGTTCATTTTTGTTTCTTCAGATGGGTAGCCCTTTTTGTGTTAAACTGTACAATTTTTACCCTTCTGTTTGGAAGGACACACATAGAGGGAGACAGGTCTAACTTGTTTCCTGTTTGCTCCTTGAGCATTTGGAGAAAAGACTGTTGAGAGAGGGAAAAAGAGAAAAAAAGGAATATCAAGGGCAGCAGTTTGATGGCTGAGGCTTTGAGCAACCTAGTCTAGTGGCAGGTGGGAGGTAGGATGATAGGAGGTTGGAATGAGAGGATCTTTAAGGTCCCTTCCAACCCAAACCATTCTATAAGTCTGTGAATTTCAAACATGGATCATTGAGGAGAGGAAAATGACAAACACCCCATATGAAATCGACAATCAAATAGTTTGCAAACACTGTGGAGTGAAAATCCTACAAAATAGTTCAAGATTTACCTTGTATGCCGTCTTATTTTATCAAAAATGTCAGAAGCTGCTAACAGTGCCCATTTAATGAGATATGCTTGGTGGTATCCCTCCTTTGGTTCAGGCTGGATGGAGAGCTCTTGCTGCTGGGATACAGGCACTCAAGAGACAGGAAAGTTGGAGAAAACTTCTGCCCTCTCAAAATATCCATGTGCTGAGACTCCTTATTAAAAATTCTTCTTTTGAAATTGAGTTCTGGAAATGAATCTCTGCCACATCATCTTCTCCTCCACTGAAGTACTGTGCAGTTTAGAGAAACTCACCTGACATTATGACCAGGAAGGATGGGGAAGCCAGAGGAAACATCTCATTAGTCACCCCTTTTTAAACAGAGTAAAACTATCCAAAGTGATCTTTATTAATTTAATGTCTTTGTATTTCTAATGAAATCACTTGCAACAAAGAGAACAGGCAGAGCACAAGGAAAAAGCTGAGCTGAAGGATTGTTTTGTTCCTTTGCTTCTTCACTGAAAACCAGAGTGCACCAGTTAAGAAGACTGTGAACTCTGGGCCACAGTAATCTTTCTGTCTCTTGTTTTTGCAGTCTGTTAAATAGACATACATTTCTCTGTGTTGCTCTTTTGAGAAGAATATACTAAAAAATCAAATGTGTGTGTTTTTTGTGTCACTGGAAATCTCCATAAAGAAAGCTGAAGAACAGCATTGCCAATTCTCGTATAAGGAGACAGTTAGAAGTCATTTGACCGTATCTCCTTCTTCGGAGCACCTCAAAGACAGAAAGACATATGTTTACTGATCCCTTTGTCATATGTCAACGTAGTGTTGCCCTTACCTATGTACAAACTTTCTTCCTTTTCTATGTTGGCATGACCCTCTTCTTTTACTATCATATCTACATGCTTTATTCCTATATCCCTGGAGCTCTATAAATTTCAGCCTCTTTTGAATAGGTTCTTTTTGCAAAAGAATATCCTTACCTGTCCTGCAGGTAGTGTTCCCTTACCTTCCAGCGAGTGAGACACAGCAAGGAAGCTTCTCCTTGTTTCGCAAACCCTGTTTGCTTCCTGGGTTTTTCCTTGTTTCATCAGTTCACAGGAGGCAGTCTTCATACTCCTGAGTGTCACCAAATGCCAGTGAGGACTTCCACACTGGACTTCTGCATCCTTAAACAAAGCTATAGATTTAATTGCTCATGTTCATGGAAAACATATGGAGAAAAAGCCAAACTTTGATATGTCTTCCTTTTTTACTCAGAGAAAGTGCTTGCGTAGCTTCGGATTGCCTAGTTTGCTAGAACTAGATCTACAATCTGAAAAAAAATAGTTAACAAATCAACATACAGTTAGCAATGATATGCAGTCCAACAAGGCTGCAAATAGGTGGGAATAGCTACGTATATTTATGCTGGGTTTGAGGACATCAAACACTAAAGCAGTTGCCCAAAGATGCTGTGGACTTTCTGTCCTTAGAAAGTCAAGACTTCACAGGACATGGACCTGAGCAAACTGATATAGTTACACTTGGTTTTAGTGCAGGGATCGGTTAAATGACTTCTAGAGATCTCTTCCAGCTGTGATGGTGAATAGCAGTGAATGTGTTTAGACTCCAATGGAGAATGTTTGCATATGGTATTGAGCAGCTTTAACCTATGGAACCTGGTCGAAGACCACGCTGGGAAACTCATGAAAGTCTATTGGTCCAGTGCTCAAAATGACAATGAAGAGCTTTAGCAGACAGTTAATCTCACACCAGAGTGATACCACTTGGAAGATTAAAAGGAGCAGTTTTATTAATAAGATTGAGAAAATCAGTGCTGCTGGCAAAACTGAGAAACATTAAAGCCAGATCAGGAGATAAAGACTGATGTAAATCCTCAAGGACTTGAGACTGTGTGATCCGAAAGAAGGGTACTTTATGGGAGTCGATACATGAATATTAAAGGACCATCCAAATGCACTGGACAAAGCCCCAATATACCAGTGCCTTAGCTGGCAAAAGGGCACTCATGTCTGAAACGGGTAAAATGTGGTGACTAAGAGCACATATGAGTGGATGCTTGTGCTTCAGACTGGCTTTGACTAAGGACACAGGTCCTTTTCCCCTTCTAATATCATCAGTTAAATCAGATATAAGGTAATGTTAACCCCAACAGCCACTTGCATCAATTATTAAATTGGAAAGTTATTATTTCCAGAAGAAAACGATATACTACAATAATATTTGGCATGTGCAATTTCATGAAGATTAACTATTTTATGCACAAGTTGGGGTAAAGATTGATACATTATGGTAATATTCAATTTTAACTAAAAGGCAACCACTGTGCCCCCATCATTAAGCTGTAATTCTTACCTAAACTTCAGCTAGATTTTTCACCAGATTTTTTTTATATGATTTAAAGTACCATGTAGATACGTTACAGAATCTTCATTTAAATATATATTTAATGAGAAATGTTTTATAATTTTAATGAGTCTTAAAAGTCTTTTGATGAGCAGTCAGTGTAATTATGGTATTTAAAATGATTGGATAAATGCATACATTTTAATTTACCTTCCTCGCAACTGAGTTTTCACGCTGGGTATT
This sequence comes from Mionectes olivaceus, assembly GCA_035041425.1. Classification (NCBI taxonomy): domain Eukaryota; kingdom Metazoa; phylum Chordata; class Aves; order Passeriformes; family Tyrannidae; genus Mionectes; species Mionectes olivaceus. The sequence goes on along the minus strand of JAWWMA010000100.1, from coordinate 2,693,602 downwards.
TTTAACATGAAGAATTGTTTCATTTTGTGTCAGTTTATCCTCCTCTTCTTTCCAGAAAATGTTTTATCTCTGAAATAAAATTAAATATGCATGATACTAGTAGTACTGGATAATATTGTAATAGCACAGTTAAAAATCAATCCAAGAGATGAAAATTATTTTGATTTTGTAAGGGAAGTAACAAAACTGATGGTTTGTTATCCAGAAGTAAATTACAGAATAGCTCTGTCCTATATGTGTTGTCTCTGTTGTGCTTGAGGAAATTACCTGCAAAATTTCTGCAGAAGACATGATGCACTAGGTACTGTGCTATCAGCAATCTGCTTCACCACCACAACATAAAGAAAGAGAGAGGCTCAGCAAATTTAGGAAAATAAGGATGTTATAGAAATAGCACTTAAAAGGGAAAAACTGGGCTTGTCATTGCATTGTATGCTGTATCACACAGCATACATGAAGACCATTAACTGTCCCATGCTGAGCCTTGCAATTCATTGTTCAGAAGCAGTACACATTGTTACTTTTACCTAAACACACAAAAAAAGAAAAAAAATTAGCTTTTTGTTAATGAAAACTGAGCTGAGTCTTTAATACAGAATAGATAAACTAATATTAGTACAATGACCCTAAAAAAGCAGTGAACAAGAATATTATCTCTCAGGACCAATGTCAAATGTCTTCACCTGAAGTGCTCCAGGAGGCTGGTCTTTCCCCATGGTCTGCAGATCTTTATATTTGCTTACTGAATGAGTAATTCAGGTAAAAAATATTTGATTATAGCACATGTGTCAACAATTCCTCTCCTCTGATTTGATCTCATCTGGCTTTTAAATTGCTGGCCATGAGGTAGCCATTCCCGATCAGCAAAATGTTTTAGTATTTTACCCAGGAAAGAATATAAAAGAAGGGTAAAAATATAATGATGCTTGCTTAAAATACTGTCCTACATCCAGCAAATTGAGGTCACACTTCCAAGCTTTGTATGGATCTGTGCAGGTATTTCCACCTTGCAGCATTCACCAGCAGTTAATACAAACCCTCTTTTGTATCAGCAATACTAGGTTCAGAAATTCCCCTCCTCCTTTTGCAAAAGAATATGAAAATTGATTCTGTTCCATTAAATTACTTTTATGTCATTCACTGTCCACCTTTTAAGTGTATCTATGTGCTTTGCAAGTAGATACTTGTATAATAGCATGTACGTACTGTCATCTTCGTATGTTACATGTGTACTGTCATATGGGAAGGCTTAAGTTATTTTAATTTCTGTTATAGAATACGTCTATTAGACTTTTCTTCTAAATATTTAACCTCTTATTTTGAACATAATTTATTACAAAGTCAAGTAGCCTCAGATTTCTACACAGCTTTCCAGCAGGTGCCAATTCCACATTGCCATGCACCAATGTGTAACTTAGTAGTATCAAATAGAGTTATAGCTGTGTTCCTACAACCTTTTCTGGTGGGTTCTTTTTTGGTTTTTCTTTACATTGAAGCACACTTAAATATTTTAATATGATTTTTCCACAAACCTCTTTATTTGTGGGTCTCTTTGACTTAGTTTTCCATTTGTGAAAAATTGCTGACTTTAATAATTTCCATAGTTGATATGTCTGTCGAGTAAACACTGATTTTTTACATGCTTAACATGATCTGCAATACCATTTATGGATATTGAGAATACTAATCTAGAAACAGCACATAATTTTCTTCTGTCATAAACAAATAAATCTGTGCTGATTAATATCATTGCTACAAACCTTCTATGAATATACTTAAAATTAGATTATCAGAAATGGATAATTTCATCCTTTTTTTTTTTTTCATATGTTTGAGGGGGTTTTTAATTATTGACAAAAGAATCTTTTAAACAGCCTTAACACCTTCATAAACTTTTCTGGGAACTCTTTTACTCTTTTTATGTTTTTGTTTCATCCAACTTTCTATGCACATAGGTCTTGTTCGTTTTAATCCTCTTGTCTTCTTTTTTTTTCATTTCAGCTGGTTTCATGAAGCAAAATGCTTTTAGTCTTAAAAATATCTTCATCTTTGAAATAATTGCATAACTAACTTTTTCAATTTACTTGTATTTCTCTGTATTTAACATATTCCTTCAAGATAAAGACTCTTTGCATGGACCCATCTCCACCCATATCTTGTTCTTCCTCATGGCGTGTTATGACCAACAGCCCTTGGTTGGCTCCAAAGGCATCTGGCTATTCGTACTTGAGCCCCAGGTTCTACCATCTGTCAAAGGCTCTTATGCTCATAAGAATCTCTGTGTATTCATTATAAGCACTTCATCTCTTCCCGTGAAGTGACTCAGTCACTAAAAATAGTGTAAGTACACAAAAAAATAATTCTTTTACACAATGCCCACTTCCATCTTCATGGTTTCAGTCATACCTGTGGCTGTTTCAGATAATTCTGAACCAGAAAAACTACTCTTTATGATGAAATAGGCATTGCAAGTGCCAGTTGCAGCAGATACAGTAAGTTTTATGATCCTAAGGCTCTTTGTCATTTCTGAATCTGTCGTGCTTGTTAAATACTGAATAATTAAAATAATTTCAATACATTTTTGGCAGTTTATTCTTTTAATATTTTTTTCCCAGAATAAAATGCACATGGTGCTCCACAGTTATATAGTAAGAATGCTGTTTGCCTTGAGCAGAAATATAGAGAAAATTAGAATTTCAAACAAAAAGAGAAACATTGCACTAACTTTAGCTTCATGGTCTTATTTATTTATTTGGTGGCTGTTTGTGAAGAAATTATTCTTTTTCTGAAAGCACTGAACTTTGTGCTGATTTCCGATCTTTAGAAATACAAAGTGCATTATCAGGTGTTCAAATACGGCAGTGAGTTTTTACATTTTTTATCTCTTTGCTACCTCAGATCTGTCCTAAACAGCATTGATCTAATGCTGTTGCATAGCAGCATGTTCTCTGAAACGTGCAAGCAGCTGCAAAGAAGTTAATAGGCTACAGATTCCTGTTTCAAATGCTGAGAATGGCATTAAGAAATAGTAATTTTCCGGATATTGTAGGCTCCACCTGTATCTGGGTTTTTTTGGGCATCTTCCAAAATTTCTTATGTGGTATTTGGATGGTCAGCAAAACCTCTACTTTGGACTTCCAGAGAGTAGATTTCAAGCCATTCTCAATTTATGATCTGTTCTGGCTAACTGGGGAGGTCCTAGATGAGTAGGACATCCAGAAGAAGAGGCTGACAGAGGATCTGTAGGACTACAGTCCTGTTAGCCTGACCTCAGTATCTGGCAAGATCATGGAACAGATCATCTTGAGTGTTGTCATGCAGCACATACAGGACAACCAGGGAATCAGGCCCAGCCAGCACGGGTTTAGGAAAGGCAGGTCCGGCTTGACCAACCTGATCACCTTTTATGACCAGGTGACCTACCTGGTCAGTGATGGAAAACCTGTGGATGTGTCTACCT
>JAWWMA010000100.1:2673185-2688596 GCA_035041425.1 Mionectes olivaceus | reverse complement strand
AGAGGTCCTGGGTGTGGTGGTTGACAGCCAGCTGAACATGGGCCAGCAGTATGAGTAGGTGACCAAGAAGGCCAATGGCATCTTGGCCTGCATTAAAATAGTGTGGACAGGACCAGGGCAGTGATCAGCACTGGCTGCACCTCAAATCCTGTGTCCAGTTCAGGGCCCTTCACTTCAAGAAAGACACTGAGGTGCTAGAGCAAGTCCAGAGAAGGGCAGTGGAACTGGGGAAGGGTCTGGAGTGCATGTCTTAGGAGAAGCAGCTGAGGGAGCTGGAATTGTTTAGCCTGGAGAAAAGGAGGCTCATGGGAGACCCCATTGCTCTCTACTTGAAAGGAGGTTGTAGCAAGATGGTGGGTCTCTTCTCCAAGGCAGCTAGTGATAGAACAAGAGGAAAGAGCCTCAAGTTGCACCAGGGTAAGTTCAGGTTGGACACAAGGAGAAATTTCTTCACCGAAAGGGTGGTCAGGCATTGGAACAGGCCATCCTACAGTAACACTTTCTTTCTCCTGTCTTACGGAATTAATCAAATCCTCCCTGAATCACTGTATTGCAGCACTGCAGAGTGCTGTACATCTTCCCTTGTTCTCCTCACATCTCTAACCAAAGCTACAATGTAGGACTTGGTCATGACTGGCAAAGGCCAACATGTTAAACTTTTTGGAGTAATTTTCTTGATTTTTAGCTTTGAAATGTGTTTTGCTTTTGAAAATTACATAAGAGGAAGTATGCATTCATAAAAATTGTTCACAAAATTTTTGTGTTTTCTATGCCAGTAAAAGTTGTGAATACGTCTTCATGAATTTCCTGGTTGCAAATATACATGCACATAATCCCAAGCAAGTTCCCAGTGAGAATAAATATTGTTTAGATTATAGCAGCAACAAACCTGTGCAGTTCAGTTGAATTTACCAAATATTTCCACGGTGTTACTGTTTTCTTACATGTCATCTTTCGCATTTGTATCCTCCCTGCTTTATTACTTCCACTTCAGACATCATGTGTATCTTACACAACAAGCTCTGTAGTGGTCTTTTTGCTTTATCTCTTGAATAATACCATCCTTAGCTTATTTTTTTGTACCTTTTTGTACCCTAGACAAAAAAATGTCAACAGGAAGTTGGGCAAATAATTTGCCAAATATTAGTTTCACTAGCCTGCTGACCTTTTGACTAAATCTTCATTGGAGAATCCACAAAATTGATATTAGATAGATTGTGCTCAGATTGTGTGTTTTTTCACACAGCTTTTGTGTCTGTTTGTTTTTTTCTTCCCATACCACAAGCTTTTGCCTATTGCAAAACTAACAGATTAATGAAAAATAATGTAATAGGTTAATTCCTTTTGTAATTATACTATGTAGAAGAAAATGCCTCAATTATTTCTTGCATTAGTAAAGCAAATATTACAATTTAAATTATTCTACTGGGTTAATTTGAAAACTAAAGCCTCTTAATTTAAAAAAACCTATTTGCACTGTAGTATTTAACTTCCCAAAGCAAAAAGGAGTGGAAAAAATTTACCATAAATACGAGGTATATTAAGACATTTCATCATGTCATATTTCTGCTTAACCATCTATTTAGAAACTAATAATGTATTACTGAAATATGGTAAAAACTATTTACAATTTTCTATGTGTACGCATGTTGATTAAATTAATCAACATGATTTAAAAATGTATTTAATGCACAGCTTATTGAAGTTATCTTTTTATAGATGCTTTCTTCAAGGTCAGTTTTACATTCCAGAGCTCAGCAAGCTGTTCTGTAAAGCCACCAGTCTTTGTAGTGGGCCAAAACCGGATGAAATTTACCTTTGTTTATTATCTTTTTTCATCTAACATTTTAAGAATGAATTTGAGCTAAGCAGAGAAAGTAAAGCTCTTTGCCAATTTATTCAGGAGTGCTATCAGGGAATTTCTTTTATCTCTTGCCTTGGTTGCAAGGTGTTGGGCTGCATGAATGATTTCCAGTATTCTCAGTCCTCATTTCACTTTCCTGTCTCTTCTTTGCATTTGTGGCTTTATCATTTCTGGATATAAATATTAGTTACACTGATGTAGGCAATATTTTCTTGTTTGGAATGAATGAGGTCAAATTACTAGTGTTTCAGTTCCAAGCATAAACAAATTCTTTCTCTATTTATTTCACGTTAACCTTTCTGTACAGAGTTCCAGTACAGCAGTGTAAGACGTGAATGACTAACAATGAGGCATACTGTGAACAGAGATCCTGTACATCTATCTTTATCCCCTCTCTTTTTTTTTTTTTTAAATTTACCTCTTTGCTAGTCTGAAATTGATTTGTTGGGTCATGTAAAATTTTATGTAGATTATTTTGTTCTTCTTTCAGATAGTATCTCTGCTCCAATTGATTGTTGCATTTTCAGTCTGTTCCTGGTAGTCCTTAGGGAGAGTGAGACCAGGTTAAACAACCAGGTACCAACTTTTGAAAATGGAACAGGAAGGAGCTGCTAGACTTCTGGGATTGTTGAATTCACTTTTTCTTTGGTCCTCACAGGCAACTGGGGTGTTCTGGCTACAGGCCAGACAGCAGTGGTTTTTCTTTGTTATGAACATGAATCGTGAAGATTTTTAGCAGCCCACTGTATGCTCAAATTTGAATAAAACCTGCCAATAAAAGTCAGCTTCCCAGCTCCCCTAGGTTTATATTGCAAATTATGAACTGAGTGGAATACTTCTAAAAGAAAAAAAATGAGTATTTTTAAAAATTTCAATGCATTAAGAAGGGGATTATACTACTGCCATAATAATCTTATGTTTCCAAAATATTAATCTTTTTATGCTATCATAGTAGCCCCTTCTTACCAAATGGAAGAAGTTTCTTGTTGACAAAATATGAATTTTTTATACTCTTAAGGCACAAAGCTGTCAAATTATCAAATATAATTTCTCAGCAGCTATATCTTGTGTTTGTATTTACAGAACACACATATGCCACAGTAACCACATTTGAAATTTTGATCCTTTAAAGTATTTACATTGGGTTTTCAGCATTCATTATGGAAAGCCTTTTTAAATTGAAATAAAAAGGGGAGGGGTGAAGAGAGGGAACAAGCAGAACATGATGTGAAGAGCAAGATAATTTTACTAGATGCATTTCTATCATGTAATCATATGCAGGTAAATCATAGGCATTTGCTGAATGAAAATATTGTTAGCACTGTGATCATAAGATACTTCCTTGGGCCTCTTGATTTTCTTGAATATTTATAGTAGTGCTCAAAATAATTGAATTCATTTCATGTGATTATTCTGAAGTTATTTTAAATTATTTAATCTTTTATTTATATATCTTATATAATCTTATATATTTATAATCTTTTGAATAGTCATCTCCAAGCACTAAGCTTAGATGTAGTGTTATTGATCCCATTCTTCCATAATATTGGCCCTCTTTAATGCTTCTGTCATTACTCTGTTACTTGCATGAGTGCCAGTGTCTATGTCTACAAAAGTATGCTCTATGCATATTGATTGGAAATATATGCACTTACACAAGCACACAGTGTTCTTAGTTTAGAGAGTCAGATAAGCAACTTCATGCATGCACTAGAAGTATTGGGAATAGTCTATAGAAGAAATAAAATAATGGGGACATGATACAACCTGCAAGTAATAAGCACATGTGATCCTAGCACAATTATTTCTGTAATGTCATTATAAGAAATTATCCTTGGTGAATAAATTTTGCTTAAGATTCTAAGCAGTGAGAGAATGTGTTTTAGTCCAAGCCTGAGAAAAACATAGGTCCAGCAAACTGAAGCTGTATAAATTGCTATTATTAGAGTTGTTTCATTTTTTGTTTTGTTTTCTTTCAATTAAACTTATTTAAAAAAAAACAGCAAAAAAAGACAAAGTACTTTATTTTAAATATAAAGTACTTTACAAGTATTTCAAGGCCAGACTGGATAGGGCTTTTAACACCCTGGTCTAGTGGAAGGTGCCCATGGTAGAGGGCTTAGAACAAGATGATCTTCATGGTCCCTTCCAACCTAAACCATCCTATGATTCTGTGATTCTATACTTGGTTACCTGAAAAGCTGAAAATAACAGTTCGGGCTAAACAAAAAAAAAGGAAATTAAACCCCCAAACCATATTGAAATATTGTTTTAAAATAAAAATGTAAATAATTTATTTCTAAAACATTGTGTATAAAAAAGGGAATATCAAAAAAACAGAAAAGAAAATATAAAGACATTCTGCTGCCACAGAAACCTAACAAACAGAATATATATCTTCAGAATCAGATGGTGACAGCTTCAGCAAAGCTGGGGCAGTATGATCCCAGTTCTCTCTAATGTCCTATAGTTAAAGATACGCAGTTAAGAAAGAGTTGTAAGAATGCACTGAAAAGCGGAGATTTAACTTAATGATTTTTAAAAAAAACAACTGAAATGTTAAGGATATAGATATTTCCATTTTTCTTCTCTGTTAGAAATGTGAATGGAAAAGGTCAAATTTAAAAAAAAAAAAAAAACAACCACAAAAAAACCCCACAAAAACGTTTCATCCTGTTGCAAAATGTTCCGAGTGCAACTCATGGCTTTATTCACGACATATCAAAGATATGGGCTAGCAAACACCAGTAATAGGGTGGTGGATAAATACTACCTCTCCTTTTTTATTTCAGCTGGAAAGCTTCTCAAATCTTTGCTGTGTGCCTTCCACTGCCCTTAACAACATCCTTCATAGTGTGTTCTTGCTCTGGGAAAGAGTCTTTCATCATTTTATTTTAACACTTGTGAAATTTCTATTTCAGTTCAAAACTTCTTAAATATCCTTCTAATGTCTTAACTTCATAGCTGGGACAGGTTAACCTGTGAGTCAGAGCTCTATTCTCTTCTCATGACATACTTTCTACAATGTTCTACATGTACTGTTTTCTTCAGTACTTTGAAATACTGTCTCTTCTTTTCATTTGTTCTTTGGATGTAGGAACATAACTCCGTTGATCCCTTATAGCTGTGACTTGCTAGAAGTTTTTTCCCTTGTTCCTATTCTTGTGGCATACAGATAATTAAAAACATAAACAATAATTCTTATGGTGTCTTCCTCTTTGATATCTTCTAGAAATAAATTAATTTATTTTATTGATCAGAAAGATTCTGGAAGGACATTTTCCATAATGCTTGTCTATATGTATCAGAGGAATTTAGCAAAACTGTATTAAGATTTTTCAGGTTTCATTTATTTCTGAATATGATGGAGGACACTGATTTTCACACAGATTGGCCTGAAAGCAATATAACTTTCCACTACAGGGGGCTAGCGTTTATTTTCAATGAAGAAAGAAATGTGAACTGCTTTGCATTCAATAGACATAGTAATGTTGTCCCAGTTAGTCTGATTTCAGAATGAATATCACCGCCAAAACCTTTATACACATTGCATTGTTCCTCTGTGTACTTAATAGCTGTTCACTCCCCTGGGTTTTTGTGTCCCTCAGGGGAGTATGTGTTTAGTATGTGGATGAAACAAATATTAAGAAATATGAGAAAAGTCCTACATAAATGGCTGAAACAAAGCAGTCCTTTTTTGAATGGTTAATGTTTAGGAATTTAAATACTAGTAACATTCTTAAATAAATTATTTTAACAAAATGCAATCCAGAGGCTTCCCTTTTAATTTGATACTACCTTTAAAAAATAAAACACTGAACCACATGGAAACTGAAAGACTTTTCAGGACATGAGATTATGAACATTCACTGGATTTAGCTGGCTGTGTAACATTGATGTAAAATATATTTCATGGTCTGTGTTTTCTCCTGTCACAAAAAAGGTATTTACAGCTGAAGTATTGAAGTGAAACTTAGAGAGCTTGTATTCTATTACTTAAAAATGGCAACAAGATACCATCTGCTACAATTCCTTATGTTGTGGTGAAGTATAACATGCTAGAGACTGATAAACCAATTGTTTCACAACCTGCAGAAGCTTAATCCACAGCTGTGTCTCTTACAAATCTCAGGAAGCAAAAAGGTGATTCATTAAAATGTTCCATGAGCTGGCAGCAAGTATTTATATTTTAACTAAGTGCATGATTTTTTTACCCATTTCAACTCAGTGCAGACAATAGTACAGTATTTATTAGCAGTATTCTAAGAAATTTAAATGTATACTTTTATTTTGGATTAAGATAAACAATTACATGTACATTTAAATTAACATTTATTGATTTATCATAAGAAATCTCAAGAATTGTACAAAAATGCCACATACTTTCCATGTCAGGTATGAATACACCAGTATAATAAGATACAAAGCGGTAAATGGTTGTTTCAACTAAAGGTGATTGAATTCAGTAAAGATCCTGCACAGTTATAAGAGTAGCATATGTGGTGATGGAAATTGCAAAAGGAGAATCAAAACACCAAAACACCTGTCTCTGCTTCACGCCTTTGTCACTTTCCTCTTTCTTCGTCAACAGCTGACAGAAAAAAAGGTCAGTCTCATCTTCAGCAGGCTGCTAATAATATCTATCATAATTATATTTTATAAGGAACAAGTGTAAGGACAATTATGAAAATCCCTTTTGGAGAAAATACAATTAATCATTTCACATCTGTTCAGGTTTAAGGGGCTACAGGAGTATTAGCACATGAAAAATACTCTTTAAACAGAAAAGGACCAGAGGACCAACTGAACGGGGAGGGCTCCACAGCTGCATGCACATGATGTGAGAGAATCTGCCACAGCTGGCAGCACATCATAAGGCTAAGTCATTGCAGAAAATCTGCACCTATTAAACAGTAAGAAGAGCTTTATATCAATTTCACAAAATTGCATCAATTAGATGTTTATGGGCAAACTATTGCTTTGTCTCCTTCCATTTATAGTGTTATTTGTAAATAAATGCATTTAGACAAAAGTTTGAAAATTACAGCAAAACAGCTTGTTGAAGAAATTGAAGGTAAATATGTGGAAAATATTTTCATGTGGATCACATGGAATTACTCTTATATCACAAAATAAAAAGGAAATGTAAGTTATCTTTAAGCATCTTTTGTAGTTCATTTTTTTTCCTCTCCACTCTTGCTTTCTTACATAGTATTTGGCACAAAAAGACCTTATCTACTTGTGCTCACTGTTTCTGTTTCTAATCCACTAAATTAACAAAATATAAGCTTAAGAGCTTGCAGTGCTTGAAGTTTTAATATTTACCTATGTTAGGATGCTTGAGTGTCACCGGCTGTGTCTGATTTAGATTAGATGTCAATTATGTAATCTTTTTAGCTCATTTCTCTTTTTTGATACTTAGTGACTATTAAGTGTAGCTATTATTTAATATAGAGATCCATATTTTAGCTATTTAATGGGCAGCTGTAAAGCTAATGTTTCTACATTTGCCAGCAATTCCCTACAAGAGGAGATAGTAGGTTTTGCATAGGAAATAACCATGGTGTCAACTGTTTTCTTTTTTTTTTTTCAAATTATAATTCCTTCTGTAGAATTATGTGATGTAACATTTTCCAAGACATTAAGAAATGCAATAGATGGCAAAATACTAGATAAGTATTGTTAGTAATGCATAAAATGCCACTATAAATTTATATTAGTGTGACCCTTTCTATAAATTCTTTACTTTTTAGCCATTTGCTTATATAAGAAAATGACATGGTTATATACTCTGATACAAATGAGGACATTTTTCAAAGTTGAAAATACATCTATGTTGAAAGTATTCTTACATTTCACTTAAATTTTGTCATATTTATTCTTGCTTTTAACATTTTAATATTTTCCCTCTAATATTTACACACGTGTTATAACTAATCGGCTGTTATAAATAAACCTAGAAACTAATCAAAGAGTGTTTATTAACGTAAAATTCGTAGCAAAACCTCTTCAAATGTGGCAGTCTCCTGTGGGTAAAATTTGTGCCACTTTTGGTATATATTTATATCTAGATATATATATTTGGTCACTATTGCATACTACTTCATGTTTTATTTCTGATTTCATATACTGCTGCTGTGGTATCAAGTGCATATACTTAGTCTTGATCTGTAACAAGCACCTAAATGTAATATAATAGTCCCTGTTATGGTTTTTAGAAAGTGCCTTCACAGGAATATATCTGCAGTTTACAAAATATATGCAAAATTGCAACAGAAAATCAAAGCAGCAAATGTATCACCATGTGTCCAGCCCTACTGCAATGTCCAGCTTGCTTAACAGGTGCACAGAAGATTTTCTTCTGCATCTCTGCAAACATATTTACTGCTTATTTACTTCCTATAATTCAGTAAGTGGAGAAACAAGAGTATCACAAAACCTAGTCCTGGACAGCCATTTATATAGACATTGGTGCTGTTTATATGCAAGGATAGCACATGGATACATTGCTAAGGAAACCTGAGGTGTGATCACTGGATCTTCCTGGGTCACTGAATAGTTCCCTCTTGCACGTTTTTTTGTTAGCTTATGGATGTGCCAGTTTTCTTCCTCTCTTGCTTCTTATTTATGAGGAGAAACAAAAGCCCTCCCAGTGCTAGTCATGCTCTTTGACCTTGTGATCTAAGCTGACCAACAGAAAACTTCAGTAATTCTTATATTTATGTGTGCTGATGTGCTTTGCTGTATCTCTCTGAAAAAATATACTACTTACCCCTCTGCCTCCCCTTGATTAGCCACATGCAACACAGAAAAGAACAGTGAAGTGTTTCAGTGATTCACATAAGGTGCACGCAGTACATCATCTACATTATTTGATACTGCAACATATTTTGAAAACATTTAAAATTTTGGATTCTCCTAAGTACACAAATATTATTGGATTGAAAACTTTTGGTGGTACCCTAAAGATTACAAAGATGATGGCATTTTCTTCTTAACATATGTTTTTTTTAAAATATGAAGAATATACTGAAAGTTGGGATTTCCAGACACTTGAACTCATCTTTTTATGGTTATGTGAAATCTAATCAAAAGGGAGGTGGTGATATGATGGATTGGTTCAAATAACTCCAGTATCCTTTGCAAATGCTGATTTTATTTAATGTTCCAAGATATAGCCAGACTGAAATAAAACATATGTCACTTATGAATTTGGAATTTTTTCCTAAGAGTTATGTTTTGAAATGAGCTAATGATTTGAAACAACAGAAGCATACAGGTTGGCTGTTCAACTGATGAATCTTGCACTTTGAGAGTAATTCACAATGGTAATTTTATTCATATTCACATTACTTGAACTGGCTATTTGTATTTGTGCCAATTACTATTGCCAAAACAGTTGTGACACATTTTTGATATGCTAGTAAAAAACATCTATTTTGGAAATTTTTGACTAGTAAATATTTACTTTTTCCACTTAAACACAAAACTAACAGCTAATTTCTCATCCTGTTTAGACCAAAAAGGGTGTGCTGAGGACTTCTTCCTTGCTGTCCAGTAGTCTTTTAAAAAACTCTATTGTCCCCAGACTTTAAACATGAAAGTGGAAGAGTTTCTAAATTAGATGAGGGACCAGGTGTTTGTCAAGCTGATTTCATAGTTCTTTAATTCCTGGATACTGTTAAGCAAATGCATAGAAGGCAGTCTTATCCTCACTGGACCTGCTTAAATGCTTTAAAAATAGAGTACTTTTGGACAAAATGATAATGTAACATATTAGAATAGCTTGCTATAAAGTTAAAGAAAGGCCAAACTGGATGACATTGAAGATTTTTACCAACACTATTGTTTAAGGTTCAATTAAATGTAATAAAAAGTATAAAGTCACTATCTTTAAAAGTAATCTGATGATTTATTAAGCTTCCATTAGCCAAAACTTCTAGATTTCTGTGTCATACCTCCAGCATTAACTGTTTAGAATTTGTTCCATCTAGCATTTTCAGTTATTGTCCTTCTAAAGAAAATAGCTCCTCTACTTAAAAATATACAACAAATAAAATAAATTAAAATTAATCAATTCTATTGGTATGGTGGTGTTTCTGAATGACTCTGAGGACCCTAAATTGAAATTAAGGCTTGCAGAACTTCTTCCCATGTTTGAAGACAAGGTGCATTAGCAAAAGGAAAAAGGTAAACTAGTCACCCTTTAAACTGCACTGGGGATGCTTGCAAAAGTGACTGAACTGAAAGCTTATTCATTCCATAAATATATCATAAACTGGAGAATGAAGCAGATAGACACAGCAATTAATTGTACCTAATGTTAATATTCACATATCAGCACTAATTCTGAGTTCATTATCCTGATTTTCTTCAAAGGAATACTGCATTACTTTTAAGGTTCTATATTTAATTACTGAAAAAAAGAAAAAAAATTCATATTCTTCCAATTTTTCAGTTGTAGTGGTACTAGGACTGAATCCTGAACTAGAAATGAGTATTCACATGGGGAAAGAAGAAGCTGATGTCATTTATTTCTGGTTGTGATAGGTATACCTGATGGTTTAAGAAACAAAGAGCCTGCTAGTTTTGTGGTATTTTGTAATGTGGTATATGGTACCATCACTGCCAGAGAATTATGACAATCACATTAAATATTTGGTTGGACATCATGTGGCCACCTCTCATTACGAACTTAGAGAGTATTGAGAGCATTTGCTTAACTTCTAAAGCATGTGTTAGCTTTTCTACTTTTTCTCTCTAAGGCTTCCACCTCTACCTGTGTGTGTGATATAAAACAAACAAAAAAAAAAGAGCACTATTGCAATAAGTAAGATCGTGTGGTAGCTTTGACAGTTTTTGTCAGTATCCTTGTGGCCATGCCAAGGTGTGTGTAGCAAGATTTTTGGGGGTTGTATTTTGAATGATTCAGTAATTTCAACTGGTGTAACCTACTGCTAGGGAGGGCAGTGAACTGATAGTAACAAGTTCTGCATTTATTTGGTTATTCTAAAGACTGGTTTAAAACACACATAAAATTAATAAAAAGTTATTTTTATTTCAGGTGGGAGATGAAAGAAGATGCAGATCTTGAAGATGAGGAGAAAGTTATGGTGGAACACTTAAAAAATGTTTATTTGGCACCAAGCATTCCTGTCTCAGAGAATAAAGAAGAACAATTACCTTGACAGATTTTGGGTAGCACCTTTTTTTCTGTATTCAACATGATTAACATAATGGCTTAGTTATAACTGATGGGGCTATCTCCTGTAGGAGATAGTAGGAGTTATAACTAAAGAGTGTTCCCCTGTTATTGTCTAGTCACCCCATCCAGGCACCAATTGTTTATACATGCATAAGGTGAGCAACAATATATGAAAATGCCAATGTCACAAAACCCTTGTTTTTGTGTATCTCAATACTGTGGAGACATAAACCTGAATGACAAACCAAGAATTATTTTAAAAGTATAAAACTCTCTCTGAAAATAATGCAACTTTAGACACATGCTAAGCAAATACTCCTGGCTTTTACCCACCACTTTGGAGTTGGAGTCAGCCTGTCCCCAGTTAGTGTTGCTCAAGGACCTTTTCTCTTCTTTGGTGCTTGTTTATTCGATCACCTAAAATACATGAAAAGAGATGGGTATAGACCATAAATCTGCAGTCCTTCGTGAGTTGCTCGTGAGTAACTTGGCCATTATTCCCAATCAAAAATACATCAGCTTTCTTACCCTTAGAGATCCTAACTTAACATCCTGTGTATATTATGGCTTAAAAGACACATTATAGAGCAACTAGAAGTCTTGAGAAGTATCTTTTTGTTTAAAGGAATTATTCACAGGCAGTGCTCAGAAGATTATCTTAGCAGTGAACTGAGAAAATTATAAATAATATCTATTTCTGATAAATACTGTAAAATTTTATTTTCAAAATAATCCTGGTTTGATATAAAAATTTTTCTGAATATTAAATATTTTTCTTACACACTTGTTAAAACTATCAGCATGACAATATTTTTTACACTGTGTAGTTAGTATTTCTTTACTGAAATAATCTATACTTTTTCAGTTTGTTTCTTGAACTGGAAGTTAAATGGAACTATTTTCTCTGCTTGATAAAGGACCCTCACAAGATCTTGCTAAGGCTGCAACCTGTGCAGCAGCTGTTCCTGTTCCCAGCACATTTTCACACAGAGGTTATTATGGATATAACTTAGACCATTTAATAGGAGGAAGGCATCTTTTCAATCTCTCCAGGGATGGTGACTCTACCACCATTATATTTTCTGCGGTAAATCAATCCAAGCTCCAACAGACAACAGCCAAAGTGTCTGCGCTGCCCTGAGTCAGATCCATACTCTACCTACAAGTGAGGCAAAAAACCATATAACTGGGATCATATTCAACAGGTTTGATCTTTTCCAGTTACTAGGTCAAAGAGAATGCTATGTCTTGCCATGCCAAACTCGGGTTTCAAACTTCACTGATGGTGGAGGTTTGCTGCAATAGTTTTTCTTTTTAGGACCTTTCAGAAGAATAATATCTTCTCAGTTCTCCCAATAAATAACTACATTGATTAAAATTAATTCCATAAAACAAACAATCATTAAAAAGCCTGATAAATAATTAGCACTGCACCCATGACTGTTTGTTACAATCAGTAACTGTGAATGACATTGTTATATATATTCTGTCCCAAGTTTAATTCACTAGAGGATGGAAATGTGGTTATATAAGCAATTTTGATAAATTCGTAATTGCGTGATATTCGACTGTTTTTCCTTTTTTTCCTGTAATTTGTTGTTTTGATGTAAAATGTCTGATATGTGTGTTTCCATAAAGAAGTAGGATCATATAGTTTTCATGGGTCAGGCGGCTGATTTGTTTTCCACCGCAGGAATGCCTATCAGCCATCCTTGACAAACTTATTGTTTTATTAACATTTCCTTTAATGTAGAATGTGAGTACTGTTGCGACTCAGTTACACATGGGTAAACAATTAATCTTCTAGAGTAACTATTACACAGATCTAAAGCAGTGTAAGTCCTATATGGGCAATAATTTCACATTTAGGATCTGCTCCTAATGCTCCACATGAATTCTGTAGTATCTATGTTCTTCCATTGTTCTAAGTTACCTTTGTTACCTGGCATAGAGGGAGCTATGTTGCTAGTGAGTTATGTTTTTTACATAAACTTATGTACTTTTCCCCATGTTTTATTTTCTTTGATTTCTCTGAACTTTTAATTTACACTTGGAAATCCACAGCACATCTATTTTGACAACTTACAAACATCTAAATACTTATGAGTAAAGCCTATGCCTTCTCCAACCTTTTACAGTCTTAGAGAACTAAGAATTCAATAAATGTAAAATTCAAACCAACGACTTGCAAGATTATTATTCAAGAAGTACAGTAGTTGTTTTCACTTAGATTTTTATCTCTCTGTAAAATCCAGAAATATCATGTTTAAGGAGTTTTTTGCTAACGTACAGGACATTTTTTTGGTATGTAAATATATCTATTCTGTATAATAAACATGTCTTAAGTGGATTTTATTACCTAGATTAAGGTTATGCTTCCCTTCTAGATAATGGAACTTCCACTGGGGAGGTAAGAGTTTGAAATGGCTGGTGGGTTTTGTTCTGGCATATGACTAGCAAACAGATTATTTTCTATGATTAACCAGATGTGGCTTTGGGAAGGAAATTATGTTGGCAGGAATCCTACCTGCAGGGATGGATTAAAGTCAGGGAACTGATGGCTGAACAAGTGCTATGAAGACTTTTTTCAGAAAGAAATGGATTAGGTCTCCTCAAACATCAACAGTTTCTGTTCTAGTTAAGGCTCTCTAATTTCGCATATGCTCTTCCACTTTATAAATGAACAGACTGATAGAGGTTGTAGCATTAATGCAATGCAAATGTGTAATGTTAATCATCTGGCCTCCTCTCCAGATAAATAATTAACCAGAACATGGCAGGCTGTTCTTTATTTCCAAAAGCTATGGAGGGTCCTTATCATTACTGACTGTACCTCCACCACACTTCGGCATCTGCACACAGATACCTCCAGCAAAAGGTGCACTTAACTACATAAAGGAAAAGGTACAGATTGTTTAGATTTTTTTTTGAAAGTTATATAATACCCTGAAACAGTCATCTGCTCTAACATACATAATTTATTCACAAATCATTTGTGGAGCTGAGGAATTGATAGTTTGGAATGGAAAAATTGCAGGTATGCTAAGTACACTCTTGCAAAAATCGTGTAATCATATTCAAAGTACAGTTAAATTCTTTGCCCGTGTAACAGCAGTGAAATAACTTTGCAAGGTTTATGTTGTAAACCCATATATCTACAGATTAAATCATAGAACACGGACTGTGAAGTCAATTCTGTCAATACTGTTGCTTCCACTTTTGTTTAATTTCACCAAAACTTTTCATAGCAGTCTGGCATTTTTGAACAACTGTATACAGAACCAAAGAATTAGGAGTGGGGACTTGAAATATACATCATATATATTTAATCTTTACAACAAATGCAATAGCAGTAAGTGAAAAAACAAAGACATAAAAGACTGTAAAAACTCTTGAGAACATACAATGAAGCATAAGAGTGAATGTCACAACAGATTTATGTATGTTCAAGTTTCAGAAACACTGCTGAAGATGAATTTGAGAATATTTGTGTATCATACTTTTGGCACAATAGCAGGAACCAAAATAAATTATCCAGGAATGAGACATAAGACACAGATTCAGGGGTTAAATAACAAGCCAAATAAGAATTCTGAGTTAAAGAAAAAGCTTTTGAGCCAAAAGAGAGGTTTTTCAGCCCTGCAAGAGCATTAAGAAGTGTGGGGTTTTTTTGTGAGTTTTCAGTATTCCACTTTTTTTGTTTAAGTATCAAATTTAAGGAAAAGTGTTTATCAAAAGTTGATATGTCATCTTTGTCAGGAAAGCTAGCCTACTTTTATTTTCATTAAATACATTCTCTGTATTTATGCAATATAAATGGTAAACAAAAAGCCTATTCCATTGGTGTCAAGACAGAAGACCAAATGAAAAGAAACTGCAAAGGAAATTCTAAAAAGAATTGGTTTTTTCCCATTCTCTTTTCCCTTGGGCTTAACTTCAGAAAGAACTTTTTTTGTCCCAAAAAACAGAGAATAGCTTTTCCCAAGAATCACACATCCTAAACATTACTATTCTAGTTGCAACTGGTTGATGACACGCCTATGCCCTTTTTTTTTCTCTTTCATTTTTTGGGCTTTTTAAAATTAATCACTGGAAATAGCTGTCATTAACAACAACAACAAAATTAAGGCTAAAACAAATTTATTTGTTTTCCAGATCTGGGTTTGACAACAGCTGTGTTGAAATTGCTGAGTAGGGAGACCTATATTTTGCAAATAGTATCTTGTGATTTTCATGAAATAGGTGATATAAGATGGTCATCAAAAGGACAATGCAGTTTTTCATATGATTCTGCTTTAGCCTGATACCCTTTGCATCCTTTTTGTCACAGACAAGTATTCCT
>JAWWMA010000100.1:2651835-2663006 GCA_035041425.1 Mionectes olivaceus | reverse complement strand
CATAAGCCACCAGCGTGCCTGCATCAAACGTGGATAGAGCCTTCCCCAATCTTCGTTCGCGAAGCCTAGCCATGACAGGGTTTGTGCTGCAAATGTACAAACAAGATGGATAAGATTTTGTATTCGTTAATCTTTTGCCAGTGGACTGTTTGGAAGCATCTGAGAAGTGTTTAATACTATCCATGTGTGTGAGTCAACATTTGAGTAATTTTAATATTTATATTGACAACTTTATATGTTAGAAAAGGTACAGTAAAATCTCAGTGGTTTCGCTGTTATTTTTGTGATTGCATTTGTTATAAGTGTTAACAGGATTAAAGCCTTAGCCAAAAGATGGACATTTTAACTAAATCATGTTGAGTTGTGTCATAATTTACAAAGTATGCAGTCTGAACAGAGCTTTCCTCATAGAACTGTGTCTGTAAAAGGCTTTAGTAGTGTATTGCCATTTCCCATCAGCTTAGTCTGAACAGCCTTCTACAAACGAAAATGGCAAAGTCTGCTGTAGTTCTAACTTTTAAAATCAGTTGATTATTGGCCTTTCTAGGCCCCCAAGTTTAAAAGAAAAAAAAACCTACCTCAAACCCTCTCCTTAGTTAATAAGTATCACCCTCTTAAATTGCTATATTATTCCTTAATCTACAAGAAAGTTTTTAGTGTAATAGGTTTTCTCTAAAGGTGGTAGAAATATAGCCATTATTATGCAAAATTTATTTTTTTTTCTGTCCTTACAGTGAACTGTGGTTACTTGAAAGAAACTATTTTGGGGTTCTTTCTTATAGGTATTAGGGAGCCAGTAGCAGAGTTGATGAATCCTATTACTCTTTTTTTTGGCAAACTGCTACAGAGATAGAGTTCATGCAAGCTCATCTATGATAAAGAATATGAGGAAGAAGAATAAAACAAATTGGTAATGACTGACAGATAAAACAAAGACCCATAAAAAGATGAAGGGAAAAAGAATTCAATGCACAGAAGTCTTTTTATTGAGAAGGAAAAAGCAGTAATTGTGATGTTCACTCCCTTGGTGTCAGTTTCAAGATGAAAGAAGCTATGGATTTGAATGTCTGGGTTGCCCTCTGTGCAACAGGAGAAATTTAGGATCAGATTTTGTATGTAAATTGTCATCTTGAATACATTGAGGTTTGTTCTATAGCTCTATACGTTTCAATCCTGATTTTCAATACCAGTACCATATCATGGAAATCACAGTGGTTTAAAAATGTGTGCTTCATGTAGTTTTACTAAAACAAAACTGTATAGTACAGTAAGAACAACAAAGTTGAGATAATTGGTGAAGAAAATCCGTAAAGATTGTGAAGTTCTGTTGATTGTGTTGTATTTTTTCTTGCATCTTCTACTTTGGACTTTAAAGTGTTGTGCTTCTCTAGAGGTTTATCCTTTACTGATGGTACATTAGAATCACAAAGAAAGACATACTGATTAGTTAGAAGTACCTGTAGGGTTAGAGAGAGGTTATTGTTCGTTCTTGTGAACTTGAATCTTTGACCAAACCTGAGGTTTATAATACTCAGACAAACTTTGCTTTCATAGCAAATTCTGGTTTTTTTTGTGCAGTGTGAACACTAGAGGATAAGATCTGTTAAAAGAGCAGTCAGTAAATTTGTTAATATGCAAATCTTGTTCTTTTTCAGATTGTCCTTTGAAGATTAATCTGTATTTACTTCAGTATTTTGAATCTGTGACAGTTTGGATAGTGATGGCTCAGCTCCAGCAAGGAGGCCCAGATGAAAAAGAGAAGACCACTGCGTTAAAGGGTAAGAATCTTTTTTTTTACATATATTAACATTTCAGAAATGATTATTAAGGAAAGGAAAATAATTTGTTATGGGTTAGAGCTTGGGAATTACAGTACTGGAAGAGACTATTAGTCCATCTTTGCTAATGCTTATTGTCTAGTGGTGTGTCCATTATATCATCCTATGAAAATACTGATAATGTATCTGTGGTAAGGACTTAATACAATATCCATTAATTTCTTTAACTTGCATAATCATCCTCTGAGAAAGTTGGCCGGTGCTTTTGTGTTCTTAGTTTTTGGGAGTTTTCATTTAATTTGTGTGATGCTTTTGTCTGGGACTGGAGTGTTAACAGCGAAAAGGTTTTCAGGACATCGATCTCATATTTGTCTTATACACTTCCCTTTTTATTTCATGTTTTAAAAAATGAATGGACCTAAGTGACTTAGAAGAAAAAAGCTTCCATAAATGGTAGTTTAGATAGTGTGTTTCAATTTTGGAAGTACCATGGAGTTGGTTAGATCTTCAAGTAAACTAACTGAACATTACATTTAAAGTACTTGCATCACACATTCTGACTCTAAGTTGTCTTTTAAAGGAGAAAAAAGAATATAGTTTTAACTCCAGTGTACATCCTGGATTTCTGCTAAACCATTATTAGAAATTTATATTCTATGTGATGATAGATGGTATTTCTTCAGTTGCTGAGTTTCTGTGAAACATTTGATAAAAACCTGTGTTGTACTTTTATAAAACCTTGTACTGATTCTGTCAAATTAGTATGTTTTGAAGAAGTTGCAATTCATGTTTGAAAAGTAAAACTCCGATTTTATGCTTGTCATTAATTTGATCTTCTTTAAGGATTAGTGTTGTTGATGTGATCTAGTGATCTCCCATTGGGCTGTAGAAGGTCTCCTGTGTGTCACTCAATTTTTGTCTGTTGAACTGCCTCAAATTGAGTTGTAAAGTCCAAGATCTTAAGTGTGAGTGGTGGATCAGATCTTGAAAGAATCTCAAAGTTGACTTTAGCTAATTGAAAAGTTGCACAGGAAGAAAGTGACTGTGTCAGTGGTTGCAGGGCAGACCAAGTGCAGTCTTTCTCAGTGACTGTGCTGGAAGCTGTAAGTTATTACAAGCAGTGCATACTGCAGATAAGCTTTCGTATAGTTGTCCTTGCTACTCAGGAGATGGATATTTTATTATATAGTAACTGACACTTCTGTGTAAACACATTTCCAAATAAGTCACAGTAAGAAGAGGTGAAAACTTAAGTGAAACTAAATGCTAGAAGTGTGGTGCAACAGGATTCTCTTCACCAAGGAGAGAGAGACTGTTTGCTGCCTTGGTATTGTGAAAGTACAGAAGAAGAAAAGGCATGCTTTTTACATCCCGTAGTGAAAGACTTCTTTGACATAGTTCTTTTTTTTTCTCCTATCATTTGGTTGAGAACCAAAGCAGTTCCCACAGAACCTTGAAAGGACAAAGAAAAAACATGATTGCTTATGTAAATGGAATTTCATGAGACTTGCTGTTAAACAGATATGGTGTAAAAGTGAGCTATGATGGAGAAAGACAGATTTAGAAATGATCCAGTCAACATCTGATGTTACATGGACATTTAGATGCCACAGAGATGCTCAGACACCATAATATTTTTTGAGAGATGTTGAATTCCAGCAACCATATACCAGATGGCCTTTGGTCCTCCAGCTTTGCCCAGTGAAATCACTCGCAGAAGAGCTGGAAACAATCATACGGACGCTGGAATGACTGTCAGGTGAACCATAAGAGTTATAAAAAGAGAAGGTCAAGGAACTTAAGAATGTTGAAGACAATTTTCAGTACATTTCAAACATTTTACACAGTAGAAATTTCAAAAGGCTTAAGGTATCAATATTAAACTTAGATAATGTGGGTAACCTGCTGGCAATAAGACTATGCAAAAATAATGGTACTAACCTATAAAAATAATTATTTTAATTAATGAAAGGGTGGAAACATAGTTAATACCAAACCAACCTTAAAGAAAATGAGCCTTTTCAAACTGTTTTCTTTTCCTTGAGCTACAGCTTTGGATGGTAAAGATAATAACTCAGTATACTTAGAATACTTAATACAATTCCTTGGTAATACATGGTATCTTGATTTATGAAACAGTAATGGTTCAAAGCCAGTGTAGCACTCCTGAACAGAATGTGTGTGGCCTTCAAATTCATCTATGAGGAAGTAGGCTACTATATTTCAGTGGAATCCTGTGGAATTGTTTCTTAATTATTTTTTAATTAATAACCAGATAGTTTCTTCAAATCAGAAAATTCTCAAGAAGGCAGACAGAACTGTATCAGTGATCTCGTATTGAAGCTCGATAAGTTTAGGGTAAAACTTAAATGAGGTACGATTTTATAATTATATGATTTTATGAATTTATGTATGATGCATACCAGAGATTTCTAACATTGAGGTAATGAATCATGGAAACAAATCAATCTATCTTTGGTGACTTCTATGTCTCTAAACATTTTTGATAAGCATTAGAAACAGACGGGTAGCTAAATAAATAAATAAGGACATATACTACCAATGAGGTTCAGCTTCTGAATCTGGAACAGGATTTCCCATAACAGTGTCCTGTGTTTAGTAATATTGGAATATTCTTCTGCCCTTCTACAAATCTGAACAAACACGTTTTGTTAGTGTTAATAGTGAAATAAAAAGGGCATAGCATGCATTATGTAATTTTATTTCTTTTTTAGATTTATTGTCTAGAATAGACTTGGATGAACTGATGAAAAAAGATGAGCCACCACTTGAATTTCCTGATACTCTGGAAGGATTTGAGTACATTTTTAATGAAAGTAAGTAATATATATTTAGAATAATGTTGAGAGGTATCAAAACTTGAATTATACCTTATAAGTCCCTATTATAATTTCACACTTTTCTGTTAAGAATAAAATTGTAATCTTTAGGGCTGATAGACTTGTAAATCTAGCTAAATATGATTTTTTTAATTTCATAAAATTATCACAAAAATCGCTAATATAATACAGTGTTGTAGATTTGTACTGTGCCTACTTTATGGCTTTCTATTTTCTGCTACAGAAGTGTTGATACAAAAATTCTGAAAGTAATTGAGTTAGCATCAGTGTTTAGAAAGCAAAATTAAAGAATGGTCACTCATTTAAGAAATGTTTTATTTATTTTTATGTATACATAAGAAGTTGTTATTAAGACAATAATTTGTCCTGGCTATTTCATTAATACCAATAGAAAAATACCTATTTATATTTATGGAAAGATGAGTAATGTGATAGAGAGTCTCTTGTGGTGTGGGTCATGATTTTGCATTGCAGCCGAGTGTGTGATGACTACAAGTACTTCCAGTTAGCTCAATCTGTGTGTGAAATGAATTATATAATGGAAACTTATAATTTCCAGTGTACGCATTTTAAAATCCTAAGCTAAAGTAAAACCATACTCTGGGAAATGACTCTTTCAAGATTGTTTAAAACCTGTAGGACAAGTGGGAATGTTTACAATTCTGCTTCTTTTCAGTGCCTGTTCTGTGAACAGAGGAACTTTAGTTTCTAAATCTGCCTTACATCTTCCACTTTCAAAGAAAAAAAAAAGGCGCTTTCCTTTAAGTGATAGTCATTTATGCAACACTTAGCTTTTTAATACCCTGATGGCTTTCACAGGAAGGTACTTAGAGACTAAAAGTGTCATGAAAGTGATGCTCTTTCTTTGATGGAAGGGGTTCAGCTCTGTCACTTTTCAGCTCCTTATTTTTAGATCTGCACAGTGTCTACTGTCTTCCTTACTGACTTCAGAATTAATGGTTCATATGTGGTTGATAAAAAGGGCTGAAATTTGAATTTTGGGGAATGAATTATGTTGCTGAATATTTCATCACTAACCTCACAGCCTGAGTGATTTCCATAGAATAGAGGAAAACCTATTACATATGCTACAGGTCAGCAAAGCAAAAAGGTCTTCATTTTACCTTTGTACGTTTAATTCAGATATTCAGTCATGTACTCTTTATGTCATAATCATGCTTCTTTTTATGATAGAAAAGTACAGAAGATTTTTATCAGATTATTTAAATCTGAAGAAGACCAGGGTTCCAGAAAGTCAAAGAAAAAATATACCAGATAGTTGTTCCACTTTACTTGCTGGGAGAGGCAATTCATGTACTATTGAATGGCATATTTGAAAAGTAACTAGCTGAGAAGGAACAGCTGAAAGTAAAGTTAATGATGAAAATATGAGAAGAAGGAGATCTGGACCTGACATAGGGACAGGAAGCTCTGAGGAAATATTTACTTGGTGTCTAGTACATGAGGTAAGGCAGATCTGGGGAAAAAGATCAGCAGATAATAGATCTTAAATATTTTACTTAAAACAACAAAATTAATGTGTAAACGTTCTGAAAAGATGTGAACTAAGCAACTTTTTTCTGTTCAGGAGGAAACATTACTGAGAAACATTAGTTTCATCATGTAGGCATTTCAGCTTTCAAAGGAGTTTACTTGTATCTATTCCTGTTTTTAATATTTTTCCGAGTAACTGCAATTTTATGATCTGAGATCATAACCTGTGTTTTGTCTGATAAGCTGAAACATTACTTGTAAGATACCTGTTTTCCTCAGTTTGCTGCCTCATGGTTGCCATTTCATTGTTGTTGTTTTAACACAGTCCGTGTCTTCATCAGTGGTTGTGAGAGCTGTTAACTTTGACTAGAAAAAAGGCCAACTACGGGAAGTTCATTGGAGTATAAGAATAGCACGGGATTTTGCTCTGATCAGGCACTATGCTTCATTCTACTGTTTTAATCTCAGAGTACCCTGAATCTAGAAACTCTTACTTGATTTCACTATGGCTAGGAGTTAAGATATTTACCCTAACTGTGGACATGTGTTTTTTCAGTTTACTTTAGAATGTTGTTAAGCTTGAAAGTAAACATTTCCCTTACTTTCTGCTTCCAACTCTTTTGTGTTCACATTTCTTCATAATGGAGTTGCTTTTGAAATAGTGGATTTGTAGCTACAATTTGATCACCTAATTAGTACTGCAGATCAAATATTAACTGCTAATGTTTACATTTCACTGTTAATCCATAGCAGTTGAGGCATAAATATTTCTTGCAAAGCAGTTTGGCAGTTGATATCTGTGTGTAATTTCACTGTCATGATTTCTGTTTAGCTTTATCTAGCAATATATACCATACAAGGGGAATGCATTTTGCTTTTAGGCTACAATTGTTTCCCTTGAAAAATCCTATGATGTGGAGAAATTCATAATAGCCCAATTTTTAGATGTAGACTTCGTATACAATTTTCAGCAATGAAATGTGTCCTACTTTTAATGAAGAAATATACTAAATGTAATGATTTGTTTTCTTTTTCAGAAGGACAGTTAAGACACATAAAAACTGGGGAGCCATTTGTGTTTAATTATCGTGAAGATTTGCATAGATGGAACCAAAAGCGCTATGAAGCTCTCGGAGAGGTGTGTAATTTGTGTATATGTATGTATGTATCTGTGTAGATATATATATGTATATATATATGTATACTGTGGGCTTCGGTTTTTTTTTTCCCTCTAGAAGTGATTCTGTTATATATGTTAATGAAGATTTAATGAAGCTTCATCATTTAACAGAAGGTATTTCAGGGTTATTGAATATTAATACTTTAACAGTAATTTCTGTTGTTTGTTATGTAGCTTAATATGTGATTTAGACTGCTTGGCTTCAGTATATCTTCAAAATAGAATATCATCTAGATTACATAAATTAGATAATATAATACAGTGCAGTATTTTCCTTAACTGTAGTCCCCTCAGGGTGAAGCATGGAGTACAAAACAGTGGCATTGGACTTTGTGGGTGAAGATAAATGTAGCTAGGAGGTACCAGGAACTACTAAATAGATTAAGTAGATATCTAATGATTAATTGATTAAATATTTGTTGGTGTATTAGATATTTGGATGCTACTACTATGTCCTGGCTTTTCTGGAGGTGTAAAAGCAACTGACCATAGATACTTTTCTATGTGAAATGCACTTGAGTTTCAATACCAGGCTTTTTGTATTGCTTTAGAAGTTGTCTGAGAGCACAGAGGATGATGATCCTTGGCATTTATTCACATATCTAAACCCTGCTTTTGTGCCATAGATTAGTGGATCAGTGGTGCAGCTGTTGAATAGTACAGTAGTATATTACCCTCTGATTAGCCATTTTGTAGTCTAGGGGAAAGATGTGTTTAGCAAACTGTGACAGCTTAAGAAGCAGCAACTCATGATTTGTAAGGTGATGTTGTAAAATCTTGCCTTAGGGCTTTTCTTCGAAACATTATCATTTGGCTTTAGGAGTTCTTTGTGTACATTTTTGGCTCAAAATTTTGGTAGCTGGACATATGGTGTGATGATGAAGTAGCTAGATTTGTACTATTGTACAAAAGTGTTTTATGTATTCAGTGTTTCTATTGTTAACTGACTAGTTGAATGCTGATTTTTCTAATTTTTAAAGGGTATACACATTCTGTACAAGGAAACTTTTTTTGCTGTGCATATGTATGCCATGGGCTGCTTTTACTGTGTTTTACTGATTTTAAGAAGTGAGTGTGCTCTCTGGCCTTATGTTACCAGCATAATTCTGACTTGTTTGGAGCATTAATAAGTTTCCATTTGGTTTCCATGCCTTTTTTGCTGTTAGAAGTCATGAATACACTATCTGTGATGTTCTGCCATTTTTCTGGCTGCATGGAAATTGATTCTTCAAAAATTAAAATGGTTCATCAGCGTCTCCACTGCTTACATCTCTTTATTCTTCATTCACTGATCGGTTATTTCGGGCACACAGTTTGTTTTGTAGCCTCTTGATATGTGTTGCTAATAGACAATTTAGTGAACTGTTCATAATTTTGTGATTCTGGTTCAGTCATTGGTATTGCAGCATTGAATTTTGTGGAGAGCCTCTCCATTTGCTTTTTAAAAATTAAAATGGCAACAGAAGTGCATAGAACATGGTGTTGCAGCTGCTTCGAACTGCCGATTAATCTGTGTGGCAAGTTTGAAGTATGACTGAGAACAATTTTGTGACAACAGTTCAGTTGTTGCAGACATACCATTCCAGTTCAAGGCTGAATTTTTAAATTTTTTTCTAGCTTTAAGTTAGGAAGACCTGGATTCAAGGTTAAGCTCCAGATTAGACTCATATGATGTATACCTCCTTGCATTTTAAGTAGATATGTGTGCTTATTATTTGTACTGCAGTTTCAGTTGATAGCATAACTACTGAAATTGCCAACAGTCAGCTTCAACCCCTGCCTGATCATTACACTGAAATTAGGTGAAATTATAAAGAAAATACCTATTGCTGGGATTTCATTTAAATACACATAGGTTGTGTTGATAATTAGATTTTGTACGAAAAAGTGTATATTGACTTTCCTCTTCCACAGTCACATAGTACCAGAGTATCCCTAACATCAGAAGGCAGATATTGTTATAATGTATTGATTACTTAGAGGCCATTTAAGATTGGCATTAATATTTCTGAATGCTATCACTAATCAAGAGACTTTTACCTGTACTGACAGTTTGCTTGTCTTGCAAAATTCAAAGAGGACATATGTAAAGCAAAGAAATAGAACACTTAAGTCAGAAATTTCTTGCATGTTTCATGTATGATAAGATACAGTTAATTTTATGTCATCAGAGAAGTCCCATTAAGTAAACTGCTTTACAGTATGTGCACCATGTTAGGTCCAGCTCATCATAAAGTAGTTCAACCATGAAGTTTAATATTTGAGGGGGGTGAGGGGGATAAGTATGTAGAATTATGACAATGACAACCCATAATTAAGATGGCTCAGTAGCAAAATGGCAATTTTTTTTTCAGATCTCCTTTAAGTTAAAGAACAGCTTGGTCTCAACATAATTTAAAAAATAAGCGTTCACCTGCTACTAATTTCCTCCTTGGTTGCAAAGAGCATTATTTGTTTCGATGACTGAGAGAGAGGCTATTTACATAGCACAAATGAAAGCATAGAGAAGCAGAAGAGGACATGTAAGTTAATGAAGAAGGAAGCATTAAGTAGTCTGCATTTGAAAGGGTAGCTTCTTGCATGAATAACCCAAAATCTGATGATAGGCTACACGCGCACCTGATAGTACTTAAGGTCCAATCTTGCAGCCAAAGCTCATGTGAATAAACTCAATAGGTCTGATCTTGTGAATAAGGGCTGCAGGATCAAGTTTCAAATAAAATTTGCAGATGATTAGTTGAAATCCTTACGCTCTAGTTTCAGTTTCTTTGCAGTTTATCATTGAACATTCCAGATTTCTCTGGCTAGTGGGACTTTAATATAATAAAGTACATGCTGCATACCATGGATTAAGCAAAATTATGTTTGTGTATCATGACTTATAATGTATTTGCTGTTAATTGTTTAGTAATTGGAAAAATTTATCTTATTGAGTGGACAAAATAAATTCATATTGATGTAATGTATAGGCACATTCATTGACATTTGTTTTCATGGAATGCTGGCTTGCTTGGGCTATTGAAGAGGTTGTTCTGTTAGAGAATGAGATGGCAAATACTTAACAGGTGCATGTGTGAATTGAATTTTTTCAGTGTCTTGTATCACAGTCAAATAAAGGTGAACTTTCATGGAGATAGCAAAAGTTCTTACTGAAAACCTAACAAATTTTTCCTAACTCCTGTATCAGAGGTAAAGTGAAAGCACCTAATTGAAGTATCTCCCGCATCCTTATTTTTGAAAGTGGTTAAATGCCCTTTTAACTGGTCCCCTTTCATAGTGCCATTTCTGGGCAGGTTGGGGTTTAGTAGTGGTACTTGCCACTTATGTGCTCCCACTGAAACTTTCCAAACCATGTGCTGCTGGCTTGCTTCCCCATTCTCCTTCTCTTTCCCCTGTGGCAAGATGGATAGGAGAATTGGGGGCAAAAAAGGCAAAGATGGGGGCTGAGATAAGAACAAATTAGTGGAAAAAGCAGTGAGATAAAATGAACAGTAACACAACAGTGTTAATAATAAAAGTGTACAAAAGAGGGAGAGTGATTCACTCACAGAATACTTGCTGTGGATCTTGACCCCACCCTAGCCGTGCTGCTCTGATCTGAAAGCAACTACTTTGTTCTCAGGAAAATGATACAAGGTGTTGTGGAATAACTTCTGTGTCCTAGCCCTGCTTTCTCCTGGCTACTGAGAAAAAATTAACTCTGTCCTGAACCAAAACATTATACACCCCTTATTCTATACCGTTTATGCCATGCAAAATCTTACACCTTCAAACTCTATACATATATAGAATCATAGAATAGATTAGGTTGGAAAAGACCTCTAAGATCATCAAGTCCAACCCTTGATCCAACTCCAA
>JAWWMA010000100.1:2625868-2646782 GCA_035041425.1 Mionectes olivaceus | reverse complement strand
CATCTGCTGGGGCCAAGCGAGCTTGGATGGTGGCAGCGAGGTCCTCAGGACGTAGATGGATTGCCTTACAGGGCTAAGGAGCTCCACCTGCCTGGGGAGTTTCCCTGACCGGGAATCGAACCCGGGCCTCGCCGTTACAAGGTGGTGCCCTTAACCACTAGACCACCAGGGGCTCCCTATAAGCTGATACTACACAGTAAATCAACAAGCCATCCTGCTACCTCTCCCTACTCCGAAAAATATCATCATGAGCAGCACATATTGCACATACATGAATATATTTCGGGGTAGGTACAACACCTACATGAACACACCAAAAAATTGTGACCAGTGGCTCTGTACCTAATACAGCAAATTCTTACTTCAAGATAAAAGGTTTGTGCATGTCATTTGTGCCTGACGCTAGGCGTTAAAATAAGGCTGTGGTTGTTTAGGAATGGTGTTTCCCAATTTGTTGCTCCTACTAAGACTCTCCAAACCATGTGCTGTCCTTTGCTCCCTTCCATTTCCCCTTCCCTCTCCCCTGTGATGAGGAGAATTGGAGGCACAAAGAGTAAGAGTTGCAGGTTGAGATAATGGTTAACTAAGATAATGAGATAAGAAAACAAGCAGCAACAGCAATAATATTGATAACACAAGTGTACAAAACAGAGAGAGTGATTTACATGCAAAATGCTCACCTCAGAGCCCAACCCACTCCCACAGCAGCCATAGCATCCAACTCTGTGTCCTAGCCGTTCACCCTCCTGGTTACTGCAAAAACTAACCCTGTCCTGGCTGGAACCAGAAGACCCATCTACTAATGAATGTTGCAGAAGGTTTTTTGCTTTAGCAAGATTTTACCATGACGTAAATGTCACAAAAATATTTAGAGTTGCAGGATTTGGGCAAAATAGGTAGGCAGAAGAGAGATTAGCCAGAATATTTAAAATATGTGAAGGTGTGATCTCATTTCTTATTAAAAATAAGAAGCTATGTGGAATAGAGGTTTTTGAGTGTACCAGTTGAAGCAAGAGCATAAATGACACCTATCACTTTATGGACAGCAAGTTGAATCATAAATGCAGTTCTTTAGGGATCTGTCCCTTATTTGTTACAGGTTTTTTTTATACTGGCTCGATTATTTTCAATTTTTGTTAGGTAAGTGTGGAATATTAAACTGACACACAAGACTTTAATCAAAATAGATAAAGCAACTGAAAATGGGGCATGATATTGAATTTCTCTCCAGTAGTAGTTCCTGAACTGTTACAGATTTCTAGAAAGTTCCAGTTCTTTTACTTTTCTCATTTTTGAACCAGTGCCTTTCGTAGTAGAAAGCTAGTGGAGGCAGCACAAAAAAAAATTAATTGTATATGTATACTGTCTTTAGAATTTTAGAAAGATTTCAGCTGTTACCAGTCTGTTTATTTTCAGTATTACTTTTTGCTGAGTGAAGTAGATGGACAGACAGGGAGGACTGAAGACTTCTTAATGGTACCTAAGGAAATTTAAATATGAATCTTTATTGCATGCAGTATATTCATTTGCATATGCTTAATCCGCTTTCAAAATCTAGTGTTTATGGAGACTTTTTACTGGAATGATTATGTCAGATGTGCTTCAGTGAACTCTTCTAGTTTGCAGGCAGCAATTGGCAGTAGGTTGGTTCATCACAGTAGCATGACAGTACTCAAAAGGTTCAGAGAGAGTTTCATAATTATTGTTAGCATAATTCTTGAAAGAAATGATGAGCATCTCGTAAACCCAGATGGGAATTTGTTACATTGTTGATAAATGTGTTGATAAATGTGTTTTACATTTTTAAATTGATAAACAGTGAAAAGCAGAGAAGATACAATAAGGCAGATGGTTGTTTATAAAGCAGTTGCAAGTTGCTGCAATTCAAAGAATGGTACTAATTGTTAAAAAGAAGACAAAAATTGGAGTAGGGGGAATGTTTCAATGAGTTAATCATGAGCTTTTTAAAAATAAAACCTTCAGCAGCTTTAGTTCAATTAGAACCATTCTTGCCATTCTCGGTTTACATGCAGAAGTTGAAACTCTCAGTTCTTAATAAACTTTTGTACCAACCATTTTCATATAGCTGAAATTAAAACTGGAACTAATCTACCTGTATGTATCCATTCCTTTTCTTGTAGGAAAAAAAAGTTGAATTATCATTGTACTTAATAGTTGTTTCTATTTAAAACAATGAACACAGTATTGAACTCCAAAATCCTCAGAGTTTGCAGCAAGGAAATAAAATGGGAGATAGTTTAATTATTTTTTTGTTGAAGGAATGATGTAAAAAACCCTTTTTTGCCTATTAGGTGGCTAGAATAAGATATATTTAAGTAGTGCTTAGGCAGAATAAAGTATAGGCGATGAAACCAATTGGTGCACCTTTGTCTTGTGAATGTTTGGGTCTTGTTTCCATCAGTGATGTTACATGAAAGGCAAAGTATTTTCCTACCATTTCAGCATGAGATTTTTTAAAAACAGATATATAGATTACTCCTTTCATAAACCAGCTCTTTTAAAATATGTTTAGTTTACCTCAGTTGCAGAACTTCAGAGGAGTTTGTTCTCTTTCACAGGGTTTTCAGCTTTTCCATGAGGAAGAATTTAAGAAGGATTTTCTGTGTTTTCAACAAGAGACCTATATATTTCAGTTTTCTGGGAATACTTTTATTAAAATTTAGCAGAATAGTGATATTTTTTAATAAAGCTGTATCAGCTGTGTCAGTCCTTTATAGGAACAATTTGAAAGGAAACAAATTCAATTATAAATCGAGTATTGTATTTCTGTATGTGCAAACAACCTCAAATTACTTTAAGATGCTCCAGCTGCTCAATTCATTAACTCAGTGACAACTGAATTTTGGTATCTGTTATCTTCTGTTGATCACTGCCGAAATATCCAGTTAGTGTGCCTGAAGCTGTTAGATACATTTGTGACTGTTAAAGACAGAAGATGAGTTTGATGGGTTGGCTACTTAGGATTTTGCGATTATTTATCTTAACTTGTGTGCTGTCCTATCGGTAAAGATTCGGGAAAGCATCATGCTCCTCCACAAATAGTGTCAGTTCCTTACCTTCAGGGTTTCAAGATTTGCCTCTTGTGCTTTTTTGGATAGTTGCACCTCTTAACTCTTTTCAGTATCTCTGCCAGGTCCTTTAATTCCTCTCCTGATATCCTACTACGTTGTTGGTAATAAGATATGAAAGGTCTTTGAAGAGAAAAACAAAGAATTTTTTTTTGCTAAATTAACTTGGGGTGGGAGGCAGGTGTCCATATGTTTTAAGCACCTTAATTGCAGCAGTGTAAATTATGTAGATATTATGATAAGCTTCTCTTTTTTCACTATAGATCTGACACATAGGATAGAAAAGGTATGTAAAACTATGTTAAAATGTTTTTAACTTCTAGATTCAGGAATTAATTTTTTGCCCAGCTTTTCACTAGATATGACTCTAAGTGGATTTTATAAGATAAACCTGATTCAGGAATTTATTTTTTGCCCAGCTTTTCACTAGATATGACTCTAAGTGGATTTTATAAGATAAACCTGACTATCCCAGTCAGAATTCTTTTGAGAGTTTCATGTAAAAATACAAATAAATGTGTGACATATATTTGAAAATGGGTTTGTTAAGTTTTTTAACTTGAATTTGTTTTTAGATGCAACACTATTTTCATGCTTTAGACGTATACCTTCGTCACTTGCTGATACGAACAGTAGACCTTAAAGCTGATATTTAAGCAAATACTAAACATGAGAAAAGGGGGTGGGTGTTCCATGTAAGCTGCAGTTCTGGGCGAGACACCTTTTTGGATATTTTATGTACTTCTGTTAAGTTCTGTTAAGTAGTTCTCTTAAGTTCAGCCAAATGTCTGATAACTGTCACATGCATGACTAAAAGATAAATACAGTAAATATGACATATGTTGCTCACTCTAATCCAAGTGCAGAAGGACAGAAGCAAGTCACATATATAAAATATACTGGCAAGGTGGATCATTGTAGTCCAAACTCACTTGTGCTCACGAAGGTCATACTGGCATGCACTATTATGGGAATGGCTGAGGACTGTATTTTTCTTTTCTAGGTATCCATGTGGGTATAACACTTTCTTTTGTTGTCCCAACAAAGGGCTACAAGAATTTACTTTGTGGCTAAGCCTGTTAATGTGGAAAGGAACAATTTTTTTTTTCATTTTATATTGATATGTTTTGTAAGAGAGATTTTTGTGAAGAATAGAGAAACCTGCTTGGTTCATCTTTAGACACAGTCTCCCCGAACAGTTAAATATTAGAGTTCAGCCCTGCAGGGAAGCAGGGCTCTATCACATGTAATGGTGACTTTGGAAGACAAATGCCTTATCAAAAGATACCTCCAAATGTCTTCCCCTTCTCCATCTTTGCTCAGCTTTTATTGCTGGCATAGAATATACTTATAATATATATATATATGTGTATATATATATATATATATATGTAGGCCTTGTGTCCAAAGAAGGGCAAGGAAACTAGTGAAGAGTCTAGAAAACATGTCCTGTTAGAAGCAGGTGAGGGAACTGGGGTTGCTTACAGTCTGGGGAGCTGTAGGCTCAAGGAAAATCTCACTGCTCTGTGAAAGGAGATTGTAATGAAGTGAGAGTTGGTCTCTTCTGCTGTGTCTCGGAAGAGAGATGAGAGGAAATGGCCTTAAGTTGCACCAGGGCAGGTTTAGATTAGGTATTATAAAACTTTTTTTCACTGGAAGAGTGATCAAGCATTGGAATACATTGCTTGTGGAGGCGATGGAGTCAGTGTCCGGAAGTGTTCAAGAAGCATCTGGATGTGGCACTTGAGGGTATGGTTTAGGGGTGATTATGGTGGTCCTGGGTTGACAGTTGGACTCAGTCTTTAAGGTCTCTTCCAACCTTGATGATTCTGTGAAAGTCGCTTTAGTCAGTTGGATTCAGCTGTCCAAACTGTGCTCCCTCCCAGCTTCTTGTGCACTGCCAGCGTACTTGCTGGTGGGGCAGAAAAACTGCTCTGCTGAGGACAAGAAAAGGCCTTGGTGCTGCATGGGATTTTGCAGCCAGCTCCCTTGCCCTAAGCATTGGCAGCTTCAAAGATATATCATGCTGATCAGTTAAAAACATGAAGAATGCGTTTAAACAGAAGCATCCCAAATGTGAATGATTGCTGCAGATCTATCTGCATATTCCTGTGGTGGAGCTTCCTGGTAAACTGGAGACCCTAGATGACACTTACTCCTGTGGGGTGTGAGAGAACTGACCATGGTAGATGGAGCTAGACTCATAGGATTGAGACTGAGAACCTGACTTCTGAGGGAGAAAATTTGCTGGTTTTCAAGTTTTATAAGATGGTCAGATGTAATGATTCACTGAAGTTTTGTGAAGTTGTGTATGAAAACTGCAGAAGGAGAACCACAAATCTTATGCAACTGTTAATCAGTTGTTCGGAAACTGTCCTGAATGCAAAGACTGTTACAGTAGGAATGTGACATAGAGAAGACAGAACAGGTGCTTTAGTCTCTTGCTGCGTACTTAAATTGAAAAAAATTAATTGCTCTGTGCAGTGTTGGCCTGTGTTTATGCCAGTTCAGGACATTTAGACTCTGGGAAAAGCTTGCAAGCTCTTCATGTGCGACTGTCTTTTCCTTTCCATTTTTGGTACCAGATAGCTTCGGTACCAAAGCAACTGCACTCTGTCAGCTTTTAATCTTAGCCATACTATGGGAGAGTTCCTGCTCTGAATGAATTAAACATTACCACTGGATGTCTCAACACCTATCTCTAAAACTCTATAGGGAGATTGTAAGTTTGAATAGGACTAATCTTCTTATCAAGCTTTCAGTTTATAGAATCATAGAATCAGACGGCTTGAAAAGGACCTTTAAGGTCATCAAGTCCAACCCTTGATCCACTACCACTGTGATTACTAGACTATGACACTAAGTGCCACATCCATGTCCATTGAACAGTGGTTTGTAACCTGAGGGTAAGCACACCAGAGAGAGCAGCTAGAAAAGCAAACCTACCACTGCTTAGTACCATGCCTTTATCAGAAAAATGTATAAAGGTCTGCACACTTTATATTCAAAAATACAGATCTTTTAAGAAAGTCAGAGTAAGCTCAACCCTCACTGAGAGCTTGTTTCACTAAAAGTATATATCCTCTTTAAATATCAAAGCTGTGGTTCTTTCAGGTGCTGCTGTTAGTATGGGTCCTGTCTCCTGCTCCCAGTTTCTTCTATAATTCAAGGTCAACAGGTTTGATTTACAGACTGGGGAACAAGACACTGGAGAGCATCACTGTGGAAAGGGACCTGGACGTCCTGATTGATGGCCATTTGAATATGAGTCAGCAGTGCCCTGGCACCCAGGAGGGCCAACTGTGTCCTGGGGGGCATCAGGCAAAGCATCACCAACTGGTCGAGGGAGGGGATTGTCCTGCTCTGCTCTACCCAGAGGCAGTTTCACCTTGAATGTTGTGGCAGTTTTGGGCACCACAATATAAAAAAGATAAAAAGTTATCAGAGAGCATCCAAAGGAGGGCCATGAGGATGGTGAAAGTCTAGAGCAGAAGCCTTTTGAGGAGTGGCTGAGGTTGCTTGGTGTGTTCAGTGCGGAGAAGAGGAGCCTGAGAGAGGAGACATTATTGCAGTCTTAAACATGCTCACAAGGGAAAGCAGAAGGTCAGGTACAGATCTCCTCACTCTTGTGACCAGTGACAGGACTCAAAGAAATGTCATGAAGCTGAATCAGGGGAGGTTTAGGTTGGATATCAGGAAAAGATTCTTTTGGAGGCGTTTTGACAGAGCGTGGTTGAGCATTAGAACAGGCTCCCCAGGGGAGTGGTCACATCACTAAGCCTGTCTGCATTCAAGAAGCTTTTGGACAATGGCACATAATGTGATTCTTGGTGTGTCCTGTGCAGATCCAGGAGTTGGACTCGATGATCCTTGTGGGTTCCTTCCAATTCAGCATATTCTATGATTCTGTGAAGGTTTCAGTTTCAGAATGCATGTTGCTGTCTACCAACTGATTTTTCAAGACATGTCATGATGCGCTTGAAATGGTATTACCTCATACTATGTATATCCATGTTTTCAACTTCACTGTTTAGTAATGGAGTTGTGTTTACCAAAAGTACACTTTAAAAGGGTGTGTACCTTGAGAGTAATTTGTAATAGAAGAGGAAATGGCTTGTTTGATACCATAAGTGTATGCCCAAAGCTGCTAGCCACAAACAGAACTCTTGTTTGTCTTGGATTTTGATCAGCTGTTTAGTTTACAGTGTTATACCTCTTCTCATTGAAGTATTTTAGGAATGTCAGAGACCATTGGATGCTACTTTGCCATGACTAGGCAAGCATTAAACATCTGTGAGACATCGGATAGGTTCTTGCAGATACCAGCATAATCAGTGCTCTTGGTCACAGTGGTGTCTAGTATGCAGAAAATATTTCCAGATATGTACAGTTGTAGGTAGATAAAATTCAAATTATTTTCAGAGCAGATACATTGAATTTGGATTGTGAAGATTATCAAGGTGCATGTTAAGTTGTAAATATATGGCTCTAGGTGTTGTCAGTTCTACATCAGTAAAATGCAGTAAAACTGTAAATCAGTAAAGCACATCATTATTATTTCCTACTGGAACAAAAATTTCTTTATACAGGTACTTGGTATGATTGGATAATTTTGAAGTGAATCTGTAAGGTGGTGCTTATTGATTGTTCTGTAAGACAAATCTGATTTCAGTTCACAGTCTGCCTAAGAATTAAAAAATATTTTTTCTTCAGTTCTCTTTTAGAAAGTTAGACTGTTTGGTGAAATGCTCAATATATTCTTGTGTTTTAAATTTTCTTGGGTTTACCTTTCCACCTTCACAGGAAACCAGTTGAGGATATTGTCACATAGATGAGAAAGCAGAAGTAATTTGGCTGCAGTATTAAATGACCTACTAATAATTTCTGACATAAAATAGTCTTTAACCCTAGAGATAATATGGGTAAAATGAACAGAAATTAAGTAAATCATAAGGTGAATACAAGTGGGAAGTGAAGGTTGGTGCACACTTTTAGTACCTTTTAATAAAGATTTTGTTGGACGGGCTACATTCAGTAACAGAAAAAGTCCTAGCTTAGATCATAGGAACATATTTTTGGGATAATTTGCAATATTCAGGAATGCAAATGTTCTTAATTCTTCATTACAACTCATAGTTTTGAGAATACTCGGAAAATAAGGCACATTAGCCAGCAGCACAAATGGCAGAAGATGCCATAATGCTCACTTCTCAACCCAGCAAAAATCACATTATTTGGCTGACTGTGAAAAGGAGCAGCAGTAATTGTTTCCAGTATCAGTTGGAGGCATTTTGACATTTAAAAATTCTAAAGCTTCTGTTTCATAAACTCAAGGCATGGTCTCTGGTATCAGTTAGGGGACAAAAATGGGATTCTCATGGCAAGTTGTAGGTTGCTGTCTGCTTCTGCCTTGCTGTTGCCCATGAGTTGCTGCAGGTGCTGCTGGGAGCTCCTACTGCCTGTGTAGTAGCTGCTTGTCTTCTGCAGGCACCACTTCACCTGGGTGCAGCCTAGGAGAGCGTCTTCCCAAGCCTGGGTTGTGAATGCAGTAGGGCCTGCTGTTGTATGTGGTGAAGCAGGAGCTCAGTCAAAATAGTTCAAACCTTATGAACACTGACCAACAGGTAGCCCACGTTTGCAACTCAATCTCAGTTTGTGGAAGAGAAAAATGGAAAAGAAGGAGCATGGAATACAAGGTTAATAGGCAAACTGTAGATGTTAATGCGATAACTTGCCATTTGTCAACCTTCTTACTGGCAAATTGTGGTGCTGTGCTCGTCTCCTCCTACCTCTTCTGTGTATCAGGCCTTGAGCAGAGCAAAATGGGAGCACCCACTGGCCTTTGTGCCCATAGCCCAGATTATTGACTGACAGTAGCAGAAAAGATGCTCTGTTAGTATGTGATCACAGCACTGCATGTCATATAGAACAGTAAATACAGTTTTGTCTTTGATGGAGGGCAGGCCATCGTCAATGCAGGTTCTCTCCATCTCATTGTACCAAATTCTCTTGTCATAGAACAAGTTGCTTGTAGGCAAAAATCTGTCATGATTCCTATTCTCACATTTTCATTTTATTCTCCTGACTGTTATTTGTGTTCATTTTACTTTGTCTGAAAAACGATGGATTTGAAATGTCTTTCATGTGTCTCACTATTTTATAATACCTTTCATCAAACGCAGGACTTTGCGGGCTAGCAGTTGTAGTATAATTTTAAATTACACACAAGCATGCTGCTTACTGTTGTCGTTATCCAATTTTTTTAAATCTATATCTGTGTGGTAATATTACCTACTTCATTTTTCACTGGAATGGTATAAAAATTACAGAAACGAGAAGTTTCCTTTTCAGACAATATAATGTTATCTTTTTCAGTAGGAATTGTCATTATTTCATACTTGATAGATTTGTTATTGACAACTCCTGTATTTAACTATTTAATGAAACGTGACCATTTTTCTACATGTCCCACCTCTCCATAAGGACAGAAGATCCCATCGTGCAAAATTCTGTTGTGGAATAAACAAACACCAACTTGAACAAGTCTTGGTCACATAGATTATGAATGAGCACCAGAACAGATTTTCATTGACTTAGGGCTGTTCCATTACTTCACAGACTTTCTGGAAGCTCAGCAAGAGTCAAAGAAGCCCCATTCATCTTACCATCAGGCAGGAGAGGACCTAGGGATGAGGGAGGATGGAAACAGGTCCCTGCTGAGGGAGGTAGAAGGATCCCCTCCCTAGCCTTCTCAGGTACCCTTACAAAATAGATATGAGGCCCTGGATCTCAAGGCAGATGACAGTGGAGAAGGTCTGTCTCAGGGGGTCTCCCAAGTCAACACAGTCAACCAGATGGATCACAACTTCTAGTATTATGAAAAAAAGAAGGGTAGTTGTATTGGGTGACTCACTTCTGAGGGGAACTGTACCCATCTCACAGGGAAGTTTGCTGCCTCCCTGGGGATTGGCTAAGGGGTATTACCCAGAGACTCCCTGGCCTAATTTGGCCTGCTGCTTACTACCCACTGCTGGTTGTCCAGGTTTACAGCAACGAGGCTGTGAAGAGAAGTACCACGGTAATCAAAAAGGACTTCAAGGCACTGGATTGTATGGTTGAAGGGACATGTGAACAGATGGTGTTCTGGATTCCTTCAGTAGCAGAGATGACTGGTGAAAGGAACATGAAAACTCATGTGATCAGTAAGTAGCTAAAAGGCTGGTGTCCTCAATAGAATTTTGACTTTTTTCATCATGGGTCTGTTTATACAGCGCCCAGCTTGCTGGCAGCAGATGTGATTCACCTGCCTCGGAGTTGGCAGGGCTGGTTGAGAAGACTTCAAGCTAGGATTGACTGGGGAAGGGTATGACACCAGGCTTACTAGAGATGGAGCTAGGGGTGGCAGTAAGCCAGTGGTCAACAAAGCCTCTGCCCTGGACTTCTAGAGGTGAACTTTGGCCTATTCAGGACACTGATTCAGGAAGTCCCACCGGAAGCAGCCCTTAAAAACAAAGGGGACAGAGAAGGCTGGACATACTGTAAGGAGGAAATCTTGAAGGCTCAGGGAAGAAGACCCGCCTGGCTTAACAGGGAGGAGAGTCTGTCACCTTTGGAATAAGGGGTGGACAACTCAGGAAGTGTTTAAGGATGTTGTTAGGTCATGTAGAAAGAAAATTAGAGAGGCAGAGCTTTTCCACTTTTGCAAATGATAATAAACAGTGTTTTTATAAATAATTTACTAAAAAAGGAGGGCCAAAGAAAACCTCTGTTCTTTATCAGATGCAGGGAGAAATATAGTCATCAAAGATGAGGAGAAGGCTGACGTACTTTAACTCCTTTGTCTCAGTTTTCAAGAGTAGGACTGGTTATCCTCAGGACAACTGGTCTCCTAAGCTGGAAGAAGAATGGACCCCCCTTTAATCCAGGAGAAAGAAGTTAGTGACCTGCTGTGTCACTTAGATACTCACATGTCTATGGGATCGGATGGGATTCATCCTCAGGTGATGAGGGAACTGGCAGATGAACTTGCCAACCTACTGTCCATCATTTATCATCAGTCCTGGCTAACTGGGGGGGTCTGAAATGACTGGAGGTTGGACAGTGTGATGCCCATCCCCAAGAAGGGCCTGAAGGAGGATCTGGGGAACTGCAGTCTGGTCAGCTGGACTAACCTTGGTGTCAGGCAGGGTTATGGAGCAGATCATCTTGAATGCAATCATATGGCTCATACAGCACAGACAAGGGTTCAGACCCAGCCAGCAGAGGTTTAGGAAAGACAAATACTGCTTGATCTGCTTTTAAGACCTGCCTAGTAGATGAGGGAGAAGCTGTGGATATTGTCTACCTGGACTTCAGCAAAGCCTTTGACACCGTCTCCCACAGATACTCCTGGAAAAGCTGGCAGCCCAGATGTACTCTGTACTGGGTCAGGAACTGGCTGATGGCTGGACCCAGAGAGTGCTGGTGAATGGGGCTGCATCCAGTTTGCAGCCAGTCACTAGTGATGTCCCCCAGGGATCAGTGTTGGGCCCAGTTCTGTTTAATGTCTTTACTGATGATTTAGATGAGGGGATTGAGTGCACCATTAGCAGATTTGTTGATGGCACCAATTTGGGTTCAAGTCTCAATTTGCTGGAGAGTAGGGGAGCTCTGCAGAGGGACCTGAACAGGCTGGTTAGATGGGATGAGACCAACAGTGTGAGGTTCAACAAGACCATGTGCTGGGTCCTGTACTTTGGTCGTAATAACCCCCAACAGCTCTACAGGCTGGGGGAAAACTGGCTAGAAAGTGGCCCAGCAGAAAAGACCCCAGGGGTGCAAGCTGTCAACTGAATGTGAGCCAGCAGTGTGCCCAGGTGGCCTAGAAGGCCAGTGGCCTGCATCAAAAGTACTGTGGCCATCAGGACTAAGGCCGTGATTCTTCCTCTATACTCTGTGCTGGTGAGGCCAC
Source organism: Mionectes olivaceus (assembly GCA_035041425.1). Lineage (NCBI taxonomy): Eukaryota > Metazoa > Chordata > Aves > Passeriformes > Tyrannidae > Mionectes > Mionectes olivaceus. The sequence continues at coordinate 2,634,743 of JAWWMA010000100.1, read as the reverse complement.
ACCTTGAGTACTGTGTCCAGTTCTGAGTCCTTCATTTCAGGAAAGATATTGAGGTGCTGGAGCGGGTCCAGAGGAGGTAAATGAAGCTGGTGAACAGGCTGGAATGTCCTGTGAGAAGTGACAGAGGGAGCTGGCTTTGTTTAGCCTGGAGAAAACAAGTCTCAAGGAGACTTTATTGCTCTCTGTAACTACCTGAAAGGAGGCTGTAGCGAGGTGGGGGTTGGACTCTTCTCCCAGGCAACTAGCAACAGGATGAGAGGACAGTGTCTTAAACTGTGCTAGGGGAAGTTTAAGTTAGACATTAGGAATCATTTATTCACAGAAATGGTGATTAGATATTGGAATGAGCTGCCCAGGGAGGTAGTGGAGTTACTGTCCCTGGATGTGTTTGAGGAAAGACTGGACAGAGCACTTTGTGCCATGGTCTAGTTGACATGATGGTTTTTGGTCACAGATTGGTCTCAATAACCGCGAAGGTCTTTTCCAACCCAATTGATTCTGTGATTTGAACTTTGCATGTAATCATGTATTGTTGTGATCCTTGCTAATTATTGTCATGTTAAGTAATTGTATTTGTAATGGGACTGTATCTTGATGGTTGGACTGAGAAAAATGTGATTCCTTCCCAAACAAAGTACATCGATAACATTCATTTAAACACAGTAAATTCTAGTGTCATGTAATGTAATGGCCAGTCTTCGCGAGTGAAGATCCGGGGGAGGTCTTTACACCTTCCAGCCTGCGCATTGGATTTTTTAGGTGAGACACAGTGTGCGCAGAGCTGAGCCCACCCTTTAATCCTGAGGTTCATGTGCCCACACACCATGAGAGCTACTGCACTGATGTTCTTTGAACATATGTGTGCTGCACCATTGATTACATTAGTTTTTCAGTCATAGTTTCATATCAAAAAAGGATCTGCTGTGATTTTTTCATAGGTTCAGCATAAATATTCTTGACCAACTGACAATATTCTTACACACTGTTCCATTACTCTAAGTGAAGTAGGCTATGAAATTTATTTTATAATTATGAGAATATTTCTTTCTCATAAGGTTCTTTTAAAAACAAAGTAGAAACAATCACATGAATTAGCCTTTAAAAATGTATTTAATGATGACATTTTAAATAATAGTTTATTTGGTTGTTAAATAGGATGGTTAAATGGTTTCTTGTATTTTGTATAGGAGCTTACTTGCCACATGTGAAGCAGTCTTAGTTACCTCTTGGTCCAAAACTTCTCCCAGCGTTTGCCAGGTCTTTGGGTTTGCCTGCCAGCAGAACACAAGGTTGGGTTAGGTGGTCTCAATTGTGTGGAAGAGAAAAATGAAATCTTTTCTTGAGAAGCACTGAGGAAGAATTAAAAAGTTCATCAGTGTCCAAGGTGTTTTATTTAACTTCAGCTTGATAACCCTGGAAGGGACACTCTTCAGGAGATTTTTCTCTCCTTAAGGGGAAGTTTCTTTCAGGGTACTAAGTATCATAACTGTAGACTGGAAAAGCAGGAAGCAAGCTAGCCATTTCTCTTAGAAGTTAACTGCTGGCTTTTGTCAGTTACCCAAAGAAAGCAAGGCTCCTAACTTTACTGCTTAAGTGCGTGGTGAGTTAATGACCTATTAATTCACCTAATGATCTATTTGGTTTACTTGACCAAGTGAAAAGAGGTGCAGGTATTATTTTATAACAAAACTATAAACATTGTTGGCATTTGTGTTCAGAGGTTATCAACTACAAAACAGTAATTACATTACTGTTTTTACCAGTAAAAGAAAAGATTAAATGCTGCTAATGGTCAGCACCAGGGTCCTTTTCAGGTAAAATTAAGCAAATCTATTTATTTGGACCCACTAGTGTTCTGCAACATGGTGAAAAAAGGGCGAAGTCATCTTGCCGTGTGAAGAAGATGTTGAGTTCTGCTCTGGAATTTACATAAAATTAAACCTTTAGTCCATCTGTGAATATTTATCTGGTCATTTCTGCTGAGGGATCAAAGATGGAAAAATTAGATGCTTGACATATCGTTGACTTTTTTGTATGTGACTACAAAAGCTGGTATGCTTTAAGTATTTTAATCTGGTATGTCAGTTAGGTTTTATATGGATTTTTAACCTTTCAAAACTAATAGCACTACCTCACCACCTAACAACATTTTTTTCCTTAATAGTTGGAATAATCAAAACTGCTACTGCTCTTACTTCCAGATCCCTTTTCATAACTCATCTCTACTATGAAATTTAGGGGTGATAGTTCTTGAATTTGAATATTAAAATGTATTTATAAACCTCACTGTTACTCTTTTGGACTTTTTTTACTTTCCTTTGTTTTGCAAACTTTTCATCCTTGTGTTTCTTATTTCACCTTGGGGATAGAGGTCATACCTTCTCATGATGTTTAATTGCTTCTAGTGCAAGGTACTTGAATCTTCTGTTTAGTACTAATACATATATATGTATATGGATGTATATTTAAAAATAATTGAGAATTTCCATAAGATGGACTTTGTAATTAAACCATTTCTAAAGCCAAATAGTTGTCAAGTGATTTCTAAAATTAGAGATGCTTTTCTTGAAAGAAAAGAAAAACAAAAAGTAAACCAACAGGTGTCAGCAAAGACCACGTAACAAAACATTGGGTCAAATCACGCCAGCAGTATACTCTGCATTCATAACAAATCCCTGTTGTCTATCATTTAATTTTCTCAAATGATCTTGAGAACCTAATTGTGATCAGTCAACCCAAAATCCAGAATATCCCAACTGTGTATTAAGGTTGAATTGAATTTCTTTCAGTAGAAAACACAAGAAATCCTGTAGAGATAATGTCAATTCCATCTTAATGAGTTGTTCACATTAGAATCCAAGTGAGGTCTTTTGTGGATTTTTTTAAAATGCCATTGATCTTGTTTTTCTTTCTCTCTCTTTCTCTTTTTTTTTTTTTTTTTAGCTTGCAGTGAACTGAATCTTTAGAAAGTCCACTCCGCTTTTAGGGTTATTTGTTCTAGCATGGTAATAGTGGGGGTTTTTTTTTGGTTCATTTGTTTGTTTGTTCCAGTTCTTAGCTAAGTCTGTGTCCAAGAGCAGTATGTCAGAAAGTTCCTTGCATCTCTCATTGTTACATATTGGCAGGTTTGTCACCTAAGGTCAAAATAAAGCTCATTCAACCAAGGCTATGGCAGCCACAGCAGCAAGCCTCAAGCCAGTCCCGCCACTTGAGATTTGCTGCAGGGCAGTAATTTGGAATTCATTTTGCATTTGTTTCACTGAACATTATTGCTCTTACACTGCAAGGAGGAAAATGTTGTCAGGAGACTACTGTATAAGGATTGTTTCCCTCTTGCACTTATTTTCTCTTTTTGCATTAAAGTGTGTATTACCAATGAGGAGAGAAATCTTATAAAACACAAAAATCCATTACTCATAATGACATCACTTCCAGTATTTTATGCATGTGTATTTTTAAGATAAGGTACAAAATATCCAACCTGTGCACTCTGCCTTAAAGTTCTTAGAAAATATTAGTAGTGCTGAGTAGCCTAATCTCTTAGGCCGAATATAAATAATTTGAAAATAGTATCCTTTCTATTGCCTTGAAAGGTCCATTTTTTTGAAAAACTTAGGTTCAAGAGATTGTAACTTATGTCAGGTCTGAATTAACAGTTGAAATAATTTTAGAGGTCTGAGGAGCTGACGTGAATCTCTTGCTGTACTTTGTGAAGTCAAACATTCTGCTTTACAAAAAAAAGAACACATAGGCAAATTAGGTTAATTTGATCTATATGTGAATTTCTCAGGTGAAGTAGTCACAGAATGGGAACCTAAGTGAACCTAAGGTTGATTTGGTTTTGCGTCTCTGAAGAAAATTGAAAAACCTTGCATTTGTCTTCAACTCAAAATATAGCAAGTTATGCCAGAGTAACTCATTGTAGAGGGTAGAGATGGTCAGAGTACAGTGGTTTCTGAGCGAATTAATTTCAATTCTAGTTTTTTCCCTTTCTTTTCCTCTTTTTTCCCCCTGAAATATATGTTCATGTAGGAGATTAAACTGAGGTTAAAATATAGTTAACTCATAAGGTTAATGAAGGAATAATAAACTACTAATGACACTAATAATGTACTAACTGTTTTTATGATATGACTTAAGAAAATCCAAGAAGTCAATCAAGAATGAAAATGCCATTTCAGTTGTGTTTTATTAGCTAAAGTCTACTTAAATATACTATCATTATTACTGTAAAGTGTCTGGCCACTTATAAAAACATACAATGAAAATTATTGCCAGTAGATTCTCTTACTTTCTCTACTATCATGTACTTTGAGAGTTGTGTTTAAAAATTGGTGAAAAGTGATCTGATAAAGTGTTTAAGGAGTATTTTTTCACAAACTAGGATCTTTGGAGGCAGATGTCTCCTATCCACTGAGTGAGTATATCATTGCCAGCACATCTTGCTCCTAAAGGAAAGTAACCTCTTTAAACTTCAAGTGAATCATTCTGTCTCCATTTATATTTAATCCTGGAGCCAGGAAAAGTCATAGCAAGAGTAGTAATGGTGATGATGGAGTTCTGTTTGTGTTTTGAGTATCTGTAAATGAGGAAGATGATGTAGGAGTGGCTGGATCTGGTCCATCAGAAGATCCATATTTAATCCATAGTTTTCTCCATTTCCTTTTTTCCCTGAAATCTGCCACAAGTGTGTAGGAGCAGACAGTAGTGTGGACAAGTTAGGTTAACAGCGTGTGCTCCAAGGGCTTGTGATCCGTCATCTATCATGTGAGTTGTTGTAATGTCAGCTAGTCACATGCACTTTATCCTTTGTCATGTCACATGTGCTTTATTCTTTATCATGTGTTAGCCATACACCAACGATTCGACAGGGTTGTTGGCATTTTGGTCATGGGGGATGCACATATGGGAGAAGAGAGGGACATGTGGCATTTGATTGTCTTCAAAGAGACTTTGAGGTTTGCACTGACCTAAGGGTTCCTCACATCTGTCATCAGTCCATGAATGTTTGTTGCATGGTAATGATTTCCTGTGATTCCTGATAGGTGCCAGGTTACAAGTGAAAGGCCACAAATCACACAGGCTTATATTATTGTTTAGTATGTTTGTAGCTGAGAATTCACTTGAGAAAACATTTTGCAAATTAGAGCAATTTGTCTTTTTCTTTTTTTTCTCCTCAGCTTGCTGTTTGTGTGTGTAATCTGGTGGTAGGTGGAGTTATCCATGGTTCTTTTTTGAAAGTGGGAGCACACTGAAGTGGAGAAAAGAGAATTTGGAGGACTTGGGTTGTAAAGCACAGCAGGGGAGGGGAACTTGATGTGCAAGGCTCAGTGCACTTCGCTGCGTCCCAGCATGGGTTTCGGTGTGGTATATACTGAAGCAGCTCCTGTGGATTAGGATGTAGGTGTTATGAATCAAGTCATCAAGTTTAGGATGTAGGTGTTATGAATCAAGTCATCAAGTTCTGATCTGTTGTCTGTATAACTATCTCTGTTATGAAAAAGTTCACCAGTGGGTCATCCGCAATTACTCTTCCTCATGTGTGCCAGGCTGGTTCTTGATGTTTGTGATACATAGTAAAGGCTTCCTTCAGTTTCTCACAGACTTAAAATGGAGGGATATTATTTTAAACTGAGTTATTTTGGAATTGCCTTTTTGCTTTGTGGATTTTTTTGTGCATTTTTTTAGCACTCTTCTCTCGACTTTCTCTATTTAAAGACTCCAATACTTTGTGCATTAAAGAATCTCTTTGGTATTTGGTATCCACTTGCAAGTGTGTTAAGCCTTCAGTACCTTTGTGATCTTTGTAACTTTAAACATGTTGGTGTCACTGGCTCTCAGTCTTTCATTTCTCTTTTTGCGTAGTTTATGCAGTTATTGATCTCTTGATCCTATAGCTTCAGGATGTTGTATTGCAAAAATTTCACAAATTGTGCTGCTGAAAGAATTTTTCAATGCATTTTGGTAATTGAAAACAACCCTGAAGGAAGTCCTCCGTGTGAACAACACAGCCTTAAAAAAACACACACTGTATGAAGCCAGGACCTTACTGTATAGTGTGTACTGCAGTTGTGTGTGCCAGAGCTAGGTTTCCACCTGGAGTTTCAGTTTTGTTCTTCAGTCTTCGTGCAGCGTTATAATCTTACCACCACTGAGCAGCATATTTAGCAATGCAAGGGTAAAGCCTCAGCTCTGTTGTAAGATAATGTGCTGCTTTTTTCTTTCTGTGGTCTTCTCTATCCTTTTTTCTCTCTGTCCAAGTAACTTAGTTTAATTTCTCAGTGATTAAAATATTTTCTGGATCCATATGAAGGATCCATATGAAAGATCACATAAGGCTATTGAACGTTGCAGATGACTTATTTGGTCCTGTAGCACTTTGAAAAGGTACTTCTGGAGGTATTTACTTACTTGTATCTAACATAAATCAGAAGACTCACTTGTTTTAAGCTCCTGAACATAGGGATCTTTTTGTTGGAATTTTTTTTTTTCATGGCAGTTTTTCCTCCCATCAATCTGGTCATGGAGGCCATCCAGGTGCTGAGCTACCTGAGGGTTATAATCTCACACTTAGCATTTGAGCCTCCAACCTACTATATCTTACTTACTTCACGTTTGCTTTTATTAAAAGCATTCATTAGGTCAAGTCTTTGCCACATCAGGGTGCTGTACTGATTTAACAGGCACATTTTTAAGGCTGGTATTACTATTTATTGTATTAGAGTAGTGCATAAAGAGTCAGTTAGGATCAGAGCCCCATGGGGACAGGTGGTGGGAAAAAACGATTAAGGTTTACTTATGTCCTGAAGACATCCAGTCTAAATAAATCAGAGAGAATAGAAGAAATAGGTATAAACACTTAGCTGCAAAAAGGGTAGATTTTGGCAAGTGGTCTCTAAAATGTTTTCTCCATAGCAACATTTTCCTCTTCCAAGTGTTCTTTTAGTAATTCAGAGGGTTAGTATATGCCTGAATTAGAAGTAAAAAATAAAATTTCTATGTTTGAGGCCATATTTTCATTATACTCATTTTAATGTCCATACAACATCAGCATCTGAGACTCAGGAACTTAACTGCTTTACTTGTTGGTGTTACACTGAAGTTGATTTCAAGTGAACCATAAAAAATTTGCCCCTGAAGGGAAAATTACACTGTATGCATGATCCTAGCATACTGCTTTGGGGATAAACATGTCTTAAATCAACTCATCGCTCACAGCTAAATTCCTTCTGCAAATGCAGTTTCCTTGTAGATAATAATTTTCAGAACGACTGATTTTCTTTAAAACCATGAAGTTTTTTGAACATAATTCTATCAATAAACATATTTGAGCAGAGTGGCAAAGAATTCATATAATCCTAATCGATTTCGGGGTTGAGAGAAAGGAAGGTAAGGGCATATACCAACATTTTTAATTAGCTTTCATCAGTACTTCTGATTTGTTCAAGGTTTTCGCACTGTGTTTGCTCATATTTAGATAGTAAAAACTTTTGGACTTCATTGAAACTTTTTTTGGTAATTATACACTTGGAAAATTAAAATTAAAGTTTGTGGTGCCTTGGCTCCTACTTGCTTAGTTCATAGTGTATTTTTAAGATGCTGTCACTTAAGAGCTTTGTTACAGTGATGTTTCAGTTGGGGCCTAATATGCTGTGGGTTCAGATTGATGTTGGCTTTGAGGGATTGGACTAAAGAATACCATCTGGGTTTGTACCCAGATATTCTTGGATTAATATTTTGAGGCTTAAATATTGTCCTGTCTGGAATTTAAATACAGTTTCCAAAGCTTTAAAGAGAAAACAAGCACCACTTGATCCTCTTAATGAGTCATTTTTTTTCTTCTTTCATTTGCCTTTTTTTTCTCCTTTTTTTTTTTTTAAACTCTTGTAGCCGGTGAAATCCAGACAGTTACTTACAAACCATTTTTACAGCTCCATATGGACAAAGTGCTTTAGCTTGTTCCTCAGTTTAATTCCCAAATTAATAATAGTTGGAAAGCTCTTATATCTGTAACTCCATTTTTCTTAGACAATATAAAGACAGAAAAAAAATTCCCTGGATTCTAGGCAAGACATTGAAGTGTGGACAACTTTGTTATATTTGAGATGGCAAGTCTCAAATGTTACAACCAGGTTGATTTTTTTTTTTTTAGCGTGGTTGCTCTTTGAAATGATTTCTTATGTTTCAGGTATTAAATTTCAATTTTATTCCTACATGGAGACAAGAGACTTAAACTCCCCTGGTCGGGAAACTGTCAGGGTTTTTCTTCTGTTTAGAAACCTTTGACCCATCCCTCCCCTGTTCAGTGAGTACAAATGGCAAGGTAATGCTCTCCACATAACTCATGAAGTGAACCTGCAGGGGAGAGGGTTTCACGAGTCTGCTTATGGAAAAATATGCTTTAAAAGTATTTCCTTGCAAAAGAGAGCCTTTCTTGTACTAGTGAGTATATATTAATTGGTTATAATTAATATATATTAATTATAACCAATATATTAATATTATATGTTTTGAGGCACGTAATTATTCATACAGCCATGATGGGTTCATAGGTAGAGTTACAATTTCATTGTACTAGCAAGCAGCCTTTTTTGAGGGACAGAGAGAATTTTTTTTGTCTAAAGCTCTGAGTTCTATAATTAGTTATCTAATAAAGGATTCAGAAAAGTGGCAAAACATATACAAGTGATTAGAAGTTTAACCAACTGACCTTTAAGTTGTCTGCTTGGATGTGTCATTATTGTAAGTGGTTTAGTATCTGTTGGCACTTTTTTTTCTTCCAGATCATTACTAGATATGTTTATGAACTACTGCAGAAGGAATGCCACTTGAAGAAAGTAACTCTCCCAGTAAGTATAATTTATTTTTCCAGAGG
>JAWWMA010000100.1:2572207-2593856 GCA_035041425.1 Mionectes olivaceus | reverse complement strand
ATGGAATACTGGGAACATGGCCTTGGTTCCTTGGTTACAAGCTGGTTACCAAGGAAGGCCTAGACTCAAAACCACTAAAAGTCCAGTGAGGGGAGGCTTTAAAATGAGTGAGGACAGTATTTTAGGAGAACTTGGAAGAGAGAAGTCAGAAGATGGGAAGCTGTCATTCAAGTATTAAAAGCAGCAGTGAGTTGTGTGAGGTTGATTTTTATGGTGATAGATAGAAGAATGGTATTTTGGATTGATGGGATGGCCCAAAATAGGAGCTTGTAGGTAGTCAAAGTCTGTCAGAGGATTGATAACAGGACTGAACACATTGTTAGGGTCATATGAAGCTGATGCTGCAGATTTAATGATTTTGTCTTTGTTCTTGAAGAGTGCATTAATTAATAAACTGGTCATGACAGTGTTTAAACCAGACTATGCATGAAGCCAGAACTAAGGTACACATTACTTTTTAAGCTCGGCTTATTCCAGTAAAGGTGGCATCTGGACAATAAATTGCTGGAATATGAATGAGGGCATAGGGTAAGATTTTTCACTGTTTAACTTTCTGGATTTAAACTTGCCTCTGAAAATTCCTTTAGATTTTGGGAAGAACTTAGGCTATTCCATTTAGCTACTGTAGTGTGAACCCTTGGTGGATGCACATAGTTTTTACCAGAGTAGTCATGAATTCTTGTATTGTGTGATGCTGAGTTCAAGGAAAACGAAGGTGAGTGTCATCAGGGTTGAGTGTAGTAGTAACATGAGAATGAGTGGGGATGGGTGATGGTAAGTGAGGATGATAAAGGTAAACCCAGTCAAATAGTGAGACATTGCAGAGAAGGGGATTATAACCCAAAAAGTGGACATGAAGGTGGCTGCTAGGGGTGTGAAAGAAGAGCTGTAAGAGCAGTGTCTTATTTCATGACTGTGATGCACAGCAGAAGTACAGGCGAGGGCTGAGATTCAGCATGGCAATATGTTATTGTTTGAGTAACTTTAGTAAGAACAGTTCAGTGAGAAATTGAGTTTCAGTGGAGGAAAAGAAGCCAGATAGTAAAATGGTCAAAAAGAGCACTCAGAGATTCCAGATTACTATCAGTTTCGTATTCAACATGTCTGAGAAGTAACAGCAGGACTGACATGAGCCAGTAGGACACTTTTGTTGGAGGGAAATAAGTGGTTATTTCAATGTGTTGCAGAGGTGAAATGCTGTGGAAAAAGCCTTGTCAGTATTCACTAAAAGAAGCCACCAAGTACTTTGGGTTTTTTGTCATCTCCATTAATGGCTTTCTTTCCACAGAATCTTAGAATGGGTTTATTTGGAAGGGACCTTAAAAATCATCTCGTTCCTTCACTCCTGTCATGGGCAGGGACGCCATTTACTAGACCAGGTTGCTCAGAGCTCCATCTAGCTTGGCATTGAATAACCTCCAGTTGGGGCATCCACAACTTCTCTGGGCAACCTGTTCCAGGTGTCTCACCACCCTCACAGTAAAGAATTGTTCCTGATACCTAATCTAAACCAAACCTACTCTTTGTCAATTTGAATCCATTCCCGCTTGTCCTGTCACTACATGCTCTTGTGAAAAGCCCATCTCCATCTTTCTTGTCAGCTCCTTCAGGTACTTGAAGGCCACAATCAGCCTTCTCTTTTTCATGCTGAACAACCCCAATTCTCTCATAGGAGCCTTTCTTCATAGGAGAGGTGCTCCATCCCTCTGGTCATCTTGCTGGCCTCTTTTGGAGTCACTCCAACATGTTGATGTCCTTCCTGTGCTGGGGACCCCAGAGCTGGATGTAGAGCTCCAGGTGAGGTCTCACCGTCACAGAGCAGAGGGGCAGAATCACTTCCTTTGACCTCCCGGCCATGCTGCTTTTGCTGAAGCCCACAACACATTTGGCTCTCTGGGCTGCAAGTGCACATTCATGACTCATGTCCAGCTGCTCATCCACCAACAGCTCCAAGTCATTCTTGGCAGGGCTGCTCTTGACTATTCCTGTCCCAGCCTAGGCTCATCCTGGGTGTTGCCTCAACCCAGGGGCAGCACCTTACATTTGATCATATTAAACTTCATGAGATTCCTACGGGTCTTGTTCCCACAAGCTTCTTGAGCTTGTCCAGGTCCCTCTGGATGGCATCCTGTCCTTCAGGTGTGTCAACAGCACCACTCAGCTTGGTGTCATCTGCAAATTTGCAGAGGGTGCATTCGATCCCTTCAGTTGTCTTATAATGAAGATACTAAATAACACTGGTCCGAATACCTGAAGAACACCAGTTGTCGCTGATGTCCACTGGGACTCTGAGCCATTGACCACTATCCTGTGAATATGACTGTCCAACCACTTTCTCCATCTATCCAACAGTCCACTCATCAAATCCATCTCTCTCTAGTTTAGGGACTAAACTACATGTGGGGGACCATGACAAAGGCTTTACAGAAGTCCAGATAAATGACACCTATAGCCCTTGTCCACTGATGTAGTCACCCCACCATGGAAGGCCACTGGTTTGGTCTTTCTTTTGGACTTTCCCTTGGTAAAGCCATACTGTCTGTCCTGAATCATCTCCCTGTCCTCCATGTGGCTTAGCGAGGATCTGTTCTGTGATCTTCTCAGGCACAGAGGGCAAGCTGACAGGTTGGTAGTTCCCAGGGTCCTCCTTTCTACCCTTTGTAATGATGGGTGCAATGTTTTCCCTTTTCTAGTCACCTGGGACTTACCCTGACTGCCATGACTTTTCAAATACCACGGAGAGTGGTTGTACTAACTTGCAGACCAACTTTTGGCTTGATCTTTAAGTTCTTTTTCTACTTTTATTGCATCTCATTTGTCTTTAATGCCTCTTTTTTTGCTCCTTTGTTTGCCTTAGTCATTCTTATTTAGTGATACTTTCTCTGAATCTCAGCACAGATTTGGATGTTGATTTTGTAGGAGAGAAAGCTTCTGATGTGTTTCTACAGCACTGTGTACAGAGCAGGATTGTTTCTTGTGGGGCTTCCTGAGTGTTGCTGAAATGCCTATATTAAATAGCAATCCAGAATTGCTACTTGCTGTCCCTAAGGTATGTAGATCTTTCCATGGAAGGCTGCTGGAAGAACACAGTCAAGGAAAATTTGTGATGATTAGGAAAAATCTGTATGTTTATGTGCTTTCTGTCTTAGCTATGAGATAATCCTTGCTTCTGGTTATCCTTTCATCCATGTAACTGAACACCCTTGTCCTGCTGGTGTTTGTGATTGCAGCCTGTCCTGCACTAGATTAGCTTTCTAATGCTCAGGCAAACCTACCTAAACTTTGCAAGAAGCTCATGCTGGATTATAGGGGACCCTCCTTTGCTATTTTTTGTGCCTCCTTTCCTGACCTGGGGAAAATGCAGTTGCACCTCCTATACTCCAGACATACCAGGATATTGAATAAAACCTTGCAGACTTGTCTGGAAACCAGAGCAAGCAGTGAGCCCTTTTCCTGGTTCAAAACCAGTATTTCATATGGAGCCAACCAGGACTGGGGGAGTTTAATGTATAGTGACACCTTTGCAGCAATTTACAAATAGACACCTGTACACAACACTTCTGGCCTTTGTGTTCATCAGATAAGCTAGAGGGACTCTGGGTTTAAACAATTTCTGCATTTCATGGTTTGTTTACCGAAACACCTCAGTGCATCAGAGATTAAAAGATGGACTTCTAATGTAGAGTTTAGAACAAAAAAAAGTAAACTTAAAATGTGTGATAAGAGTTTGCATTTTTTGCATTTGAAAGCTGTGGTTAAAAGCCTAGTATACGATAAGTGAAATGTGAGGTTATACTTTCTGTTGAATTGGGATTTCTTGTGTTAATCTAGACTTGTTTTTTCCAAAGTCTGAATTTCAAATATGTTGTAATGATAGTAAGTGGGAAAATCTGCATAGAACTTTTGAAACTGAAGGGTGCTTCCAAAAAAAAAAAAAAATCCGAAATGAAAATCCATTCAGAAACATCTAATTTAGGCAAGTTTTAATGTGGGATGTACATATATTCAGAAATTCAGCTTTGCACTGAAACATACTCTAAAACATTTGTTTTTGAGTAGCAGAAATGTAAGAAAGTATTGATAATGTTGCTGCTTAGCACAAAGAAGCAGAGTAAATTAAAATTCTCCTCACTGTATGTCTTGGAGCCTGTTTCACTTGACTCATCAAATGAAAAATTCATCAATTAATCCTCTGACAATAACAATATATACACAAAAATCAATCCAGGATTGATTTTTTGAGCCCAAACATGAAAACTAACCCCCGGCTTGCACATAATGTGAAATTTCTCTTTGTTTCAACCTTATTATTGAGTATAAAAGCTGACATGTTCATAGAGTTATTTGTTCTAAGTCAACTACAAAGGTGGGATTGTTTGAGGAAGGTTGTGTGCACCACGAAGATGTTCTGAAGCACTATCAGACCCAGCTAATAAAGTTGTCAGATGAATGTAAGAGCACAGCTGATAGGAGTCCCCCCAGAAGGCAACTGGTAGAGGGAGACACTGATCGCTGGGATCTGACATGAGACCACCCAGGGTAGTCAGAGTCAGATGCATACCAGTCAGGATCAATGGTAGGGAAGAGCAGTGAAGTGGTAGTATGGAAACTCTTGATGGGGAGCGCTGGTGCTACAGCCTAGAATCAGTAAATCGTGAGGCTGAGGCAAGTTGCTTCACAGGGATCATAACAAATTCTCAGCAGCAGAAAATGAGATAATTTGTCAGGTCTCCTGCTTGTAATTCATACTGCCTTTTCAGTGAAAAGGAAAATTGCAGCAGATTCCATGTGCGTTATGGTGGCTAATGCATTGCTATCTCTTTCCTTATATAATCCACTTCAGGGTGTGTAATATATATTGAATGATGAGAGGTCTTCGCTAAAAAGACAATATACTAATCTGATGAGAAGTTAAAAGCATCAGTTTTTGTATGTTTCGACGCTGCTTCATTTGAGATCTGACTGATGCCGGGAAGTATTTTTCTACCAGCTTATATATCAAATGCATAAGGCACTCAGTAGATATTCTCTCAGAATATTCTCTCAGAAGAAAATCTCTCAGATCTCTGAAGACAAACAGAGGTTGCTTCTTATTTGAGTTATAAAAGTAGCCTAGTTCCTGCATTATGTGTATAAGCTTACGGATTTTACTCCTCAGATCATCAGATTAATACTTTAAGCAATCTTACCAGTGTAAGAAACAGTGATAGCAACTTACTGAATAAGTTCTTGCTTCTGAATGCCTTGTGAGGGAGATAAAAATCTTTTGAGTGAAAGAACTAATTTTTTGCTCTTTGCAACACCTTCAGCAATGTCCTGGAGTCCTTGCTTCCATCCCATATATAAAAATAATATTCAGAACCTAAATTATGTTAAAGAGTTGAAAATGGACACGTACTACAGAAAATACTAATCAAATAGCAGATGTATTAACGTCTGATCAGTCTTTCTGAATGTGTGTATTCACAGTGCAGAACAACATTAACACATTTATCAAGTTCTAGATGTGCGAAAGGTGGAAACACACTTTAGGAATACTGGACTGATATTTCCTCTGTCGTAACACTACAGAGAATTTTGATAAGAACACAAGCTGTGAGATACTGTGTTTATTATTTTCACTTTCTTAGTTGAATGCTAAGACCATTGTCTTCAAAAATTTTATGTGGTACAAACAAGGAAGTTATCATGACTGCTTGTCAGCATATTAAATATTCAGATGCATGTGATGAATGAGACTAAAGAGAATATCAAGATCTGTATCTGTTACCATGAAATATTTCTTCCTAAAATATTACTGCTAAGTATGACTCATTGCAGGAGAATTTGTTTGCTCTTTCAATTTACAATTCTATTAAGAGTATTAAAGTGTAGACAGTTTCAAAAATTATATTCGTAGGTTTTGCTGTTGTCATGTAATTAGAGACTGAAGAAAGTTAGGAGGGAAAATGGTAGTTGGTATAACATACTTTCAGTTATATTAAAGTTGAGTCTGAATTCTGGTCTTTTGTTTCAGATGTACTTCATATGTTTTTTTTATATGTTACAGATTTACATAATCGATCCCTGTGGGAAATGTACTGTTACAGAGAGTGAGTAATAAAGAGTAACTTAAAAGTAGAGAGTGTGTATATATTTCAGAATATGCTTCAATAATTTATTTTTATATTATGTTTATTTGGATTTACCTTTGTGGTTTAGATCATATTGGTAATGTGTATTTTAAATTTTATCATGAATTTTTGTGTGTATTTTTTCTAAATGCAAGGCTGAAATGTACTGTGGCCATTTCTACAAATCAGAACTTTTTTTTTTTTAATTCAGGTGAACATTAATTTGGTAAAATAATAAAGTAATGCGCTTCATCTTTTGAGAGTGCATTTATAGGATATTTTGATTTGGGGATTATTTTAATGCTTATAAAAAATTTTAATATAAGGAGGATTACTTTTTTTCCCACTTAATATATAAATTTCCTCCATAACTTAGGTTTATATCTTATGGTCACTTACAGGTAACTTGGCAAGATTGCTCAGTAATAGCAGAGCCATTATTCAGGCATGATGGATTGGGACAGATTAAAATTCTTAATTTTCCCTTTTCTTTAAAACACATTTTGAAAATTTTCTTCTTTGAACAGGAACCTTATACATGGTTTCCAAACTGCATCTAATCCAAAGTGCATCTAATCATCTGGCACATTAATTGCTGCTGCAGTTGCAGACCTAGCAAGGAAGGTGGTCAGCAGGTGGCAGTCCTGGTTGGCAGTGGTGCTGGGGACGGAGCGCTGGATCCCACAGCGGAGGAGACACATCACGTTAATAGCTCTGCTTTTGCCAGGAGGTTGCCAGTGTTTTCTGGAGTTTCTGTTTTCTGGAGTTCCCCATTTTGTATTGGAATTGTAGCTGCCTTTTGGCATAAGCTCTTCTAAAAACACGTCTCAGATGCACTGAGCATCTAAAGCAACTTAGTGATTTTCAGTGGTTTTATTTTCTACTTTTAGCAAGTTTTAGCGAGTTCTGCATTTAAAACTGATTATTTATAAATAAATATGGTGGAGTTTTGCCAGTCATGCACATGTCTGCTTTATTATATGCAGTTTGAATTATAATTTAGATGAGTGAAATAAATACAGAATGTACCTAGTGGACTTTTTTTAGGCAAATTTTTTTTATATCTTGTATACAATTACATCAGTATTTTCAGACGCGTATGTTAAACTTAGACACCAAATCCATGTCAATACATTACTTCCTCAAACCTCAAAAACTTCAAAAAAGAGCAGCAGATAATAAGGACTTCCTTACAGGAGAACCTTTCTTTGCAGAATCACAGAATATGTGGAGTTGGAAGGAACCCACAAAAGATCATGTAGTCCAAATCTTAGGCTTGCACAAGACATCCCCGAGAGCCATACCATGTGCCTGAGTATCATCCAAATGCTTCTTGAACTCTACCAGTCCTGGTGCTGTGAAAACTTCCCTGGGGAGCCTGTTTCAGTGCCCAACCACCCTCTGGGTGAAGAAACGTTTTCTAATATCCAACCTAAACCTCCCCTGACACAACTTCAAGCCATGCCCTCGGGTCTGTCACTGGTCACAACAGAGAAGAAATCAGTGTCTACCCCTCTTCTTCCCCTCATGACGAAGTTGTAACTACAATGAGGTCTCCCCTCTGTCTTTTCTTCTCCAGGCTGAACACACCAAGTGACCTCAGCCACTCCTCATCTGGCTTCCCCTCAAGGCCTTTCACCATCTTCGCTGCTCCCCTTTGGACACTCTCTAATGGCTTCATACTTTTCTTATATTGTGGTGCCCAAAACTGCCACAGTATTCAAGGTGAGGCTGCCTCAGTGCAGAGCAGAGCGGGGCAGTCACCTGCCTCGACCAGCTGGTGATGCTTTACCTGATGCCCCCAAGGACACGGTTGGCCCTCCTGGCTGCCAGGACACTGCTGACTCATAATCAATTGACCATCAACCAGGACCTCCAGGTCCCTTTCCATGGCTGTTTTCTTGCTTCTCATCCCCCAGTCTGTATGTACATTCAGGGTTGCCCCAGAAAGTGCAGAATCTGCCACTTTCCCTTGTTGAACTTCGTACGGTTGGTGGTTGCTCAGCCCTCTCATTTGTTGAGGCCTCTTTGCTGCTGAGGGAGTCAGGAGCTCTTTCTGGTTTTGTGTTTTCTGCAAACTTGCTTAGTATCACTTCCAGTTCTGTGTCCATATTTATGAAGATGTTGAAGAACTCAGGGCCTAAGATGAAGCCCTGCAGAACCCCACTAGTGGCAGGTCACCAGTCTGATGTTACCCCATGCACTATAATCCTTTGTGCCTGGCCCATGAGCCAATTGCTCACTCACCACACGGTGTGTTTATCCAGCTGTGTGCTGGACGTTTTATCCAGAAGGATCCTCTGAGAGACAGTATCAAAACTTTACTAAAATCCAAAAGGATTACATCTGCTGGCTTCTCTTGATCACAGAAGATTGTTACCTTGTCACGGAAGAAAACCGGGTTGGATTATCAGGATGCATCTCCTGAAGCTGTGCTTGCTGGCTGTAAATAATGGTAGTGTTGTCTTTCAGGTGTGTTTTAGTGCTTCCAAGAAGAAGCTTCTCCATAACTTTACCATGCACTGAAGGGAGACTGACAGACAGTTTTGGGGTCCTCCTTCTTGCCCTTCTTGAAATTTGGGACAACTTTGACCAGCTTCCAGTCAGCTGAGACCTTGCAGGATTCCCAAGACCACTCAAAAATCACTGAGGTTTTACGATGGCATTAGCCAACTCTTTGAGGCTTCTTGGATGAACCTCATCAGGCTCTGCAGTTTTGAAGACTGTTTGTGTTCTCTTGTCTTTGTGTAATATTAGAAATCTTATGTACAAGGTGACCTTGAATTGTTCAAAAATGAACCTTCCTAAAAGGATAAAAAATCTGCAGCAGAATATCTAAAATTTGTTTTCTGTATCACTCTTTTCATACTAAAATGCAATAGTTCCCTTTTTGAATAAAAACCTGACTTTCACGTAACAAACAGGATGGAAATTCAGAGGTTGGTATTTTGCAATAGCAGCAGTGGAATGGGGGCACACTGCAATCTGTCCTTTCCACTCTTCACTCTGTTATGTGTTGGTGCTGCAGCTGATATGACCCTGCTCCAGCTTTGGCTTTGTAGGTGATAAGGATCTTTGAACAATGAATTATTTTAGAACTGTACTTTGCCATGTGGACCACATTACCTAGGTAAAATGCAGTGAGTTGTATAAAAAGATACTTTTATATTCTGCGGGCAGTGGGAAATAATTTCCTTATGTTTGTGAGTCTCAATCTTGTATTATTTTGGTTTGGCTTTTTTATTCTTTCTGAAATAGTAACTAATGCATCACGTAGATGATAAGCTTTGCTGGCAAGGGCTTACTTTTAATAACATCTCTGCTTTATTAAAGAGATATGTCTTTTTACATGAAAGTACATCTTTTTAAAGAGATAAAGATGGTGGGATTTCTGACTAGACAAGCAACAAGTATAACAGCCTTTATCTTATGTCACTTCTTAGCTGTGCATTAAGGTTTATCTTAGACTGCAATAATTATGTAGTTATAGGTATTTTCCTCTAAGTTTATTAGTAGAATTTGAAATATGTCTGTTTTTGGGAAGATGTAGGCCTGTAAAACTCAAATCCATAACTGAACATTTTTATATTTTCTAAAAAAGTAAGAGACAAATACAGTTGGATTAATATATCCAACCACATGGTTTCTCTGTATGTATAATTCAGATGTATCTATATATGTATCATAATTTATATTCTGTCATTGAAGCTATGATTTTTCACAAGTGCCAAAATCAGTTTTCTATCTCAGCGTCAGGTTGAAGGATGGGTAACAGATAAGAGAACGGGAGAAAACATTATCTAATTATCTAATTATCTATCTGCATTATCTGCAGTATCTAAACTACAGAAACCATACAGAGCTGGAGATACTTTCAAAGAAGTTGTATTCCTTTTGTTTTCTTAGGCGATTTCTCTGCCAAATTCTCCTTTTTAGTCTGTGACTAAGTGGCATATTGCTGTTGGATTTTTTGTGGCATCAAGGAGAAACTCTGGGAAATGAAGAGGAACAGTGGGTAGTGAAGCTGGTCATAGCACTGGCAAGGGAGACCACCACTTTCAGACGCTTTACCACTTTCAGGTTGCTGGCTGGTTGTGCATATGACATAATGACATCCGCAGGGAAGTGGATGCCATGGTCAGGCTTTGAGAACCGTGAGGGATTCCAAAGGCATATTTGTGACGAAAATGAAAGGGTACCAACAGATCAAAAAGTAAGAATGCAGCTGAAGGAGAGAATGTTATTGTGTCTCCAGGTAAATTCCTTCAGAAAAGCCAAAGTATAACAGAAGTTATCAGCTTTCTTCCTCCTTGGTAGTGGCTGACAAACATATGCTTTTTCATGAGATTTTGTGGAGAAAGGCATAGCCTTCAAAGGCACATTGCCCCATTTATTTGATGTACTTAATGTTCATTATCCATTGTTACACTATGTAAATCCAGTTTTTACCCCTAATCCACTTCTCTTCCATGTTCTTCTTGAAGGACACTTCTTATGAGAACCTTTTACAAGAGAACTGGCCTTATTGCTTTGTTTAGACTATTTAGACAAATGCAAGTCTTCGGTTGTATCCTAGACCTAAATTCCACAATATTCAACCCATTGAGAGTACTGTGTTTGCCTCCACCATTCCATGTACTCAGCTATTTCTTTGATGACTTAACATCTGAATGTTTCTAATCCACAAGAAATACTGGAGAAGTTGCAATATAGTCCTGCTTCTACAGCCTTTCAGCACTCCTACATCACTGGGAATATTCACAAAATTGAGGATGCTAATTGTAAAATGTGTACCAGCAAAGGAAATATTTGTCAATCTGTCTTTCTGTGGCCTATCCACTCCTTTTCCTCTCAGTTTGAATTTCTTCTTAGCAAAGACATAATCTCTAACAGCATTTCTATGTAAGTGTATGCATGTATGTGATATCATTTGTCAAAATTTGCATGTGGCTTGATAGTTTATGTCTTCTGTACGCTTCATCCAAACATTCTGTCGAAACAGAAACAGAAAATCTTTTGAGTTTCTGGAGGTTCTTGGGAATAGTAGCTAAACACAAAATATATGAGAGTATTTTCCCTTCTTGATGCTTGGCAGCTTAAGTTCATTTCCAGGATGAGCTCAGAGTTTTATCTGAATCGGTTAATTAACTTACTGGTATTCTTTCCAAAACCCCTTTTACTAGTGACCTTTGGTTTGTGGACTCTGGCACTGTTATGCAGGAAGGAGCCAACCCTTCATACACTTCCCGGCTCTCTGAGAGTCTCATTTGATTATTGAAATGCTAAGTTGCTTAGTAAGAGAGTCTTTAAATGAATCATGCAGTGGGTTATACATTAGTCTGTGAAGCATGAGCAAAAGTAAGCTTCAGACTTTTATGAAATGTTGGGCCTGTGATAGGAGGGCTGCTTCTGATGCCAAGTTCAGGCTAGCATCTAATTGTTTGAATAATGTAGATGTTGCCCAGGGGCACTTACCAAGTGGAATTTTTTTCTAATCTGTGCACAGAGTAGAAAGTTGCATACTGCAACTGCGGTCTTCAAGACTTTAAAGGGACTGCAGTCGGCAAAACAGCCCTTCTCCTCTGCCTTTCCAAAACTAGTGTTGACTTGTAAAGGAGTCAAAATAGGGATCTCTCCCTTACTGCCATTACAGGGGAGGACAAGGAGGCCTTAAGCATCTGTATGACTGTCATATGTGCCACCATTTGAAGGGTACTGGACCTGTAGTCCATGCAGACATAGAGCAAAATTCATCCTAGCTGAGGGGATTTGGAAGGCATTGTGAAACAACTTCACACTTCACATGGGAAATAGTCCCCTTCCTTCCTTGCTTCCTTGTTTCCTTGCTTCCTTCCTTGCTTCTTTGTTTCCTTGCTTCCTTGCTTCCTTCCCTCTTTCCTTCTTCCCTCCCTAAAAACACAAATGCAAATCTTTTACAATAAGGTATGGAGAAGTTCATATCCCCAGTAAAAACCTTCCTCTGCATGCTTTAATTTTGTAATATACATTTGTTTGTAAATTTAATTCAAATAGGAATTGGGTTTTTACCTTAAAATGTATCTCCAACTCTATTTATCAGTTTATTTATCAGAAAGGAAGGAAGGAAGAGGACAATTTCCCATGTGAACTGTGAAGCTGTTTCACAATGCCTGCCTCCCTCTGTTTTGTTTGTTTGCTTTGTTTGTTTTGTTTTGCGTTTCCCCCTTCTGGAGACTCACTGAAAACTGTACTACACTTCCTCTCCCCCTAATTCATTCCATTGCTGATTTTTAAAAAAATACTTTCTTTAGCCTGTCCACTTACTTAATATTCAGTGTCCTGCTCTTTATTAGTCTACATAAAACAAACTTAGCCATTATAAAGAATTTAGAAAACTTCAGGAACCTGGTATGTTCTTTCATTAATTTCTGTTCTGGTAAAGTCTAATAAAAACAACATAGGAAATCAGACAGTACAGTGTATTAGTGTTAGATGACTTCTAACTAGAAGTTAATATATTGCCTAAATATTCTTTCCTCTTGCATCATCCTAAATAGTAGTATTTTTTTGTATTGTCACTTACTCAGTCTTTAGAAGAGTAGGATGAGAGACCCATTACTGGCCTCAAAGGGTTTACAACCACAGCCTCATAAAGTAAAAAGATAAATATTGTTTATTTTCCTTTCACAGCTCCAAATATTGAGACTCAACAGACTTGTGACCTGACTGAAATACAGATGCTAATTCAGCAGCACAGCTGGTTTACAATTTAGGAGTTTTTTATGGTTCTGTGAATAAGCCACTTGACCGTGCTTGTTTTCCTGTATCTTTCAGTAGACAATATTTTAAACCAGTTTATTTCTGTGCAACTTTCCAGAGGCTCTTGCACCATAACACTGTTCCTGAGGCAGCTGATTATATTAACTACACTAGGAACATCTGTAATTAAAAACCTGCTATTTTCTGAGCCATTGTATCTAAATTGTTAGTGCTCTGACTGTGGGTAAAAATGAGTGGAATATAATGGGAGTATGACAATATTCAAGTATAAGTATATTCTGACATATTATTATACTTTAAAATAAGTATCACATACTGAGTTTGCATATAATTTTAATTACAACAGTCATGTTTTAGGCTCAAATTTCACATATTCAAGTGTTTTGCTGAATTGTTGAAAAAACCTACCCAAATGGCTGAATTCTTTTTTCATTGGTTTTATCTGTTAGAATTGTGCTGTTGCTGTATGACTTCAGTACAGCAGTATTATGTCTCTCTGCCGAACTGAAATGATAGGAAAACTTTAGGTGTATATCACACTTAGTTTTCTTCTAAGTGGCATTACTGGCCTCACTAATAGTGTGACTAACCCCATAATGTTCTGTCTCTTTCCCCCGGGAAACATGGCTCTGTTCTTCCCCATTTAATTTGATGCCAGACCGTGTGGTGTTTCTTTTAAGTTCTTCTTTATCTCAGTGTTGTAGTGTGGGAGATCTCTCTAGATTATTTCAATCTCTCTTCATATGTAAAGATAATGGTAACATCCACAAAGGGAAACAGTAGCTGTAAGAAAGCACACAGCTTGGTTTTTCCTTTTTTTTCCCCCTCCCAACTTCAACCACGGTCTTTCCTCTGAAAGAATGAAAACCATGGAGCTTATCAAAATAACTTACCTCCCTGACTATTGATTGTCTCCTTTAATAGTCCGTTAGAATTAGATGAAGAAAATACATTTCAGATCTTTTGGTCTGCCCCCCTGCTAGTCCAGCATTGTTCCCTTCATTATGCCACTGAGTGTTTCTTCTAGCTTGTTGAGAAATTATTCCACAGTTTCACTGTCAGGAAGATTTTCCTGATATGCAGCATGCAATTTCCCTTTTTTCATTTAATCTGACTATTTATAGTCATATTTTCCTATCATTCCAGTCTTTCTCTTTCTTACCATGTCCTTAGATTTTATAAGCTTTTCTGCATGTCTACCTGCTGAGTAGTACCTTAGCTGCGACTGTTACATTGGTATTCAGCATTTAAAATTTTTTATGTGTTTTTCTTCTAATCCTTTGTTATTTAAGTGTTTTGATATTGAAAATTATAGGGAAAATTGCAGACCTGAATATGAGAAAGGTCTATAACCTGTGATTTCCCAACCTTTTTTTCCTCACCACTTGTAACATTGTTATTCTGCAAATATATACTATTATTCAACAAACTTAATATAATTTTAGCAGCTGATATACTTTCAGCAACTGATATGATTTCAAGGTCACTTATTGCCTTTTACATTTGTTTCTCTTATTAAATGTATGGTCACTGAACTATTTTCACTGTTTTATCCAGTGTAATTTTTATGATCATAATATCTTTTTTTTTTTACATTTTTCTGTGTAGAGATCAGAATCTGAAAGCCCTGTACATTCTTTTGTACTACTTGTCTATTCTCTTCAGTATTTACATCTTTAGCCAGTTCAGGATTTTCCATCTTTGATTCCATTAATATGGTGATTTACCCTCTTTCAGTTTGTAACTACATTGAGTTATGACTTTGTCAACATATTTATTTGTTACAGTATGGTATTATAAGATGTTGTCTATACTGAAATTCAACTGAGGGTTTTTCCCTGTGTTTCTTGTATTTATTTGTTTGTTATTTTTCATAATTCTACCCCATGTTTTATTTATGATTGTATTATGCCTGGTACTTCTCCTCCAGATTGAAGCTGCAGAGGCATGTTGAAAATGGTTCACCACAGTAGTGGTGGGTAGTATGGTACATTGGTGGTGCTGAGATACCAGAATTGTAAATAGAGTTCTTCCTGACCTCATTTCCTCAAATCTCGTTCTCCACCAGAGATTACAAGTTCCCAAGCAAGTAGTGCCCGTCCTTCACAAAGGATTATCTTACAGTGAATACTTACCAGCAGTTAAAGATCTCTAAAATGAAGTATACCCGCATTAAAAAGACTTTTCAGGCATTTTTTCACATTAGTTATGCTGAGTGTCTCTATTCTCAGATAGTAAGTCTCCTCGCATCTAAAGTGTTCTTTGGTATTTCTGTACATAATTTACCAGAAATTCAAAGCATGCAATAATCCATATTTTCAAGACTGTTTATTGTTATATATCTCTTTTTGCTGCCTAGCTTGATTCAGAATGGTGGGAAGGAAAAATGCAAACATTTTACAATAAGGTATGGAGAAGTTAACATATCCTCAGTAAAAACCTTTCTCGTCATGCTTTAATTTTGTAATATACATTGGTTTGTAAATTTAGTTCAGACAAGAATTATTTTGGGTCTTTTACAAATGTACCTCCAACTTTATTTATCAGTTCATAATTATTATCTTAAATGATGAAACATTTACATGGTTGCAGTTTCATGGAGTAGCAGAAAAGTGTAAATTATATTGCTTTATTCTGTTGATTGCATGGCAACAGAGTAGGATTTCTGTAAAAAGTGTAAGTTTAGTTGACTTTTTGAAATGAAAGCATCAGGGTGATGCATTTAGCTGATCATTGTCTTCATAAGGTTGAAAAAAGCAAACAATGACCTGTCAGCATTGTGCTGCAATGCCAGTGCATAATTATTATTGCTTTTACTCTTGACCTGCTGACTGTCCTCAGTGCCAAAGTATATATATCACAGCTATAATTGCAAGTTTCAGTACAGTTATTCATCTGATTCTTTTATTGTGTAGTAAAATATTACCTTGGGTTTTAGAGGCTCTGACCTCTGGTACACAGGTAAAGGTAAAATTTTATCAAAGTCACTGTTGTCTCAGAGGTTCTGTGTTTCTGAATGCTGATATTTGTACATTGGTTCCGATTACACCTTCATTAGGTGTAGAGTGTTCACAAGTCCTTTCAAAACCATTTAAAATTCTTTTGCTTGTATTTTGAAAGGCAATCAAATCCAGACTGTTCTGAGTTGTACATTTATTTAAAAAAAACAACAAAACTCAGTTATGAATGAGTATGTGAAGGCTTTTTTATTTCCAAATCTTCAAAAACATATTCTGCGGCATTGTTATTGTTTATTTCTCCCTTGAACTTGATGTTCACTGTCTGTTCTTCCTTATCTCTCTCCTTTACGATTACTTTACGCCTTCCCATTTGCTTCTCTTGCTGTTCCACATTGTTCCACTTGGGGTGTTTTTTACTTCCCTGTTTGTCTCCCTTCTTCATCCCTGCAGAGCGCTGGGCATTAGAGGGCAGATAGCATCCATGACCTTGATAGCGAGGTCAAGTAATTATCTTCAGCATTTTCATTTATTCTAATGGTTCTCATCAGTTTGTGGAAATCTGTTTAGGGTATTAGGTCTTTGGGATCTGAATTATATCTTGAGAGGCAAAGCTGATAAGTGCACCTAATGGATGTTTTAGGTTGGTTCATAGTGTGCTTCAGCAGAGAATCTCTCAGCTGTCCTCACCATCCTTTCACTATCATCTCAGAGCAGCCTAAGGGTAAGCCAAGTGAATTTCTTGTATATGAAACCTAGCCAGAAGGTACAATTCACTCAAATTTGTGTAGCATGGTGGATGTTATATCCTCAACATCGACAGTTTTGCTCTACAAGGCCCTGGCATTAAGCTGTGCTAGTTGCTAACGTCAACTGGCTGACGAGAACCCTCTTCACATGACCAGTTCTGTGATGTGTCAGCATTGTCTGTGGTTTGTTAGCTTTGTTGACTTCACTGAATTTCACCTGGAAAGAAGTGGACACAGCTGTACTAAAATAAATACAGAACCTCTAAATGCCAGAGCAGGCTTTGGAAGAACATTCTCTTTTTTAAAAAGTTATATTTATCAGTAAAAGAAGTCGGTGATGAAAAGCAAAAAAATCAGACATTAGCTGCTATTATTAGTGGTGTGAAATATACTATAAGATTGCCAGGCAGGAAATTACTAAAACATTTGTGTAGCGAATCTGGTAAAGTTACTGTTCTTGCTGTGCTAGAAGTTCAATTCAGAAGAACTGCAATTATGGTATCTTTAAGGAGGGCTCCAAAAAATTATAAATTTCAAATGTAGTTACCAACCTGTTAGTTATTTCTTAACAAAATTTGTATTTCTTGATACAGTTGAAATTGCAGTGCAGAAGAGTATTTTATTAAACTTGTATATAAACTGAAGAACTTATGCTGCATTTAATGTCTTCTACCTGTCTTAGTTTTCCTTTTCAATTTACATTTTCATTGCAAACTAGCAGCATAGAGCCTCATAATAAATGTGTTGTTGAAAGTATTGAAACTCTTCATTGATGACATAAACACATAAATGTTTCACATGGCAAAAATGCAGAAGACTTCCTGAAGGAGCACAAGGAAAGTGTCTGAATTTGTATAGCAGCTTGAAGAGTGAGAACACAGTATTTAAATATTTCTCCATTATTTTTATTGATTATCACTTCTTGGGGAGAACTACCCATCTTTTCCACATGGCCTGGTAACATTACGCTTGCTGCACTCATGTTGGTGTTGCCATGAACTTTTGGTTGCAGAACTCCAAACCAGATTTTAATAATACACTATTATGTTAAAATTGTGACCTTTTAAATAAAGAGGAAGGGGACATTTCAGTGTTCTGTATGCTTGAGAAAACATGAGGCGAAAACTAGTCAGCTCTTTGGCCAGCGACAGTTTGGCTTCTGTTTTTCTAAGTAATGTCTCAAAAGTACAATTTCAGGGTAAGCTTGTGTCAAACTGATATGAGTCTGCATCAGACTAGCCTCTACTTTCCTGTGCTTGCAGGCAAGAACATGTACAGCTACAGTGGTGAAGGAAGAAACCTCCTCTGAGGTCCTCTGAGGTACCTGACTTTTGGGTGTAGCATCCTAAAACAAGTCCAAGCTTTCCTTCGGCAACTGCTTGGTCAGCACACGACCAGTCTGTTTCACAAAGCAGTCTGCCTGTGTCAGTCTTGCTCTCAGCTTTCTCTGAGTATGGTGTTCTTTGACATACTGTATACGCTTAAAGTAAAGGCAGCCAGAGCATATTATCTGACCCCGAGGGCAAATGACATGCTATGACTCTCATGTATGCAGGTAAACTTTTTCCTTCTCTCTAGTGTTCTCCAAAATAAAGGGAGACTGCCTTCTCTACACTGCCTGCTGGGAATGGTCTGAGATTCTGCTATGAATGTCTTTGCCCTGTTAGGAGAGCATGGATTGATGGTGGGGTAGAGGATGTGGCAACATGCCAGAGCTTGAGCTGGTGTCCTTGCACAGTTTGGTGTGCTTGCAGCCTGTTAGGCTGTGCCATGGCTGGAGTTTGCTGTAGGCAGAAAAGAAGAATCTAATGTTTACACCTATTTTCGAGCTAGTACCTAAGCTA
Source organism: Mionectes olivaceus (assembly GCA_035041425.1). Classification (NCBI taxonomy): domain Eukaryota; kingdom Metazoa; phylum Chordata; class Aves; order Passeriformes; family Tyrannidae; genus Mionectes; species Mionectes olivaceus. Next base: position 2,575,434 of record JAWWMA010000100.1, on the reverse strand, counting down.
GTAGTAGCGTAGCAAATGAAGACTTTTTATGCCGAATAACTTCTTGCAGTTCTGTCTGGGTAAAATGGATGATTTTAACTATGCTGCAGGAGGGGTAAAAGAAACAAAGTTGTGAAATCCTGGACTAAAAAAAGGTACAAATAATTAAAAAGGAATTTATGTCTCATAACTTTGTGATTTATATTGCTGAAGGTAAAAAAAAAAGGACAATTTTAACAGGGGAACTGAGAACATGCAGTACGCAGTAATTTTTTCCAGCTGGAACAATATTCCTTTAGGGCATTTTGGAAGATGCAATAGCTGATTCTGATGTTAATTTAACTGCATGGATGTGCAGTGCAGTTTTTCTTACGTGTAAACTGGGGAAAGGGACAGGTAACTACGGTAACTATGAGGTTAATGAAGCTGCACACCTAGGTAGCCAGTGTAATTTTCACTCTTGTTTTATTTAAAGAGAGACTACCAGCTTGGACTATTGTGAATTTACAAAAAAATGTTCAGTTGCTTGTAGAAAGCGGCACACTCTGCTGACTAGTTTTAGTGGCTCTGTAGTCATATTTTCTAATACATGTGATTTTTTTCCCCGTCTCTTCAAAATCTCAGTGAATCTGGTCATGCAAACATTTGAATGCTGTGTGATTGATCTCGCTGCACAGGGTTCTGTGTATGAAGTTATACATTTGCCTACATACCTTGTTACATTGAAGCCTGAACATTTACGAAGGGAGTCAGAGCAAAGAATTATGCATAACACAGGGAGATGTCAAAATCACAAAGAAAACCTATTAGCAAAAAGGGGCAGAAGAAGGAGAAATATGTTTTTTCTTCTGCCTCTTGCAGTTTTAATAACACTGGATGTTAGATATAACATGATGGAAAAAGGTAGAGATGCAAGTTTCCCTTTAAGAACTAATCAATAGTTTAGATGCTGTACTTTGATGGGCCTTTTCTGGTCCATGATTTAAAAATCATTTAAAATTTGTTTTATGAATAGTACAGAAAACATGTTGTATTTCCTACTAGTTTGAGAAATTGCATTACAGATTGCTACAATTGCTTGTTACAATATGGTGCCCCATGGGGGGCCACATTAAGGTTGCTGAATTGAGGTAATTCAGATATTTCTATTTGCTGATTTTTATTTTTGTTTGTTTTGGGTTTGTTTGTTTTTGGTGGTTTTTTTTGTGTGGTTTTGTTTTGGTGTTTGTTTTTTATCTACAGTGCAAAATGTATCTTCAAGATTGGGGACAGAATTTTCAAGGGTGGTCCTCAATATTCAGAAATCTGTGCAATCAGAAAAAAAATGGATTGTATGTTGTCAGATCTTGTACCAAACAGCTTTTTTCAATGTAGGACCGATAAACGGTCCTGTAATTGACATATTCATACTACCTTCAGTGAAAAAAATCCTGTTAAACAGACAGAAGATATTGGAATTCTTTTGCTCCTGTATCTTTGGAATCTGTAGGAAGAAATTCTTTTTCTTGCAACTTTTACTTTTCTCATGTTCCTTATATGTTATGTAAAGCAAAGTTTTATCATGAAAATGTTGACTGTTAAGCTGCATAGTTCTGAATACATATGCAGTGTGGTTTTCTGTATTCACAAAATTTCACAATTTTTTATGGAAACCTTGTAAAATATTTCAAGGATTTTTCACTAGGTCCATATTCAATGAAATTGAGACTGGTTTTCCAGGGAACTCTGAATAGCATGTTTCTTTAGCAAGACTATTCTTAAATAAAATGGGTACTTTACATCTTTGTAATCCAATATTTCCTATAATCTGTCTAAACTTTATTAACTGTTTCCAAGGTTCTCATTTCAGTCTCTTCGCTGATGGTTTAGTTTTGAAAGGCACTAAGATATGGACCCTAATGGGAAAGTATATTTTCAAATTTTCTCCACATTCATGCTCTGAGCAGAATCTGCTAAAGGCACCTGATGCATCCTACTTTAATCACTATAACAGCACAATTTATTTTCATTTTGTTACATCATCATCATGAGTGTATCACTGGAATTAAACAATCTGGATCATCATCTCTATAATTTCTAGGTCCTTAATATAATCAGTAATTTCTGGTTGCAGGAAATAAATTAATGAAAATCTGAAATTTCTGTGAGATTTTTAGTGCTAAGTAAGGAAAGCACATTCCCTGTTGCAGAAGTTTCATGTTCTTAGAAGTTCCAGTGTTGCCACTGATGTATTTAACATCATGCATTAGAGTGCACCAGCTCTTGCATCTTTTTAGCTGATTGGAATGGCTTATCTGTCATATGGCTCATCTGTCATATGTTATACAGATATCTTGTACTTTGATTTGAATAGTGTTGGTGACTCATGTATATATTGATGAAACTTTTTTAACCCTTTTCTGAAACTCTTGCCTTATAAGAATCAAAATAAAAATTGCCCAGAAAATCAGTTTTGGTTTGTAATATGACTTTTTTTCTAATTATTTTGCATATGAAAATTTGTATCTTATTATTGAAAGGGTTCTAGTCTAGGGCAGCTAGAGTTTGCTAGGGCACAGCCCATAAACCACTAACTCTCAGCGTGCATAACTGTCCTTCCCAAATAAACTGCAGAGCCCGAACTCCCTGTGAACTGTTTGCAGATATCTGTATGGCAGTAGTGATGATTTATCTCAATCTTTTCTGGAACTTAAATATTGTTTTGAGGTATCGAGGGACTTGTTTCTGTTAACCAAAAACAACAGAGGGTGCTCTTTCTTACTTCATACAAACATGTATTTCCATAGCATTCACACCCTGGCTTTCTCTTATTATTTCTGTGTTGCTTGCTTGAGTATCTCAATATTTAAAGTTTTAAGTGGTTGCATTAACTTTTGTGAGTTCTCTGCTTCTCCTTCCCAAGTGGCATGGAAAGATCAGTTACTCCTTTTGTTTTTTTCTATACTGAGCTTCAGAATTTCTATAATAGAATAGAGTATACAAGCCTTATTCTTTTGCAGTACCATTGGATCCTTTTTTTACCATAAGCATTTTATCCAGTCTGCCTATTGACAAGTGGCTCTTGAATTTATTGACAGTGAAATCCAGTTATACCTTCTGTAGTGGGTTTCTGTGGCTGGATTTTGGTACTGGGGGGAACTACAGGGGAGCTTCTGTTAGAAGCTGCCAGAAGCTTCCCCTGTCCAGTGGAGCCAATGCCAGCCAGCTCCAGGACAGACTTCCTACTGCTGGCCAAGGCCAAGCCAATC
>JAWWMA010000100.1:2568884-2572107 GCA_035041425.1 Mionectes olivaceus | reverse complement strand
CCTTCCTCTCGCTGGACAGCCGCAGAAACAGCAACTGATGTAACCCCCCTTCCCCAGCCCCGGGCACCTCTGAGGGGGAGGAGGGAGAACATGGAAGGAGGGGTGGGGGGGGAAGATGTTTTTAAGATTGTTTTATTTCTCTCTCTTTGGCTCCTATCCTGTTAGTAATAAATTTAAGTATTATCCCTACTTTGAGGCTGCTTTGCCCATAAAGGTAATCAGTAAGTGACCTCTCCCAGCTGTTAACTCATGAATACTTAACTGTTTTTTTTTTTCTCTTCTCTGTCTGGTTGCAGAGGGAAAGTGAGAGAGTGGCTTTAGTGGGTACCTGGCATACAGCCAGGGTCAACCTACTACAGCTTCCTGCTTGTCTTGTTGTTCTTATTCTCCAGATAGTTACTTAAAGAGTAACATTGGGAGATCTGGATTGTGTTCAGACCTCTGTCATACAATTCTTGTACGAGGCAATTCTCTGAGCTTCGCTTTTTCCATCTGTAGAATAGGAGGAATGATAATTCTGTGCCAGCTGTCTTGTGGTGGGCAGAACATTCAAAAGTTTCTCTGCTCCCATCATACTCACAGCTCTACTGCAACATTCTGCTTGCAAAGGTCTGTGAAGACTTTTCCATACTGACTGCTCATCATCCCTGAAAGCCAACACTGAGGACATGGAAACTGTCTTTAGCACTATCCGTGCTTCTCGGGATAGTGCCCACTTGGAAAGAAGTGAAAAGCAGCAACTGCTGGATATGCCATATTGGATGAGCAGAAAACATTGGACTGTGCAGGCTGTGATGCAGAGGAGAGCGGCAAAGAGAGGCAAATCTGGGGAAGCTGTTGGGACGGCAGGGTTGCACCTATACCCAAAATGATTTTCCTTATCCTCTGAAAACTGCAATATCCAACTGCTTTGCCATAGTCACAGTCACTAACCTAAAGACCTGCCTTTTGGTACTGCTGTTTATAGAAAGGATGCAAAAAGGCATGAAATAATTTTTCTTTTAATTTATGACTTTACTACATAGCATTAGCTATGGCTTGATGTTTTCCTATTGCAACGAAAGCATTTGGGGATCTCGACCTTTCTTACTTCTTCCATTACTAGACAACCCTGCAAGTTCTTTGTGAGTTTTGTAGGTAATGCATATAAATGCCCATTCCCAACCTGGAGTGAACTGCTTTGATGTTCACTAGTACTCCAGACTCTTAAAAATATCCATTTATCAAAGAATGTTCGCTTTCTCAGTGACATTTCTAAAGCAGTATGAATTCCAAGGAGTGTAAAAGGCACAACAGGCTCTTGGAGTTGAAAAGTGACTTGTGCTTAGATATGGAATTAGTGTTTTACAAAACTGAAGATGTGAAAGTTTATTTTGCCTGGGGATGGCATTAATTTTGACTCCTGCTGTTTAATAAAGTAAAATGAATGCACACTAGAGCTGTTGCAGGAAACCATTAAACATAATATCTCCAAAAGCAAGCTCATTTTCCTAGATATGTATCTTGAAATAATATGAGAATTTTACTTTAAAAATTGAATTTAAAATAAGTTAAGGAAAAAATGTTGCAAATGTATTTTGTCTTTCCAAATCTTTCTGTTAATATTCGCATAATTAGCACAGACAGTACATTTTATTTGCACCTTTGGACTATATCCAAGGAGACTGTTTTGTATTTCCCTTTTGTACAGTTGTTATATTTTGTTTGGCTTCTTAGAAAAATAGAAATAAAAGGAAAAAGTCTCTTACAATTCAGTATTTTTATGCAAAATTGCATCTTCAAAAGTGTACAACATTCTGTTCACTGTCCCTTGCACCTGTGTCCTGTCTATGCAAAAGTAATTGCAAGACCAAGTCCAATATATTTAGGACAAAAATACCCACTAGCTTTTTGTCAGGGAAATTTTCAGTGGCTTTTTGTTGCACAACCACTCCTGTTTATCAGTTTCCCACATGGCAAAATGCTGTGGCTTAGAATATGTATGTATTTAGATTTTTAGTTTCAGACTTATTTTGAAGTAAAATAAAACTCTGGAGAGATACTCCTAGCTGTAAATCTCTGTTTCATAGAGGCATTTGATAGGTCTAGCCTATTCTTGCTTGCATTTGGTTTGTTTTTTTTAAATATTACATGTGAAAGGAATAATGCAACTTAACACGTACTATTTTAGATCTGTCTAATGTTTTGTTATTTGATCACTTAGACGTGTAATTTTTGATTTGTACACCTGTAAAATGGGGGTAACAGCACATGAGTGACTCAAATGATATACAGTGTAATAAAGCATTGTGAGCAAAACAAGATTTTTTCTTTGTATCTGATGCTTTAATTTTAGAAATACACTGGTATTTTAATCTGTAAGTGGAAAATACAGTGATCTAAAATAAATGTCATGTATTAAAATGTTAGGCAAAGATAATGTTAGTGATAAATATCATTGGGTTTGTGACTTATAGAAATAGCCTGCCAGCTTTGTACTTTGGGGATATGTTTTAACATGTGGCATGCACCAATTCCCAAATTCCAATCTGACAGACTTGATTTATAATTAATACTTTATTTAAGTAGCTATGCAGACTCAGTTTTAATAGTGCAACTCTTGAAATTAGTAATCTTCCAAAATTACATTAGGAAAAGTAGTTACAATACAAATAATGTGTTTTAATTTGAAAGTGTGTTGTGTGGGTGAGAAAAAAATACTGTAATTTTTCTGAGTTACTGTAAGAAGTGTATCAAATGTGTGGATTCATGGTGTGCAAATTGTGTTAGGGGATTAGAGGTATTGGAACAGTGCTACTGACAGCAGTATTATAAAGTCAAAACTAATTTTTTAATTTCTATTTGTAAGAATGCCTTAATGAAAAATTCAAGTCAGTTCAAATAATTCTATCAGTATTTATAGTGGGATCTGAATCAGGTTAAACAATAGAAAGGCCTGAAAAACTAGTAGAAAAGCTAGCATACAGCCCAGTGTCTTAATTTCTCTTAAAACGCTTACCATTTTTGCTTATATTACCCTTCTATTAATATCCACTTGGCAAGCCTGGTAAGAAAAAAAAAAGAAAAAAAAAAAAGAAAAAAAAAATCTCTTACATATCCATGATCAAAAATGAGTGCCTGATGGCCTGAAGGTTGAAATAATTATCTCTGGTGGCCGTGCAGATCTCAATGTCAAAGCTAAGAACCACAGGGCAGCAGAATTAAAGCATGAAAACTGGCATGA
>JAWWMA010000100.1:2551384-2563884 GCA_035041425.1 Mionectes olivaceus | reverse complement strand
TGGTTGTGTAGCACAGACATAAGACATTTTTAACTTAGGGTGTGATAATAACTTGTTTACAAATTAGTAGCAGTATTTGTCTGTTGCTTCACAAATTCAGAAAACTTCAGGGTTCTAAAAGAGATAGTCTTTTTAGGCAGCACAAGACCAGACTGCATGTGATACTAATTTGCAAAGTATTTCCAATAAGGAGTTGCTGACATTTAAAAAATACCTCTGTGTTCTTGCTATGTGCTATCTATTCGGGAAGGCTTAAGTAACACTTATAACAAAGACAGATTTTTTTTTCCCTAAAGCCACAAATGTATCAGCATTTCACATAGTATTTTTAATATTTTTAATTTAAAGCATATTAATGAAAAGCTTTTTTAAGCTGTATTTTATGCATATGGAAGGATCACAGGTGATGGAAAGATTTGTTACTGTGAGGTAGTGTAACATTTTGTGATTATAAAATTAATCTGTCCCTTAACCGGTTTAAAAAGTTTTTGCCGTGTAAATATAAATTATTAATATTCTTATGTTTTAGGGACTTTCACAGTCATAATTTTGCCAACACACATTTGACCCAGTGAGATCATGTTTTGCATATTTCTAAATTTTAATGAGTTATTAGTTTAAAAACTTACAAAAAAACATAACTCATAAGTAATTAAATTTTTTAGCAGAAGAAGTATACGAAGGTCTTCTGGCATAGGTCACTGTGAGAAGGAAGAAGCATCAATGTCCTGATTTTCACCTTTTTGTTGAAGATAGGTACAAACAAGAAACTTTACTGATGGATTACAATTGGCTGTTTTCTCAGGGAGTGACTAAGTACATGCATATACTAAAACGAGCTGAATTTCCTGTCATTGAGATACAGGGTTTCTGATCACAAAACACTAAATGGGGGTTGTCTTTCAAGACTTGGATAACTTCAAGATTTTGCAGAAAACACTTATGTGCATGATGTATTTTTCATTTAGAGTACTGAAATACAGACCTTCCAAGAGATTGGCATTTAATCTTTTTCTGTAATGGCTTAATACATATAAATTCTTGGAGATGAAAGGTAAAGTAGAAGAACTTGGCAACTTGGGCTGCCTTTCTGCAAGCTAAATATGTTACAAATCCAGACAAACCTCAGAGCCCATCAGGAGAATATCTACAGTTCAGAAATACAAAGTGTTTACAAAAAGATTTTACACTATTACCAAAGCAAAAGAAATGAGGTTTATTGTAGAACAAATTTAGTCACTTTTTCATGTTGTGTTGCATAAAAAATACTTAAATACTTAAAACCTATTTGCTGTATATTTATTATGAAGTACTAATGAGAATAATTAAGACATACTGTGACATTCTCAGAGAGGAGGCAAAGTATATTGAAAAACGAATTTGCAGTTGGGAATTTTTACTACCAGCTAATGGGATGCTTGGCAATACCATAGAAACATTTTTTAAAATCCTGCAATCCAGCTTTGTGTCTGCCCCTTATTTGAACATAACTTTCAGAGAGTAACTGGCGTTCTCTTTTGTTTGTGTCTCTTGAAGGTATTGGTGTCTATTGATACATTAGAACCAATAGTTACTTGTTACTTGTGGGCTTTATTAAAATTATTTGAATTACATTGTTTCTGGTGCATTACTTTCAAAAGGTAAGCTCTGTCTAAATTAAATATGTTTTAATTAAAATTTTGGTGAAAAAATGGAATATGCCCAAGCTTCTTGTTTTACATCTTGTACCCCTCTGAAGCATTTGAAATTTTTGTTGGAAAAGAAAGTAAAATAGTTTCTTAAGGCAGGGGGCAGGGTGGGGTGACAGGGTAAACTTTTAGAGTACAGACTTTAATTACAGAAGGGCATCCTATAGGATGTCTTGGGGCCAAACTGGTGGGTTCCTTCTTTCACAGGTTATATGGACCCCAAAGTTGTCTACACTTAGTGAAGAAAAACAGAAGCTGATTTTGCAGCCTGGGCAGTTGTGGACAGATTTTTTGCAGCCCAGTATCCTGCCTGCATGGCTGGGGTAGATTCGCTTCCATTCAGCTTCCACTGATTTCTCCAAAGAGCTGAATCTTTCATCAGGGAGAGGTGGTGGCTGTGATGTTTATTTAGCAGTAGTTGAATGTGAACATAGTTCCTTTCTGTTAATTCACAGAATTAAGTTAATGCCATAGCATAGTTTTTTGTGTTTCACTTACCATGAGAAATAATTTTCTGCTGAAAATCCTAGTGAAACTAGTGCTTGTAAAGGCACAGAAGTTCCTTAAAAATAATACAGTACACAACCAAGGAAGTAAAAATCCTTATAATTCTTGGATGTATTTATTCAGTCTTGACCTTGGGAACAACATTATAAAACAGGATTGCAGATCTAACATGTAGACATATTTAGTAATTACAGATAGATGTAAAACATTAATTGTTTTCAAAACTTTTCAACAGTAAATGCAAAATGTTGGAACACCTTTCTGGTGAGTTTTTGAAGCCCTGAACATTGATTTCTTTAGTATAGCTACACTAGCACCAAATTAACAAATAGCAAAGTAGGGCACAGTCAGGCTTGTTTAATAATTTCCAGCATAAAGATGGTGAAATAAGATGAATACAGTGCTGCATGCAAATAGATACAGATGTAATGCAGTGACAAAGTAGAAGGCAGTAATAAAAAGGAAATGAAGAGTTTATTGTTTCTATAGCTCTAATATCCATTAAAAGTTAGTTAAACAGCAGGCGACAGTTTGGATGAGTGTAAAGTGAATGTTTTGAAATAAATAGCAGTCTGGTGACCTGGGATGTCAGGGCTCTAGACAAGGGTTTGTGTTTGTCAATATATCCTACATGTTTTACAGACTCCTCAGGGAACAGGAGAAGATACAATTTCACCTTTTCTGTGCCAAAACATTTTAATTATATCTTCTTCCAAGTACAGCGGTTCAGTAACCAAGGAGCTGACATTGATGCATGTGTTGATAAAGCTGCAAACATTCAAAATGAGATTAACAAAGATTTTGAGGAAAGGGTGACAGCTAATTTTGCACACTATTCTGCATCTGATTCAGGTCAGTGTAATGATAGAATATTTTATCATCTAGAAGGACTTTTATGATGCTTTGTGTTTTTAAAGATTTGTGTATATGAAAGTTCAGCTCTTAATATATCGTTCAAGGAGGTTATCACTTCTTTATTGAAAGGTTTTACGGTTGTAGCCGTAAACGGGAATAAACATAAACATTTAGAAGCAATGTTATATATATCTGTCTGTGTTCACCACAGTAATAGGTTCCTTGTGTCTAATTCACCTTTAAAATACTGACCTCAGATGTGAAATTGAACTTAATCTACGGTGCCCATTTTGTAGCGTGGCTTAATATTTGCAAAAAGATTGGTTGGAAGGTTATATTAAGTGTATTTAAATAGTCAAACTGTAGTTTCTTTGTATTATGTGCAACCTTTTGAGAAGATCTCAAAGTATTTCTACTCTATTCTCCTCCTTGTTAGAAGGCAACTGACATTCTTCTTTCACTTTTCTTTTTGTTTGTGAAATTTTCTCCTCTTTTTTATCCACTCACTTCTCCATCTGCTTTCACTTTTGTTTGCTTGGGCCGTCTCTCATCCCAACTTGATAATGAGGAATGCAGTGTGACCCTGACCTCTATCAGCCCATGCATGACCTTCTGACTCTCCCACATAACCTTTGACCTTCTCTTTGACAGCTTGATTAATTACCCTGTGTTATGATTTATGAGTAAGTGCTATGTAAAAATAATAGACAACAGGTGGTCCTCTGAAAACTTTTGTGGCACGTTTTCTTTTCCTGCCTAACCTGATGAGCCATTTTAAGTTGGGAACTTAGTGGGACAGTGTGTGTTTGGCAGAAACACAGCATTTTTACACACTTGGACATAGTGCTGGAATTTAGGTGGCCAAGGTATATCTGGGATGAAAATATTGCAGTGTTAGCAGGGTGCAGTTGCCAAAATGTACATTGGGTGGAAACAGAAAGCGGAGTCAACTGACATTTCAGGCGTTTCAGTCGCAGGTCACGTCTTGAGAAAATTGCTCAAATAATGGAGGGGGCATTTTTCAAGCTGAGCTGCATCTCCAACAGCTATGTTTACTTTAACGCTTCACTAGTGACTTCTGATTGGTTGTCATGACCTCATCCTGCTATTGCACCTACAGTGTTTGCAACAGTGACATAGATGTACCCTTCTTGTGGAAAAGATGGAAAATGAACAGAGCATACCTCTTTTGGAGAGATGAATGAACATTGCTGTGTCCATTTTAACCACAGGCGAGTTTAAGAATAGAGTGCTTTTAGTTGCATTTCCCCTGGGAATTAACTCTAGTCTTGTGCCAGCCATCCAAATAGAAACCTGAACTTGAAAATTCACGTTGGTAAAGCTTAAGAAAAAGATCTCTTTCAGATCCTCACTTGCAATCCAAAAAGATAGTTACATAGGTCAAAAGATACCTCTCCAATTCTGACCTCTCTCATCACATATGGTGTCCCATCCTGCTGGATTAATATGCAGATCTGGATGCTTTCAGCTCGTTATTCATGTGGCCAGGCAGGGGAGATTTCAATAGATTTGGAATTTACCTCAAATACTTTGAGGTTCTTTTTTTTTAACTTTACTTTTGCAGTCAGAGGCAAGAATTTTGGTATTCCTTGTGTTTCGAACATCTTCCTTGAACTTCCAGGAAGAAGCAGAACATACTGCTCCATTTGTGGCTTATGTATTATGATGGAAAAGGTCCTTCTTCATTGTTCTGGCTTAATAATAAAGGTATTGTAACTGAGATTCGTGTTTTTTTCCAATACTTAACTTTGTAAGCCTGCCTTTCCTTTCATCATCATAATCTTCTATCTCCAGAAGTAGCAATCTGGAGGATGCTAGCACTAAGTGTAGAATAAGTTTTGTTTATCTTGAAGCATTAGAATGTGAGGGGGAATAGATATTAATTGGGTGTTTTAGCCTGCGAGAGAAACTGTAATTTTGTAGATTAGATGCTACGAGTTGTATTTGTCAGTGTCAGTCCTGATTATTAGGTCTCATCACAGGTACAGTGATGGCCTTGGCTGAAGATTGATGGAGACAGTGGGCAGAGTGTCCTAAAATTTTACTTTTTTCCATGAAAAAACTTTGCATCTTAGGGAGTGGTTTCTCTTTCTGTGTACACCGGAAACATAGGGGAAAGCTACTATTACATACATTGAAATTTGCATACCTGCTAATACCACCAACGGTGGCAAGTTTTAGAAACCCTCCTACGTGACTGGTACTTACTTAGGCCAGAGGTTGCTACATTTTATTAATGATGTAAGCTCATCATACATGAAGATGGTAATTTTAATAGATTTTTTTTTTAGTATAGATGCACCAACATCAAATCAACAAATAGCAAAGTAATGCATAGTAATGGCATATTTAATACTTTCCAGCATAAAGATACTGTATATGGTGAAATAAGATGAATACAGTTCTTCATGCGAATAGATATTTCTGAACAGAGCTTCAATTTTAAAAGATACTTTTTAATGAATGTGATTTTTGTCTGTTAAGAGTTATGTCAAAGTTATACCAGAGACTATATCTTGCTTATTATTAAAGTTTGCTAAAGATTAGTTATTAGTGGTCCGGTGTTCTGTTTTGCATTGACTTGCACTCTTCTCAGACTCACTGCTTTGAACTCTACCTTTATTTTTAATTTTCTGGTTGCACTAAACTTTATTGGTGCAGCTATGCCCATGTGAAGTACATTTTTAAAGAATTAATTGAACTTAAATGCCACATTGTTTACACTGATGCTATTTAAAGCTGAGCATTTTTTTTCGATAGAAAATACTGGACTAAGGCTGAATGACAGAAGTTGTAATTGGGTATGTTTTACCAGTAATTTTCTTTTTCATGTTGATCTATATATATTACTCTCAAATCTTCTTTGTGGTGCCATTGTTTCCATGTGGCAATTTAGGATGAAGAAAGGGAAATACACTATATTACATATGAACAACTATCTAAAAAGAGATTACTGTCCTAACAGAAAGACTTAGACTTTCCTATAATTGAGGAAAAAAATATGTTAGCTCAGTTATTACTTAATTATTTTAATTCTACTGCTAGGAAAAGCCTACTATCTGGGAGGAATTGTAGAAAAATATTAAGGGAGTCATACTACAGTGCTTAAAAGATATTTGGTAAAAATCCTTTAATTGATTTATGAAATAGTGGATTTAAAAATAGAATCATATTTCATCTGTTAATGTCTATGTGAAAAATTGACATTGTGTCTTCATAAAATTGGACAAATGAGTCATGTAATTTTCAGTTACATAATCAATAACTTAGACAAATTCCACTCTGATGATTTGTGTGTCTGTGTTGTGGTCAGCTTAAGGTGGACACACTTTCAAATCCCTGTAACACTTCTAGACCTGTAATAAACATATGAATTTTGCATTTGGCATTCTATAGAAAGGAAAACAAACCAATACACAGAATGTCTCTGCTCAAAACAAGCAGGTCAAGAAGATGAAGAGCCACAAAACCATTCACCTGCCAAGTACTCCAAAAACTTCATCCTATACTGGCAATAGCAAGCTCAAAAATGATACTTTTTTCAGAGAGGTACAGTTTAGGAATGTTTGTAAAGAGTATTCTCTGTGATGAATTTGGCGGTTTGAAATTTTCCAAGTTTGGAAAGTTTATGTGTTCACAGTACAGCATTATGTGTTATTATGGCTTGACATCCCTGAGGGTGGTGTGGATAGATTTTAAATTTTTTTTTGTTTCATTTTCTGTTTTCCTTTGCCAGTTCTCTGTTGTTTGTTTATTTATTTGCCTGTTTGTTTATATTTATCCCAGTTCAATTCACTCAGCAGGGAGGGCGGGGGAGTGATGTGAACCACCATTATGGTACTGTGTCTGGCAAGGAGGCAATTTTATTCTTTGGCCTGTGGTGACCTTTTTTACTACGTCCCTTGCAGCAGCGATAGTGTCCTGAATGCCTCTGTTTCACCCTGTTTAGCAGAGTGCAACTGTGCCCTTTAACTTGGTTTTTGGGAGGAGAAGCTATGGCAGACGTTCGAGAAGGGCACAAGGACGAGGGGTAGGAACTCTCTTCAGACGTGATTTTGATAACTAGTCGAGTGTGTCCAACTGTAGAAAATCACTGAGTGACAATCTGTCTACCTGACAGTGGCTACAATGAACTACAAGGTTGGTGAATGGCTCTACAGATTAGAATAAAGCAAGCACAAATAAAGTATCTTTTGTTGGGGTGGACTTGGTTTGCTGTGGGCAGCTAGGTATAGGGGACCTCTTTGATCCTCATGACTAGCCTAAGTGCAAAACGAAGTACTGAGTGAAAAGCCGGAATAAAGCTGTTCCGTTAGATAATTAATATAGACATTGCCAAAAAGTAAGTCTTTATTAAAATTTACTTTTAAATGACAGTTTGATTTTGACTGGGAGCCCATGTTAACTTTAAGAACTCATTTGTTAAATGCATGTGCTTCTCTTTTCCCCCTCTGTTTGCAGAATATTGCAATTTTTCTGTGATTTGCCATTACTTAAAAATCGTAAATAGTGGTTGGCTTATTTATTCAATATTTATTTTTCATTCATAAATCCATATATTTTTCAACCAGCTCATTTTCTGAGGCACAAAAATTCTCAAAAGCATCCTGCAGGTCACAAATTTTCCCTGGATTTGTTGAAATACATGGCATGATCCCAGTGAACCTTTAGAGCAGATTTAAAGATGCACTAAAAAGTCAGGCCCACCATAAAAGAGTTGACTTCTAAACATTATCACTGAATCAGTTTTGGTATTGATTCATTGTTACTGCTGCTATTTGCTTCTGCATGGTATGCTTGTTGTCAGCTAGACAAAAGGTTTTACTATTTTAAAATGTGGTGAATAATTTTCACATGCTTTCTTTAATCTCTCTCTCTCTCTCTCTATATATATATATATGAAATCTCTCCATCCATTTTTTTTCTTTTAAAGGTTTTTACTGGCTGGGTATAAAGCTTTTTATTCATCATTATGTAGAGTTCTTAAAGCAATATTTTGCTTTTAGTTCCCATATTGTTTTCTGAAAAAGTCATATAAAGTGCTTATGAATAAAACAACATATTAAATTATTTTAAAGGTAAAACAGCAACTTTTCTGGTGCTGAGGGGTGTATATGAGCATTAAGTACACGCAGACACATATTCACACATCAATATTCCTTTAATGACAGAATATATTTAAAAATCCTTCGATAAATTATGTTGTCTGAACTTACTGAAATAAATATAAAAGTTTTAAAAAGCATTAAAGCAAATGCAAGGAATTTTCAAGCATTAAATCTCCCTTTTCATATTCCTTCTTTTTGTGGTGTGTGTGTGTATGTCTCTTGTCTTAAACAGGAAGGCTATGGAGTAATAGTTCTGAATCCCAATGAGAACTATATTGAAGTGGAAAAGACAAAAGCCCAAATACAGCTGTCTTCTGATTGCTCAGATGAACCTGCAGAAAAGAGGGAAAGAAAAGATAAAATCCAGAAGGAAACAAAGAAGCGACGTGACTTCTACGAAAAGTATCGAAATCCACAAAAAGAAAAAGAAACTATGCAGATCTATATTAGAGTAAGTTTCTTTTGGCTTTGTTTGACCTTCTTTACTGATGCATACATATGTTTACTGTCCATACTGGCTAATAAACATTTTAATTTTTTTTCTTAAAAAAAACAACCAAACAAAAAAACCCACCAAAAAATCCCAAAAAACAAACACATTACTGAGATGGAATTCAGGAGTTTATACAGAGTTCCTTGCTCTTTATTCTATTGATATTTTTGGTCGCTTATTGAATCTGATGTTTTGGAAGTGTTACAAAACATTTCTTTGTAATTTCAAAGGGAAACTTCAAATAAACCCCAGAGGAACTCACTGGTGCTATCAAGAAAGAGTGGTTTAAGAAAGACTTTGTAAAAATGATTTTATAAACAGAGGTGTACGTACAGAAGAAACACTTTGTAGTGAAGCTTAGGCAACATACTAGCTTCACACGTCATGTATGCATTTACTGAATTTTATTTTCTTATACTGGGGAGACAGAAGTTACAGATCTTTTTAACATATTACCTGCTGAATTAATAATGTATTGTGGAAAATACCAGTGTTCATCTTGTGTGGTAGCAGATTTATCCTGTAACGAATTGTTTTCATAGGAGCAGCTATCCATTGTGTTTGAGCTGAATTTCTGAAGGCAGAAAAAGAAGAAAACTTATTAATATTGTAATAAATATTTAAGCTAGAATAATTCGAGAATGGTATCATGAAGAAACTCTGTCCCTTGCCCTTTTCTGACTCAATGAACCTTTGCACTTTGTAATGCTAGCAGCATGGGATCGTTATAACAGTGCTACCCCAGGATTTCTAGTTCTGCAGGGGGCACAAACAATATTATTTGCACTTTGACACATTCTGCTTTGTATACATACTATGGGTTATACATTCCCGACTAAGTCATACAATTTCCAAAATCCTTATTACGAAAGTTAGTGTTTTCATTCAAAGATAAAACACATAGTGAAGTTAAAACAGTAAAAATCTATGTGTCTTTCTAGTGAGAAACAGAAAAATCCAGGAAAAGGCATGTTAGACTCATCTTAAATTTTAACATGTGCCTATTAATTGTGGTTTAGCATAACAATGTTTTTAAGAGAAATACAGCTGTGCTGGCTAGTTAAAAGCGTTAGTAACCTGGATGCAACATTATCACTATAAAATTTATAATAAATATTACTGTGTCTTTTGAGAAATATCTCACAGCTGAGTGTGGGAAACAAAAGAATGTATATACATGTTAAAAGTCACCAACAAGGCACTGTGTCTTCTGTTTGCTGTTTTTTTATGAGATGCTATTCTGCCCACCTCCAGACCCTGCTTTTTGAGAGGGGCAACCAGTCTTGGTCCATAAGAAACCAATGGACAAGGTTGTTGTATTGTCCAGAAAAAGGTCTAATCAGCTGCGAGTTCAGTGTTCCCTTGTTGAAAGTGAACCTTTTTTTGATAACCTTTTTAGCAATTCCACCTTCTCATGGCTCTTTTGCTTGATGAGGCGTGAAAATTGGCTTCAGGAGGTTGACCCCCGAAACATAAAATATATGACTCCATCCCATTTTCCTGTCTGTACAGCTTTGTGCCTCAAATATGACTGTTGATCTTTCCTTTATTTAATTTTCTTCAAATTAAGGAAAGAAGTAGCATGCGTTTCAGTGAAAGTGTGGGTAGTGGTCTCCTTTCCCAGGCCAATTAGTTGAAATCAGGCTTTCTGATGAGGTTGGTGTTTTATTTTGAACTAAGTCCTTGGGGTTTTTTTTATTCAATACACTCTAGTACAGACATTTTTTTTAGACAGAATGAAAAACCTACCTGCTTTAGTGTGTTGAAGGACAAATTACTGCAATTTCCTTGCCTATCAGTTTCTGAAACAAAACCAGACTGTCAGTAGCATTCCATTTACTCTGTTGGACAGAACTGCTAAGTCTATAGATGGTTGCAAGAGGTGCAATACCATATTTTCAATCTGTTTCTTGCCTCCCCTCCTTGAATCCATAGGATTACTCTTTGCTTGCACCCAGGAATGTGATGCTCTGCTTCCATAACTTCAGGCTGCTGGGTTTGAGCTGATTTGGGGTGATCTCAAAGGGCAGTTCAGGTACAACTTTGCTTATGGTATAGGCTAGAATACATTTGACTCACTACGTTCTTGAAATAAAACATATTGTCACTCAACAGAAATATTTAAGGAGGCTTCATAGTGATCTCATCAAAGAGTTTTGAAAAACCTCAGCGAGCCTTACATCAACTTTGCCAAGTAGGAAGAAGTGGTACAGAGAGACTAGACGAAAGATATCCTCACAAAAAGGCATTAACTTCATCTAACTTTGAAGGAAAATATGATTGTGTCAGATATGCTGGAGAAATTGTTTCAGGCTGTTAAGTAGCAGGAATAAATATCTTCAGTTATGTTCTCTTAGGGTCACTGAAATCCATTATGGTCCAATGAAGAAATGTCATTTGAACAAATTAAAGCTTCTGGATGATGCTCCCCACTTCTGCAGCTAGATTTTCCAAGAACTGGAAAAATAGAACTCTTCCCTGTTAATTGTCTTTAAGTGTTTTCTTTATTTTCATAGGAAAAAAAGTGACTCCAGAATAGGTACAATCAGAGTCTTTAAACACAAATTCTCAAATTACACTGTAATTTTGCACAAAATTAGTAAAATAAAAATGACTATGGAAGTGTGTAGTGCACTAAGCATAGTGTTTGAAAGATCAAAGTACTTGTTTCATGTTGAAAGTTTTCTTAACTATGAAATAATGTTCTCTCTGTCACACATTATAGCTTGTTAAAGGGACTGATTTTGGTCTGGGTAATAAACATCATGTCAAACATTATGGTAGGAAAACCTGCTTAATATGTTTTGTAATAAGATAGAATTTTTTGTTCTTGAAAACATCTGGCAACTGAACTCACAACTGAAGACTGAAAATGTCATCAGTTCAGTAACATTCTTACAAATTTGGTTTCTGTTTTGGTGGTACAAACCAAGGAAAAAACTTCTGGATAATCAGCATTGACTGTAATACTTTTATGAAATTATTAAACACAAGCAATTTACTTTTATATAGTGTGCTCATGAATGCATATGAATTTTAATACACTTACTGTTCAGATTTTAACAATTATAATGCCAGCAGATCATTTTAAAGGCATCTTGTTTTTTGAGGTGTTGAATAGAGAGTTGAGTAAAATAGCTAAATATGCCTATACATTCTTTTAAAAAACCATATTTCTATCCTTAGTTATAAATACTACCATTTTTTCTTAGACCACCAGAGGCTGCTCTGTACATATGGGCTAATGCTTCCCCCCAGAAACATAATACCCTAACCAACCTTCATTTATTACTAAACTAAACTGAGAATTTGTTGATCTGTAACTTTTTTGTATGGATACAGGCTTAAATACGACATCATTTCTTCCACCCGCCGAGCCATCTCCCACTCTCTGCAGATTTTTACATTGACAGTATCTCTTCTCTATGTTAAAAGACAACTAAAAATGTAAATCAGTATTTATCCCCTTCTAAACAGCATTCAATACTTTAACAATTATACTGAGTGGATTCTGAAATGTTATCAAAGGGAAAAGTATGAATTGCATAATTTTGTAGTAATAGTAATTTGCAATAATCTTGTTGCCACAATAGTTGAAGGATACCAAAGAGTCAATGAAGGAAGAAGTAGGAAGAAGCACTTTGTCAAAACAACTGATAGGGTCAGGTTTCCTGGGGAAGAGGGATAAGTATGGCTTATACAAGGCCTGTATGCTAGGAGTTTTGTCCTTTTATTTTTTCCACTGTCTCTCGTCAAACTTGGCTCCCAGCCAAGTGCCTGGACTATGGTGGAAAACCTCCCCCCTCCCTCTTCTTCTCTTCAGACAGA
>JAWWMA010000100.1:2536587-2547830 GCA_035041425.1 Mionectes olivaceus | reverse complement strand
GAGCCCGAGAGCTTCCTCTCCCCTCTTATTTATACACTTGTTTACGTAAAAATCGTATGGAATACTGGGAACATGGCTTTGGTTCCTTGGTTACAAGCTGGTTACCAAGGAAGGCCTAGACTCAAAACCACTACACCACTGAACTTAGCTGATTTAATAATTCTTACTGCAATTATTATTTTTACTATAATGCATTCTATAATAGTACCATTTCTATCAACAGCATATCAATGAAATTAAATTAATTTTGGACATAACATACTTTTCATAAATAATTTTTCCCATTTTCTATGAAAGATTGAATAGGAAAAGATCATGTGCAGCTAATTAATTTGTTTTACTAAAAATGGATGCATCAGGATAATTTGTGCCAATATTTAGGAGAAAACAGTAAAAGGCAGGTTTATTAATATACAGTGTAGTACACTGTGACTACTGGTAGGCAGGATATCCTGGCAAACATGCAAACTCATCTGTGCCATTTCTGCTTATTGTTTGGTATGACTGACACAAAGCATTGCATGACTGAAAGTCACAGCAGAATGTCCACTTGTGTGGTGTGGCCTTTCAGTGCCATGGATTTCTTTCACATTGAAGATTGAGCCATTTACCAGCACAACCGCAGTCCTACCAGCTGTGGATCTCACCCTGTGGCCATCCCTGGGCAGACGTAGGCTCCCTCCACCTACCCTCTGACTTGGCAAAGTTCAGGTCTGCTTTGACTACATTAACCTGCTGCTGAGACAAAGCTAATACGCCCTTTATTCCACCAGAGAAGACAAAATGACAAACTCTAGGTAGAGAGTTCCTGAGAAGTAAGGGACATGCACAGTGCAGAGAATATCTGTGGTAGACCTGGGCATCAGGACTCCAACCCCTAGAGTATCATGCTGATGTTTGTATTGCAATGCCTGTTTTGTTTACCGTTTTACAGCTGCCAGAATTACTTTACCTATGCCTCTGAAATAACACGTGGGTTTACTCTGTCCATATTTACATTTTAAAGCCTGTTACTTCCTTATGTTGTTGAGAAATCTTTTTCACTTGTAAGCAGCAGCAAAAACATGATGGCAATAAAAAACTCACAAGAACTGCTTAGAAACTACCATTGTATTTTTCTTCTTGCCCCGTTCAGAGTTGAAAAAAAAATCAGAGTATACTCAGTATCATCACTGGAGCAGAGCTGAGATACTGTTGTTATTCTCTTACAGTGGTGGTAGATAACCATGGCATAAGTCTCTAACAACACCATGAAGTAAAGCTGTTTCTACCGAAAAATAAAGTGCCCATGCAAAGTTCAGGTCTTCTACACTTAGCTAAGACAGACTGCAAAAGATTGACCACTACTTGAGTTGTACTGTGGATCTACAGAGCACACAAATGTTGGAAAGAAAATGGTGTGACATGAAAGTACGGTAAATTACCTCATGTCCGCAGTAGTCATCTGCAGGACTTCTCCTGAACGTGTGCAAAGCCATTTTTAATCAAATACCTGTGATTCAAGGATTCACAAGGTGCATTTTTACACTTCTGCGACACAAGAACTACAGAGCACCCTCTTCTTTGCTTTTGATGGAAAGTATCAGGCACAGCAGTTGTGACCAGTCCTGGCTGACAGTGCTTTGAGAATCGTTTTGGACTAGATGACCCTCAGAAGTGCTCTCCAGCTAATGTAGTTCAATGATTTGATATTACTAAGTTCCACCTCAGCTCTCAAAGATTTGAGCTATGGGTAGACTTTGTGGACATTGCAAAGAGAGGCAAATTTCCCTGTCTCAGAACATTTGGCATTACTGAGGTTGTGGTTGGTCATGCACTTACAAAGGGCAAGTGCTGGTGATTTAGACCAGGAAGGCTACCCAGCAGTCAGCATGGCTGAAGACCTGTGGTCCTCCGCAAGTACTGCTACAGAAATGCACCTTGAAAGACACAAACTCCTCCAGACAGGCGATGATATTTCTTGGCATTTTAAACACTGGGGTGTTGAGCAAACATTCATGATTTCTTGAGAGATCAAAATATTCCCCAAGCCAGATCATCATCTTGAATTTGCTGAAGGACCTTAAAGCACATCAGTAATAGGAGGTTTTTCACAGATATTCTCCAGATGTTATTAGTGTGAGCATTCCTGAATGATGGGAAGGAGTACTGTCCATGTTCTTCCTACTTCCTCTCTTTCATTGTATC
The DNA here is from genome assembly GCA_035041425.1 of Mionectes olivaceus. Classification (NCBI taxonomy): domain Eukaryota; kingdom Metazoa; phylum Chordata; class Aves; order Passeriformes; family Tyrannidae; genus Mionectes; species Mionectes olivaceus. Next base: position 2,545,643 of record JAWWMA010000100.1, on the reverse strand, counting down.
TTCATCAGGATTTTGTCTACATTGTTAATTTGAGGCCACAAATTTTTTATTTTAAACTATAAAGCAGTTCTTGAATTTCAGGAAGAGAAAAAACACACTATTTTATTTGCCTAGTGTGTGTTTAGAAGTGGATAGACATGGCAGAATTAAAAAGGCTGTACTTTATTAAAGCATTTGTGAACAGTGGTTTAATTAGGCCTGTGCCCAACCACTTCTTAGAAGATTTTGTCTACAGTGCTGATTTCAAGGTGAAATCTGAATCTGTATCTCAGGCCAGTGCATTACCTACAGATTGTCTTGAAGCCCCGGGACAGAAACCCAGTTTCTCTGGCACGGTTTGATATTAGGGGAAAAGCGAGATCAGTGGGTCCTTTAGGCAGAGTTGCAGTCCCCTTTGTGATACCCGGAAGGGTTGTGTCTGGTCTCAACCCTTAGGTGGGGAAAACCGTGCCCAAAACGTAACACAAGACAAAGTGGACTGTACAACAGCCTATGCCAATCTGACTTCATTCAAAATGGAGGGGTTTTATAAGGTAAATTAGGGAAGGTTCAGGAATTAGGGTGGAGCATGGGAGGGGTATGCAAAACTTGGACAGATGATTGGGTAGGCAACAGGGATAGACAGCAAAGGGGAGGCACATAACTGTTAAGGCAATTGTTTTATAACTGGGGGAATATGATTAGTTAGGGCAGCTACCCTCTCAGTATGTTGCCCAATGAGAAGATTGTCTCTATCTTCTCAAGGGAACAAGTCCATAACCTAAAGATATAAAACATGAACACAAAATGGTGGTCCCAACCTAGTTCTTAGGTTTAACCACGTTTCACAAAACACTAAAGTCCTCCAAGCAGTTGCTCAGGCACGGTGACATCTGTAGTTGTCTGATCCAAGGGGTCAGGAGAAACCTCCTTCCACCGGCCGAACTCTGTCTTGGCCTCCAGCTCATCTCTAACATTTCTCTTCATCTCTTAAACTTGTGCCTGTGTTCATAAAGGGTTAAAAATTGTTTAAGATACCCCTATCTAGTCTTCTGTGAATGCTGTTCAATGTATTGTCATCTCCAAAAGTAATCCATACTGCTTGGTGGAGAGTCACTTTTGGGTATTCTGGCATTGTACTGGGATATCAGGTACATTGAATATGATCACAATATGGAGGATTTCCAGGATGTCTGGTATGAGTTCTTCCCACTCATTGTCAGCTTTATTACTAAACAAGATTTAAAATTTAAAATATCTTAGTGTAGAAACATTTGCTTTAATAGAGCTAACCTACAAAACCAGAAAAATATGTTATATGTGGATTGTTAAACACTGTTCTGCTGTTAACTATAAGAGCTATCAGAGCTCTTCCAGAGTCTCAACCTGAAGATCTTTAATCTGTTCCTATAAGGCAATCAGCACTAGAGACAAGTTCTCCAGACCTTTTTTGGTGTTACAGCTTTTCTGCTGCCACCATTAAGGACAGATCCTGCAGTTGCCAGGTCCATTCTTCTACACCATCTCTTTCTTCTCCAGTGCAGGATGGAGTCTGTCCTGTCTTCTCTTTTCCTATTTATCTTCACTTCTTTCCCTGTTACCAGGTACTGGGACAGTGCATGGCAGTGTGGGGACATAATGGGTTGATCTTGGCTGACTACCGGGTGCTCTAAGCTGCTCTATCACTCCCCATCCTTGACCAGATGGGGAGAGAAAATATGTCAAAAGACTTGTGGCTCAAATTAAGAACAGAGAGATCACACAGCAATTACTCTTATGTGCCAAACTGATTTTCGGTCAACTTATTTCCAGTTGTCAACAGTGCAAGATAATGAGAAATAAGAACAACCTTAAAGCAGCTTTCCCTCAGTCCTCACTTCCTCTTGAGCTCAACTTCACTCCCAACTTCTCCACCTTCCTCCCTCAGCAGTGGAAGTGCATGGGGAATGTGGATTGTGGTTAATTCATCGCTTTTTCTCTGTCACTCATCACTCACTTCCTGCGTTTCAGTGTGGGATATTTGCTCCAGGTGGATATCATTTGCCATGGTCCAAGCTCCATGCTGTTGCACAACTTTTTTACGGTATCTTCACTATGTTCTCACAGAGGTGCCACCACCATTGCTGCTGGGCTGTCTTGGTCAGTGATAGTTCCATCTTGGAGCCATCTGGAGCTGGCTCCATGCAACATGGTGGAAGCATCTGGTGTCTTCTCATAAAATTCATCCCTCTAGCCTCTCCCCTACCAAAATCTTGATTTGCAAACCTGATACAGAGGATTATGCTATTGCCTCACACTCTTTTGCTTAAGGTCTTGATTAACGCCTTTATTATGTACCTTAGTGAGCACATTGCTGGGCTTCACCACATGGATGCACTCTGAATCTTGCTTTTGCCACTCATTCAGAGTTATTTCTTGCCTCTCAAATAGTAGGAAGGAACAAACCTCACAGAAGGAAGACTTGATACATTAAGCAGAAACAGGTGTGAGATCAATAATGCTTCTATCTTTTCCTGATAAATGTTATTTGCTTTGCAACATTGTTGATGAGCAAACTGGATTTTTTTTTAGATGGGATGGCATGTCAAACCCCATCAAACAGCTGAAATGGTATTTAGCATTTATTTTAAAAATATTTTTTAAATTGGGAACTTTTATTGGAACATTGTCCATTTTCATCGTAATGTAATATTTTTTTAGCAAACTCACGCTTGCAATGAGAATTGTTAGAGGTCTAATCTGTAAGACAGACAATATTTGCGCATTGTGATATAGAAAAGTTCAACAAAAGGAATTAAAAGAGAGGAAACAAAAGAGCAGAAATATTTTTCATTAAATCACTTTAAGATGCAAGTCTCCAAAACTAAGTAATGGTTTGAATGGGGGAAGGTTGCAGATGTTCAATCCACTTAATCCTTGTTTTAAAATACATCAAACAAATGGCATTTTCTAATAATGGATTAACATGGCATCATGGACCATTTATAACAGTAACAAAAGTGACATCCATGTGATTTTTGAGGGTTTATTTTTCTTATGCCACCCACCAGCAGAGACATATTTTATATAAGATACATATTATTCTCAAGATCTTCAGTTATTTCTGGAATTTCTGTTCTGTTGTTATTCTGTCTATAATCTCAATAGAAACAAGACCCCCCTATGTTTGGCCTATACTGCCAGAGTTAGAAGATTGCTCCCAATTTTCCAGTTAGGTCAACCAAAAAAATTAAGATATGATAGAGGGTCAGTGGAAGAAATTCATATCAAAACAACCTCTCACTATGTCATTATGACAACCTTCTGTAACAAATGTGCTTCTGTTTTAACTTATGACAATTAATTGCTAAAAGTAATTTAATCTGACAGTGGCGAGGTGTTGAAAGACTCCTGAAGATGTCATAAAAGCGACCTTTCTGCCCATGTGCAACCAAAAGTCATTTTTAACAAGAAGCCTCAAAACCAGTACAACTTCTTTTGTACTTTGTTAATTAGTTATTGATTTGAAACAATGCTCTGCCAAATATTGTCAGATTAGCTAGACGCCAGCAAGGTCAGAGTGTGACAGTCTAGTCCTGATAATCTTATGGTATATAAGAATTCTTTTTTACTTTGAACCTTTTGTTCTGATATCCTGAGAATTACATTTCCTGGCTTTAGCATCTGTGATAATTTAAAATACAGACAAGCTGTCTGTTATGTAGTTGGATATTTTGAGTTGTTAAAAAGATGACACTGTGTTAGAAGAAAATTGCTGTTGATCTAATATCTAATGATCTTTGATGATGGTAACGCATACTGCTGCAATGCCAATGCCCTTGCTAATCTGGGTAGAAAAGAGCCTGTTTTAATAAAGTAATCAACACAAAGGAATCACAGGGTTCAAGCCAGAGGTACAACAAGTAAGTCCTGAGGTTGTTTAGCAACTCATGGGATGAAAGTTCATTTCATAACTTATATTATTGTGAAGCAAAAATAATGGAGGTGGGTCTGGATGGGAGAACGGAGTAGCAGAGTTCAGGTTTGAATAGCTCAACATTCAACTTTTCACATTATTAAAATTAGAACCAGCAGAAAATGCAAATCTGAATTTCAGATGATGTTTTGCATCCATTTTGATAATAATTTTATAAGCTAAGTGTGGTTACTTCAAATACAATTAACTATAGTATTCCACATATTAAGGGACTTTGGTGAATCTTTATAACTGTACATTAAATAGAAGTGTATTAGTGTACTTAAAGCCCTGAGCACTTTGCTGTCTTTATTAGGAGAAATCAAATAGCTTTGAGCCTGTTAAATCTTTCTTTCACTTAAATAACTACTCTTGAACATGTGTAATAGAGATGGAGGAGTGAAGAAGAAAAATACAGAGCAAAGCCATTCTATTTAGTTTACCTTACACAAGAGGTATAAACTCTGTAACAGAGACTTTACAGCTGAGATTTGTTCTGAAACCATAGATGTTAATGAAAATACTAAGTTGTTGTTTTACTTAAATGTGTTGAAGTTTGTTAGATTCATTGTTTCCTGCGATGGGGAAATCTGCATTTTTCTTGGCAAAAATGGTATTTTTCTTGCAATAGCATAGTTTAAAAAAATTCTGTTTCTCATTACAGCATACAAACAGACTGAAAGAACTGGAAAGTAAAATAGGCTTGAAGTACTTCAGGAAATAGAAAAATAACACTTCTGCATGACTTCCATTAGGAGTTTTTGACTGTTTCAGATGCATTCATTTCAAAAGAAATTGCTTTTTGTGTTGAGAAAAATGCATGTAATCATTAAATGACTGGCGTGATATCTCTCTTTGTGTCTTGTGAAGATAGTTCTTTTTATAAAAGTATTGTATTCATTTTTATTTACTTGCCTCATAATTAATCAGTTAATTGCCAGAAACATGACTGGTAGGGAAGATATCTGTGAAGAAACAACCTGATGGTTTGTTTAAGAAATATTATTTTGTTCCTGTAACTTTACACAAAAGGTCATCTTTGGTGACATTCATTATGTTAGGTAAAAGTATGTTGTGGCCAAAATCTCGATCCCTGAGACCGAGCAGTTTGGAAAGAAAAAGGTATTATAGGAGATGTAAAAAAATGCACATAAAATGTAGGTATCCATAGCAATGGTATTGTACTGAAATGCAACTGCCTCAGTCTTTGAGTATTTTTACTAATTGGAGTCCCTTTGGCCAAACTGCTGTTGTTGTTACTTAGATTAGAATGCGCAAGTCCACCTTTAAAAAAAAAAAACAAACCCAAACCAGAAAAATACCAGTCATTTAAAATACTAACCCCCAAGTTTTTGGTGAAGATAATAATTAAGATACACTGAGAAACTGATTTTGTCTGATTTTTTTCTTGTTTTTGGTCTCCTTTCCTGCACTTCATTCACTAGAAGAAAGTCGAGTGGTGATGGCAGGACATGCCAGACTCCAACAGAAGTAATAATGGGAAAATCCACGCTGGAATAACAGCCTGACAAAGTTGTCTTACGCTGGCTGACAAGCAGATGCTTTAACCAGGGAGATGATGATATAATAACATTTGAGACTTAATTAATGTAGCCTGAAATCTGGGGTTTACTTCATAAACAGCAAATCCTTGCAAGTTAGAAAGTCACTTGAATTTCCAAATAAAAAGCTGAAGGAATAAGGAGAACATTTGAACGAAGTAGCAGAAAGTATTTGCCATGCAGAGAGGCTGGGTCGTTGTGGATTGAAATGGGTGATGTTTACTGCTTTCTTTGTATATTTTTGCACAGATCTGCAGCAAAACTTGTCCTTTTCAGCTCTCAGTTCCAATGCAAATCTAAGAAATTCCATCTGTAACATCAACCTTTTAAAAACACTCAAATATCTTTGTAATATCTGCATGGTCCTGACATGGCAGCACTCCGAAGGCATCCAGTGAAGACCCACATTTGCCAAAACTAAAATCTATTATTAGGTCTGTGATACATTAATGCAGCTGAGACCATTGGCACATCTCTGAAGAACAGCTGTGGGCACTGACAGCATTGCACTGTGGTTTCAAGCCAATGTTGAACAGTTTTCAGGCCTGTTGACATCTTTTAAGTGAGGACTTGGAGGCAGGTCCTGTGGTCAAGAGAGTGGAAAGAGAGTTTTCATTTCTAGGGTCAGCTTGTTCCTTGTTGGAACACTTTGGAAACAGGAAAAGACAGTGGGTTTGTTGTTTTTTAATCCAGAAGTAAGTCTAGGTTATTGGTTGGGAAGTGTATTAGTTGAGGGCTTAGCTGAGAAAATGCTTTTCTCTCTTGGAGTTGCTTTGTTTTTTCTCTTGTGTGTAATAAAGCTGGATATAAAGGGGGAAAGTAACTCCCTCCTGCTGCCCCAGGGCTTGTTAGGATCCAAGCTTGCTCTGTTCCCACATATATTTAGAATAGGTCTGAATTTTATTTCCTGACCACCACCACCAGGGAAAGCCCAGCATGCATCTGAAGTGTGAAAAGTGGGACAGGATCTGAAGTCGTCTTGGATGGTAATTGTGGTGGGAGCTGGGGAGAACAGGGGCCCTGGGGAAGAGCCAAAACACAAAACATAAAAAACATGGCTAGACATTGTCAGTCTTGCATTAGCTAAAACTTGTAATGTTAAGCCTAATCTTAGCAGTCATGGCATAGCAAAATGGTGGTATCACCACATCCTACCAAGCCAGACTTTCATCTCCTCTGCACTGGTGGGGGCAATTTATATATTATCCTAATCTGTGAAATGCATTTTTGCCTTACGTCTTTTATTTGGCTTTTAGATGTGCCAGATATTGCACACTTTGTGTAATACTTGTTTGTTTAGGACTGTTGAGATTGCCTGCTTTTATGATAAATTTCAGCAGTTTTGGAGGTGAGACTACTCTCCCTCTAACTTTACAAAAAGTGTATTTAACTGCAATATGTAAGACTTCTACTTTTCCTTTGTGCTGCTGACTCTATACACACAACATTACTAGGGCTTCATAAGCAATATTGGGAACACTTCCATCAGTGTCCCACTTCACAAATAAAATAGGCAAAAGAAATTACAAAGAATCATCTCAAATAGGTTTCGAAATGAGGCTGAGATCCCTAATATGAAAAAAGCAACCTTAAGTCACTTTGGCATATTGCTTTCTGAAGGCAAAAGCCAAGTAATAACTGTGGCTATGCAGTTTATACCTGCAGCTCCACGAATGACCAGACTTAGCTATTGTGATACCTGGTATCCTTCTGTCTCAAAAGCAGGTACTACCTACTGCCAGAGTATGTATCTTACCCCCATCTCAGAAAGTGCAGTTAAAAAAATAGCGTAATTTTTTTATTTTACCACTTCTTCTTCCTAGGGAAGTGGAAGATTCTGACATTTTTACACCCAAAGGCTCATGATTTAATCCCTGCTAAGGTCATAAGTAAGGAATTTCCAAATATATATGAATACAGATGCTGAATAAAATAACACCACTCACTGATAATGCATTTATGTGATTTTAGTGTTAAACCATTGCATCTTCAGTGCTCTGTATTTCCATAGATCTGCATCAGATATTGGTGACCATGAACCCTCTCTGCCACCTACAGAGCTGATCAAATCCTGTTGGGTTTTGTGGTTTCAGTAAGGCAAAGTATGCAAATAAAATCCATACAGAGCCTGTAGAAGAAGGGAGTAAAAAAATGTGTCCTCTGTTCACACTTTCAAGGCCAAAGCATGAGCTGTCTATGATTTTATCTCTTCCCCTTTTGTTTTCTCTCAAGTTGTCTCTTTCTCAGTCAACTCAGGACAAATAAAATAACTCCCTTGACCCACTGCTCAGTCTTCCATGCTTCCCTCTGCTGTTCACATGACCTGCTGAACTGAATTTCAGATGCGTCTTATCAGATTTAAGATTTGTTATACATTTGCCTCCACTGTCACTTTTTCTCCACTGTTATATTCCCCACTCCTGGCTGCTTCGCACCAGAGATAATCTTGATGTTCTCTTCTGCACCCTCCTTTTGACTGATTTCTCACAGCTGGAATTACCCCAATATAGAAGGCAATCCATCACCATCCTTCCTCAAAATCTGGTTATTTAAGAGTTCTGCAAGAGCCAACCCATCTTAGTGTGTGCATATTTCCATATATATAGCATACGGATTGTTGCCTATGTCACTAAGTAAGTCAGAAGTACAATTCCTACTGTTAATAAAATGTCCTGCAGCCTCCTGGGATCACATCTCAGGCTGGAGTAGGGAATGTTGCTGAAATATCTGTACAATAATTCTCTCAACTCTGTGATTAAGATGGTAAAAAGGTAGATGGGGTGCTTCCCCACTGGAATTTCTCAATCAAAGATAGAATCTTTTTTAAATGCCCTGAGCTAGACACTTTCAAATCTTGCCTTTACATACTCATGCTGCAGAAATATCATACAAGGTTCTTGCTTCCATTTTTCACTTTTCTTTCCTGTTTTCAGTTTATATCTTCTCTTTACTTTCATCCTCTTTTCTGGTTGTAAAATGCTGTAGCTACTGTCTTTGGTGGGGATGGATTGAGGGGAATTACATGCTGGCTGGTTTTGTTGCTTTGTTGACTTCAAACCTGTCCTGCTTTGCATTCAGGACAGAATTAATCTTTTCTCAGTAGCAGTGAGGGGGCAGAGTCTGGAGCTGTGTGGGCTTGTCTAGATTATTATTCTGTATGACTTCACTGTCACCACTGGAGGGCGAAAGAAAGGAGTTCTTGTTTAATAAGAGAAATGGGCAGTGGTCCACTTCTACACTGTCTGGTGGATGGTAGAAAATGCTCTGGGAGACTGGCTGGACTGATAGAAAAAGATGAATTGGCAGCACAGAGGGAAACCCATCTGGGCAAGACTGCCTCGTAGAAAAGTTGGCTACATCATGTAGGTGCACAAGTACCCAAGAGCTGGGCTACTAAAGAACATCACATGAATGGACATGTGAATTGGTATGCCAAGATTAAAGTGTCTCAGGTGGATCTGGACTGGTAACATAAGGGTGAGTTATTTCTGGCTCAGTGGGCCCAGGATACCTCAAGCCAACAGAGAAAAGACGCAAGAGACAGTGGGGCACATGATCGA
>JAWWMA010000100.1:2498031-2536487 GCA_035041425.1 Mionectes olivaceus | reverse complement strand
TGGAAACAACCACTGGATGGCTGGAGATGCACCCTGTGCCTCACACCACTGCCCAGAACATCTTCTTGGGCCTTGGAGAGCAAGTCCTGCGGCGACATCACACCTCAGAAAGAACTGAGTCGGACAGTGGGACTCATTTAAAAAAACAATCTCATAGACACCTGGGCCAGAGACCATGGGGTTGAGTGGGTATATCATATTCCTTACCATGCACCAGCCTCTGGGAAAATCGAAAGGTACAATGGACTGTTAAAAACCCTATTGAAAGCTAAGGGTGGTGGGACCTTTAAGTGTTGGAATCTATATTTAGCAGATTTAAACAATGACACAAGCCTCTTAGACTTTGTCCTGCACTGAGATTTTAGTGCTGCTCTGGTGATAGCAACCCATTGTATGGGTTCATTATGCTCCACCCTAATGAAAGGTTTTGTCTCATGTAAGGCAAATATTTGCAAAAAGAGTGAGGAAAATGCAGCAGTTGATAAGTGTCATTTAGTACTCATAAGGGTGCTGTTGGAAAAGCGTGTTATTATACTTACGTTACAGATTAATTTTAATATAATTACTTTTTGGAAGAGTTGGGGGGAATTGCAAAAGTTTGCCTGACCCATGCTCCGCTAAGGCAGTGGGACAATGGCACAGTTGTATGCAACTGTCAAGGTGCTGCTGATGGAGAAGGATCTAACATCTCCAAAGATGGGAGATCTGAGCCTTCTGCATCCTTCTGCCTTCTAGGCAGTGTGCAGTTCTCTTGTCCCATGTTTAACATGAGTACCATGCTTGTTTATGGTAGCTCATTGAGCTAGAAGGGAAAATTATTTTGCTGTGATAATTTATAATTATAGAAACCACCTTCAAATAAAATGTTAAAAAGCTGTATGGCATATTTCCCAATTAGTGAGCATTCCACTTTTCACTTTTCACCAAAAAAAGTGATTGCGACTCCTTGATTTAAAAAAAAAAAAAAAAAGAAGGAGAGAGCTGTTACCAGAGCTGAAAGCTAAAACTAAATTGATTTTTCTTTACTTGAGTTTTTTTTGTTTTGATGAATTGGAAGTTTAAGGTGACATCCGAGCTCCTCTGCCCCAGTAAAGCCAACTGTGGTTCAAAACCTCCAACTCTTGTCCCATTTGTAACTTTCCAGCAACAGGCTACCTTAAAAAAAAGAATAAAGTAAAATTTGGCACTGAAACAGGAAAGATGTGAACCTGTCACAGTAAGCACTCTCAAAGGGCAAGCTGCTTTGCAAAGAGCTAATTAACCTTAGGAAATAATTACACAAATATGCAAATGTTGTTTAGATAATTCCATGTGTTATCAACTCAGGTAGTCCATCATAACTGCAGACCTTGCAATGTCTAGGTGTTAGAATCTGGCGTAGTTGATAAGGCTTTAGTTGCTACATTACTTGAGCTTGGTATTTGACAGTTAATGACTGTGGTATTACATTAGTAAATTTAACCTGTTTCTTGAATGCAAGGGAACATTACATAGTATTCACCATGTGCACACTGCTTATCTGTCTATTCCTAATGGCTGCAGCCATTAAAATCCTATATACCTTTCAACTCCTAGCACTAGCAATACTGGGGAAAAAACAGCAGACCAAAATCTGAGTTCTCTCCCTCCACTCTTCTGTCCAATGGATGGCCTGGGTATTTGCCCACAATTAATTTCAGTTTTCAGGGACTTAAAAGCTACTACAGAGAGAATTTTAAATCTGCAAGTTAGTGTTCTCAAAGCAAAATCTTTTGAAACAAAACATGGAGCAACATTTTATGGAAGTGTATTTCTGTCAGCATTGTGTAGACCCCAAAACAACATAGTCAGGAGATGCTGTTCTTGATGTAAGATCCCCCAAAACTGAGCCCAGCTGGTCTAGGCTGGAGGAGCCCAGAACGTCCCTAACTTATCCCAGGCCTTGACTTGAGGCCAAGCACGTCTATGTCTGGCAACCTCTTCTCTTCCACAGGCTGCTGCTTCAAGCATCTGTGGGAGAGGTTCTGGCCCTGGGATATTAAACGGATTCATATATATGCCAAACATTAATTTATTAATCGTTATGATATTATTTTCATAGACTGTACTGTGAAATTATTTGATTAAATTTTTCATATTAAAATTAAAAGCTCCATATAAACCATTTATGATCTTTTTTTTGGGCCATTACTACTTTGGTTTTAAATGTGAGGCATTTTTTTAAATGTAGTTAAGAGAACGTTTTAAAAAATACTGAGGAAAAAAGCCTTTTCTCACAATAAAAATGAATCTGGTCTTAGACTGGTATTTGCCAATACTCATCTCTTCCACATATAAAATAAAATTTCATTCTATTTCTGAACACTTGTTGATCATTTCTCATTCAGTAAGACTATGTGGCAAGAGCATCTTTTTTATTAGCCCCATGCACCTGTCCTTAACTGAATCAGAACCTAATATCTGACTATTTCTATATTACTTTTATGGATGCCCCTTTTATAGAAGGATCCAGAATATGTGTCTTCTCTAGCATTCAGGAAAAGGAATAAATCAGCAACCAAAAATCTCTCAGCAATACTTGGGTTAAATGATTTTAATCACCTTTATCTCCAAGGCAATCTTCAGTGGGATTTGCTGCATCCAAGTATGACAGGTGTTCAATATCTTATAGTCTCCATAGCATTAGTAGTCACTGATGGTAAATGAGTTATATTTGCTCTGTTTTTATTGGTGAAAAGAACTAAAATACAATAGTTATTAGGAAAAGGACAAGGATGTCTTTCCATTTATTGGTGATTTAAAGGGTAAAGCTTACTGATAGTGTTCCATTGAAAAGAGAAGCAGGTAAGATTTTGCATGATGGCAACTAAGATTGTATCTTCTTCACTGAGAGCATCTATTCCTCTATTACCCGTCTGAGCACCACAGAGCTGGGGTACAGGATTCCAAGTCAGAAGGGACCTGATCTGCAGCAATACCATTAAGTGCCTTTTTTGGGCTACTTTGCATTGGTTAAACATCACACAGGGGCCTTTTCACATAACATGTTTCTTGACTTTTTTTTCCTTCCATGTCTAATTATATATATTGATCAGGGGGAAGGGATTTTCAGAGGAATGGAGACCCACAACTGTGACTTCCACATCTCCAAAAAACCAGACCACTTATTTATATATGGAATTATCTATTTCTGATGACCAGCTTTCAGTAGCTGGAAATCTAAGTGCAGTTTTTTCCAGCACCTTTCCATCTCAGTCTGGAAACAAGAATGCGTTCAGCCTCTGATGTCGTTTGAAGTACATAGTGTAATTTTGCCTGGCTAATCTCCATTAATTTTTGTACAGTCATATCGATAATTATGTAAAGTACGATCAAGAGACTCCCCTCTCTATCAAATGACTTAACAATGTTCTATGTAAGTGCATTCAGTTTAGCTGTAGTGAAACGACAGAAAGCAACAGCTGCTGAGACTGTCACCTTTCATACTGAAAATGCAGCATCCAGCCTCATAATTTAATCCAGGCCAGGCAGAGGAGGTTAATCCTCACAGACCTGGCACAATTTGAAATGCTAAGGAGACTGACTATGGTCTGCTCCAACAGCCAGATGTTTCTTGTACAGACATGGTGCCAGGTTATTCTCTGTCCGAGTTGTTTAAAATATGGGCTTGTTAAAAGGGGAAAAAATAAGCAGATGCTTTGAAGAGAGAGCTGTTCTTTCAAATATATAGGACTCCTCTGAACTCCTCACACGTATGTACTTTTCGTACCTTGTTTAGGGCCTAGCAGAGTAAGTATAGTTTACAGTTTTTACAGCACAGTTTATCCTGGCATTTTATGGTGCCTTTTTCACCAGTAATAAAGGGAACTGTAGTTACAGTCTATATCTAACTCATTCTAGCTAATTCTTTTTGCTTTTATAGAATCTTATTGAGTCTTTGTACTGAACTGTGAAGCTGTGCAATTATTGATTTGTTTACTAGACCACTGGTTATGCTTTAATTGGTGGAAGCTTCTTTGGATTGAGTTCAGAAGCTTCGTGCTGATATCTGAGTCTAAAATTGTGTGCTTTTCCCAGCAGCATGTAGAATAATAAACACAAAACACCTGAAAATGCTATATTAACCAGAAAAAACCTCCTCTTTTTCTCAGAATTGTAAAGCAGGGCTGGGTAGCTATAAAAAAATTGCTGTTGAGAATATTTGTGGTAAAATTATTGTTTTTAAAAGGTACCTCCTGTATATTTAACTAAAATAAACCTTTCAAATAAACTAATAATTTTTAAATTCTCCCAGTGTTTTAATGTGCGGTTTCCGTACATATCTTAATTTAAGTGCATCACTTTTCCATAGGAAACTCCGTTCAAGTTGTCCTTCAGCTTTATCTTAATAACTGGTCTGTCAATCATATTTTCTTCATGAAATTTCTTTGCAAAAACTTCCCACTTCTCTCACAAAGGAAGGAGTCTTTACCTCCTTCAGTTATCTCTACAGTCACATTTCAAAACAGCAATAAACTGTTTTGAAATAAGCCCTTTCCTGTACTGAGGTGGTTTACAATAGTTGATACGTAATTAGTTAAAACTATGTTCTGTCATAGTCAATCAAGAGCAGAAGTAAGAGGAATTCAGTGTTTTTTGGCTTTTAATCACTGCTGCTACAGAGAAAAACATAAAAGCACTTAATTGTTTTAAAAGCTTTGGGTCCAGCTCCATGAAAAATTTGTAGCCATCTCACTCTTAAGAAACAGGGCATGAAAATAGAAGTAAAAGCAGAAGTCCACCACTTTATTTAGTTGTCTTTCTTCTCACTGTTTTTAGACATTTATAAGAGCTTAAATGCTCAAAAATTAGTTACGGAATGGAACTGAGACCTAAATCACTTCAACATTCTTGGTAAAGTTACAATAATTACAGTAATTCACACTGTGTAATTAGCAGCTTCTGATTGCCAGTGGCTTTTACTGGTTTGTGGTTTGTTTTCCCCAAGGAAACGAGGCTTTTGTGGTCTGTGTCAGAGTCACCTGAGGGTATGAAGTTGGTGGTGGAGCAGAGCAAGGGGAAAAGGGATGCAAATTTTAAGAAATTACATGACCTTGACTGATCAGCTCTCTCTGGCACTGAAGAGTCTGGAAAGAGCCTGCATTGTTATTCGGGGTGTGTGAAATCCTGGTGGAGCAGGGGACCTAGCAGAACATCTTACTCTTGTCACCTGAGACTAGACCAGATTTGTAGTTACATCCTTGACAAACTGATAAATAAGGAAAATATAGTGAGGTACAGTGCTTTCTGAGAGCCTCTAAGGTGGGTGTATACAACCCCGATTTTTGATGGGAGTGCAGTAAGATCCGTGTGCATCACTCTAGTGCCTTCAGTGATTCTTACACTGGCTGACTTTGACAAAACCTTTTTCAATAATAAGAAAAAGGATTCCCCTAACTACCAAAGACTCCAAAGTAATGGCTGCAACCAGACAAGAGGTGTTTTGTTTGTGCTGTGTCTCATAATTTGCAGGCACAAAAAGTAGTATTTAAAAGAGTAATTGCAAATATCATAATTTTAATCTTTGACAGATTTCCAGTGGCCCATAATATTACAAAAAAAAAGAAAAAAAAAGTAAAACCTAAAATTATAGGTATTTTCCAACCTAAATGATTCTGTGATCATGTTTTTATCTTGTTCCTACCTGGCTTTACTTGTTTTATCAGACTAAGGCATAACTACTTTAAACAAGCTCTCAGCAAACAAACAGTTGACAAAGATTTGTCAAAAAAATGAAAATCCAAGTGGTGGCTCATAATTTCTTTGAATGCCTCTGTTTAGCAGAATTGTCATCATGGTATTTAGACAAAATTTTGCAGAAGCATAATTTTTGTTGTATATATTAAAGTAAGCCACAAAACCCAACAGTTTTACTGCCTTTAAATTGCAATCCTAAATTTTCTTAATTTGGGCAAAGGAATCTGGTTTTTCTTTGGCACTAGAGTATATTCATTTGTGGTTTGTTTTAACAAAACATTTTAACATATAAGAAGATGTTGCTTTTATACAGAATTAGCATTTTTTAAAGGTAATTGTCACAAATGTAATTTCTTCCTGCAGGATAATGGATCTCCTGAAGAACATGCAATTTATGTTTGGGACCATTTTATTTCCCAGTCAGCTGCAGAGAATGTGTTTTTTGTTGCTCACAGTTATGGTGGACTTGCCTTTGTAGAGTTGGTAAGTGCAAATTCTCCATTGCCTTCTTTCCTGAAGACTGTCACAGATTTTTTAAAATTCTTTGTGATCACCTTGAAAGTACCTATATAGGAACAACTGAATGAGTGGTCATATATGGGTCTGTGAGGATTTCTTTGCAACTGCAAGGTCACTGCATTTTTTCTGGATTTGAGGTAGATAATAAGGTCCCAAGTGTGCGTGAACCTGAAAGACTGGGGGAAAAAAAAATGCATTGGATCCTCCTTGTCCACACCATATACCAAAAGGCACCAGTTTCTGCTGTGGGACAGAAAGGCTGGAGTATAAACTGAGGACATATAAGCACAGTTTTAAAGCAAATCACATTAACAAATGCAACTTTCTGTATATATATTGAAACTGACCTTGCAGTTTTTCCACAAAGGTTGGCAGAAGTTGCTGGGAAGACTTATGTTTTGCCATTTATTAGGCTGTGTATAAACCCTGAAGTAATGTAAGGCAGCGTAAACTCTTCTCAGTGTAGAGCTACTCTGCAGTTGGTGCTGGAATTGCTGAATATCCAGTTTGTCGATCCTCCACCATTTTCTCTAAGGGCAGATTTGTTGACCCTGTCTGGTGCCTGCTCGTTTTGTATACCATTCGTTTGTTCATTGCCTGCTAACTTCATTTTGAGATGCTGGTGTAATCAGGATGTGTTTTATTGAAGAAAACTAAAAATGACAAAACTAAGGTCCTGTTTACGTGGAAAGGTAAATGGCAGCACATTACAATTGGTTTTGTAGACACAGGAGCCAGCAGACGTATATGTTCATTTTTTGTCTAGAACACTTTAGTTTAATCTAACTGAAAGTTGATGAAAGTGGTTCCTGCCTGAACATAAGATGAATGCCTTAGTTAAGTGAAAGCTTGCATAAGTGTTTTGTTTTTAATCTTTAATTTGTGTAGCAAGAGCTCTCTAGTATACTACTGCTTTTATTACTTTAAGAACTTGGGATTTTTGTTAACCCTTTTTGTTTGTAGAAATTAGTGCCATTTTCATTTTTCCTGTGCTCCTGGAAGAGTATTTGTAAAATATGTATGACATGAACAGATTTGAGACTTGAGAACTGTTCATTTTCCTGATCTAAAGATCATTTGAGAATTGATCATCTTCTACAAAATCTCAAAGTCTAAAAATTACACTTTTAAGAGACCCTGAAGGTGAATAATTCCCCCTATAACCATATCTGTGGGCAAAATATGGGTTGTGTTGCATTTGCCTTTTGCTCCTCAGGGGCAGTGAACTTATGGGGCAACTCTACTGTACTGGCATTCCTGAGTTGTTATTTTCAGCTGCCTTGTGTTTCAGCCCAGATTATTCTCATGTAACTTGTGGGTCCAAAGTGAAACATCGGCAGAATATCTGTAGGTGTTGTAAACCCACGTTGTTTGGATCACCAAATGCCCAGAGATGCATATGCTTAGCAGAGGACAGGAATGAAAAACAACAGTAGATCTTCCTCACTGTTTCCTAAACAGAGTGCTGACTTGAAGGAGGCTTGGAGAGCTTTTCCATTTCATTTCAGTCAGTGGGTTGAGGTGGCATGGGTAACAGATGATCAAGGTGTCATTCCCATTTTCCCTGTTTCTCTGGTCACACTGGTGGATATTTCTTCACTTTTGTTCTACTTTAATATGAAGAACATCGATGTTTCAGAACAAGACTAGACTTCTAACCTTGTGGCTTCCAGGGTCAAGGTGCTCAGGGCCTGTGAAATTATCCCAAGCTGAGCTAAAGTTTTCATCCATCACGGGAAGCAACCAGTGAGTATGAAGTTAAAAAGGACCTTTGTCTGAGAGACAAGATGGTCTCAGTAAGGGTCAGCTTCTATAGTCTGTTGTCTCTGCAGGAGATGCATGCCTGAGAGAAAGAATATAATATATAACCATTGACACATCACATATCTGACATGCAAAACTAGACCTGAAATGTATTTTTAATGTAGCCCAATGTTTTTGTAAAAAGTCAAAGAGTATTAACACCTGGTTTTCATAGAAGTGGTTTGATATCTGAGTTCCACTGAAAGTAGTTTGTTTAAATAACTCATACACTGAAGGAGATATCATTGAAATAAACCCTGAACTATTTTATCACAATATTAATTTGTAAGATTTTATTTTGTCATCATCTTCTTTTTCTTAAACTTTATATCCATATGGCACTTAGTAATTGCAAAGAGCTCAAAAAAAGAAATGCAGCAGCTGATAGGCAGTTACTGTCTTACGACAAATTTCTATCACTTTTCTTTTTTCCTTACTCCTTGTGATGATGAGGTTGATAGAGCAGCTACACCAGACAGCAACTGTACCTCTTCTACACTTTCTTTGCAAGGATTTCGGGTCAACTGATTCATGAAACTGTAGGTTACAGTTGTTATGGAGACCTGTTGCACAGCTGCTCCTTCTGCATCCATACCTCTTACAGAAGAGCAGTGTGAAGCATATGGCTTTAATTTGGAGTGAAGGCTTTTGCCTGAGCCCTCTGCATTTTATTTTGCCTGCAGGGGGAAAGAAAACAAGCAGAAAAAGTCCAGAAACATTTGCGTTTTCAATTAATTTCTTTTTCATTCACTTTGCATGTTAAGTGCGGTGAGGTCTGTCCTGATGGCTTGCAGTCATCTCAGCTACAGATGTCCCCAGCTTGCCACTTCATCAAGGTGCAAGGCTCTTGGTGAAAATTGGATGTTCTTGCATTAAGCAGAGAAATCCATCCAAACCTGATATTAAGCAAAGGCTTGTTCATGGGCCTTTGTACCATCATGTGGGAGGAGCTGCGGCTCTCTGAGAACAATGCAGAACCTTCAGCTTTGCAAGGGCAGTAGCTGTCCACATGCTTCTTTGTTTGCAGCTGCTAAAGGAGGTAACATAGGAAAGCAGCTCTGCTCTGCCTTGTCCCTTGACTGGGATGTGGGCATGCACTTTATTGGGAAACTCAAAGTAAAAAGAGACCAAATCACGTGTGAAACTGGTGGAAAAGGAGGACCATTTTTGTTTGCAAAACTTTGGTGGCCAAATCTGTCTTCATTCTTTCATCTCACCATAAAAACTGGGCTAGGATTTGGAAGTCCTTCATTAAACAAACCAGTAAAATTGTCAAATACATGCCACAGCATCTAAAAATTTTATTGGTCTTTGCAACTTTTTGTTCTACATTTTCTCATGTCTGTGATTGCAGTATTTTAAAGAAAGCAGGGTGAGCCTGTAGTATCATGCTTGAATGCACAGAAACTGTTATGCAGTTACTGCAACGTAGGCAAACATTTTCTCAGAGAAATACTCACAGAATACACTGAGTTGGAAGGAACCTACAGGGACTGCTGAGTCTGAACCTTAGCCCCGGACAGGGCCATCCCCAAGAGTCACACCATGTGCCTGAGATATTACCCAAACACTTCTTGAGCTCTAGCAGGCTTGGTGCTGTGACCATGTCTCTGGAGAGCCTGTTCCAGCACCCAACCACCCTAGAGGTGAATAACCTTCTTCTAATATCCAACCTGAACCTCCCCTGACACTTCAGGCCATTCCCTTGGGTTCTGTCACTGGTCACCACAGAGAAGAGATCAGTGCTTGCCCCTCTTCTTCCCCTCACAAGGAAGCTGTAATTCCAAGGAGGTCTTCCCTCAGTCTTCTCTTCTGTACCTTGCTTATGGGAATAACTGAAAGTGATTAACATGTATGGGATGTAAAGTTCCACCAATAAATGTAATTAGTTGTATTGTTGTTGTATTGTTTATAGCTTGAATTACAAGTGCTAAATCATAAAGCATATGTTAAAATGTACCTTAATATTTACTAATTAAAATGTTGTGTAATTATGGTTTGAAATTAAATATGCATCCAATAATACCTATACATAAGTTACTTTTTAAATACACACTATTAAAAATAATTGCTGGGTCACTGTGTTCAAGCCATGATTCGTGAACTATGTTTCAGCTTCTTACTTCTGTTATCCCTTGCACAATGTAGTCAGGGATTTATTTTCAGAAGCAGTTTGCTTTAATTGATGGTAAATTGAGAAACTTTCCCAACTGCAAGCTTATAATAATTTTATGAAATTTAACAGAAAGTGAGAATTTCAAGTTGATGGAGTCAATTTTATATTTAGTTTACAGAAAATAAGTTTCTGGTACAACGCCTCCTTTGAATTTTTCTGCCAGATTTTGTGGGTTTACAATTATTTTGCTTTAAGAAGAATGTTTTTCCTTGTCATTGCCTGCATGAAAGACCGACACAGGAGAAAAGATATATTGTACCCCTGTGCCTATCTGAGTGCTGTGGCCACCCCCTGCAGACCTTATTACAGTCTGCAGGTAGAGGAACAAAAAGGGTGGTCGTTGGATGCGGGGTGACATGTAAAACTAGCTGTGTCCATCACTGTAAGACACACATGACAACTACTCATTTCGGAATCACAAGAAAAATTGTTAAATCTAAGCTTTCAAAATTGTCAATTAGGCATTCAGTATCATGAGATTTAAAAAAAAAAAAAAAAAAAAAGGATTTTGTGGAAGATTTTTCTTGTTTGCTTCTATATTCCTGAGACCCTAGACTTTGCATTTTCAGCTGTTTCCTTGCAACCCTATGACTAGAAATGTAGCTTTTTTGTTTTAGTTTTACTTAAATGATATTTTTAAGAGAAAAAAACCAAATAATATGGGAATTGTGACAAAATTTTGAGAATCGGTAGTGGTATCTGCAGCTTACAGCACTCATACTGCTGTAAAATACAAACTACACAGGGGAATGTAATAATTAGGAGAAGGAAAGTACGTTCATTGTCTTTAGTAGATGAGAAACTATTCATTACAGTCTTTGTTGGTTAAAATATTGAATATATATTGATAATTTGCACAAAGGTGTAGATAAAAATGTGTGGGTGTGTGTATTTTTGTGCAGCTTTGTTAAAATGAGAGCCCTTAAAGTACACTATTCAAATTACTTTGTCTACTGTAGAGTCCTAATTCTATCAAAATCTGACAATTTTGTCCATTTGAAATAATTTTAGGTCCATCATTTTGAGATAGTTTCTGCAATATGCTGCCACTTCATTTAGCTGTATTGTGCTGAGCATGGTGAGGACCTGACCCTGAGTGGAGCTGATAGGTGCCATAATAATGATGATAGACAGGTACCTGCTGAGCTACCTGTGAGTCTCTGAGGCTGCATCAGTATTCTGGCACAGGCAAAATGCAGTTTAGGAACCTTAATGACTGAGCTGTGAACCTGTCATTAGTTTTTCATTAATTTAATTTCCTGAAGTCTCAGACTGAGTGGTTTGTTGTATTTAGCTTTATATATATACTTATGCAAATATATCTACTTATTTTTAAATTTAGTTTGCTTGAGAACTGATGAGTTGATACTATGGATATGCAACTCTTAATTCTCCTGGCTGACATATTCAATCAGAATACCTCTACTGATGTGTGGTAGAGATAATACAAGATCTGTGATGGCTGTTGGATGCATGGGAGAGAGCTGGAAGTAGATGAGAAGCAAAACACCTCAGTGTCCAAGGCTTTGTGAGCACTTAGCTAAAAAAAACACAACAAAACAGCACTCTTTAAATGTTGAACATCATTACAGTGAGCAGTATGGGATTCTCCTTGTAAGTTTATGGGGATTTGTGTCTTTTTTTGTTTTATGTCTGGTCTTTGGACAAGTTGTCTCAGGTAGAGTTACCTGTTTTAGGTCTCATCTTTTTCTGTGTTGTACTCTTACACTAGCACCTCTTTGAGTCAGGTCTGGCTCAGGTGTGCACACTCAGAAAAACAAGTCTGAAAGTGAAAACAGAATCTTAATTGCCTTTGGTTATTTATTTCCACTGTTCTTTGTTGTGTTTCTTGGAAAAATGTTTGTGCGTCTGAAAAAGATCAAACAAGGTATGAGGGTGGACAAGAGAGCTAATGGAGACACAACAGTGGGTTGTATAAGAAGGATTGGGCAGGACTAGAGTCTCTAGGCTTGATGCAGATTTCTTTTAGTATTCCCATTACTACCATAGGCATGCAAAGTAGGTACATGCCCATGAAGTTGGTTCCTAGCATGAAGCAGTGAAGTCACTGTATTTAGAAGCTGAATTACTTCAGTAATAGCGATTAAAGGAAATAATACAAATTCAGGACGCTTAGGCATTGACTGGCTAGTCATCTGTATTTGTATTTTTATCATCTGTATTGATCACTCATGAAGAGTGATCTCATCACCAGGGAGCAGCAGGGATGGAGAATCCCTTGGGCAAGCAGCTTCATCACCAGTGGCTAAAAGTAAATGACAAAACTAACATATAACTCAACAAAACAGTTAAATGTGATGGTGTGATTAACCTGAGGTAATTTGAGACATTTGGGAAGATTAATTTAGTCTGGGAGAGATGTGAGAAAGAGGTGTTGGTACATTCAGAGCAATGGACAATGTATTTTACTAGAAACAATGAAGAACCTGCAGACCTGCCATGACATGGCGCCCACATGGAGATTTCCTACCTGTCATAAGCACCTGAATCAATATAGCCATAGAGACAGTACACATGCTCTAGGCTTATCAGTCTTAATAAGAGCTGTGTAATGTGCTCTTGCTCTTACATTAACTTTGGTAGCTGTACCTAGAGAGAGAAGGTTCAGGATCTATTCAGTATTTCCTGCAGAAACAGTTTTAAAAGCCTGGTTTGTTCAGCCTGGTAAAGGACAGCTTAGAGGGATTGGTAGCACTCAGCAAATACATCAGGAGAATAAACAGCAGGGAGGGAGTGCTGTATAAGCCAAAGAACAATGTTGGCACGGGAACAAATGGATTAAAACTGGTCATGAATAAATTTAGTGTGGAATTAGGTTTCTCACCATTGGATTAGGAAGTCCTGTTTGGGAACAGGACTGGGGCAAAGCTGCTACCCAGTGTGACCCACGCATGGCAAGAGTTATGTGAGTAATTGGCTGAGAGTGTCAGTACTTGGTGTGTCCCAGGAGTCCATGTTCCTCTGAAAGCAAGCACGTGCAAGTGCATGTTTTTAGCCACAAACAGTTGGACCCATTTTGGATTAATTTTTCTGGACTTGATGCCTCTCTGACTCCAGGCTTATGCCACTGGAAGCACCGAGTTTGAACCAAAACTATGTCAAACCTCTAAACAGCAGTGTTTGCAAACAACTTTTTCCCTCCACCTTGCTTGTTTTTGGAAACAGTGGAATCATTTTTGCTAATGCTTTTTGAAATGCCCAAGTTTCAGCTTGAGGTAGAAAGCAACAGGTATCGCAGATCTTGTGGTGAGGGTTTGCAGCAGTAAGGAAATTAAATGATTGATTGAGAAAAAATTTCTGAAATATCTTAGTATGTGTCACTGCTTTCTGCCGGGTACGAGTTCTTGATCACATTTGGCTTTTACTGATATATAAAACAAGTGTGTGTGTGTGTATGCACATATATATGTATTTGTGCATATATTGCCCATTCTAACACAGAGCAGATAAACATTATAGGTCACTCTTGGCCTAAATAAATAAACTGACAAGTGTATACTGATAGCATTATTTCACTTACTAACGTTTATTATTATTACCCATTTGAGTTGCAATAGCCATCACATAGTAGTGCCCTTTCCTGAAGAGCTTGCAGTCTGGAAGGATGCTCTAATAGAAAGAGACAGAAGAATATTGAACGATTATCACACAGTTCATAGCTTCATAACTGCATGTCCTTTTTCATTTTTTGGTGGTTTGGTTTAAATGCCATGTCAGCATCCCTTTCCTCAGTCATCCACAGCCTTAGCCATACTACTAGGCAAGAGGAGAGGATGGTAACAACGAAAGCCCAAGCACTGGCCACTTCCAGAATATTCAAAACCTGTTTTGCAAATTCATCCCTCCTTGTTACCTTACTCTAAATAACATGCTCAGGTTTATTTACATTTGCTTCCTCTTAGTCATTTGCCAGTATGATATCTCTTGCTATTCAGTTCAGTGAACTATTCCGTTCAGTCCACAGTCTCAGTCTAGCTATATATGCCCTTCCTCACTTCTTTCCAAGAAGAGAAGCGAAGTGTTTCACGGACTGGAATGTTACACTGATTAGTTAATTGCAGGCACCCATCATCACTTTCCATCTCTTTGTACAATTCATATTAATTTTCTAGCTTGACAACGAAGTTGGAACATTGATTATAAAATAAACACTGCCCATGGGTAAAAGTTAGGACTACTTGGAAATATGTGT
Organism: Mionectes olivaceus; assembly: GCA_035041425.1. Lineage (NCBI taxonomy): Eukaryota > Metazoa > Chordata > Aves > Passeriformes > Tyrannidae > Mionectes > Mionectes olivaceus. The sequence goes on along the minus strand of JAWWMA010000100.1, from coordinate 2,522,061 downwards.
TTGTATCCTATGGGAGTTGGAGGTGAAAGGCATTTCTGCACTTCTTTGCAGAGACTTTTGTAGAGTTCCGTCATTTCATTAATTTTGTATTTTTATAATTTCTTTGCAATGCTTTAAAATCCATACACTACACAGTGAACATAAAGGTTTCTGCATGAAGAGGTTTCTACTTTTTAGCAGTTGTTCTTGTACTTCCATGTACTTGTTCTCTTGTTCAATTTATATAGCTGTGCCTTCTATTCATTTTGGTTTTGTTTTTATTTTGTATGTCTGAATTGAGTTCTATTTGTCAATATTTCTTTGGTACTGTGCTGAGAATTGAACTTGCTATTTTAAGTACAATTAACATAATTCACTCAAGGTGAACTTCAATACCTTTGTTCTTCTATGCAGGATTTTGGTCCATACAACCAGAATGGTACCAAATTTTTATTTTCTATAGTTTCTTTGAATTTGGTATCTGCTAATGTTCATGTATCCTTGAATTATTTTACTGCTCTCAATTTTCCTTTCCCTAGTGGTACTGAATGTAGTAGATGTGAATGTATATTACTTCCTCCCAACACCCCCCAAAACAATGTTATCTCGCAGTGTTCCAAATTAAATCTAGCTGTGTTGTGGCCCTTGTTGCATAGGATAACAAATGGGATTATCATAACGATCCCTTCTGTGCTATAGGTCTGTGAATTTTGAAAGCTTGTTTTATATTTCTTTTATGCCTTACTTCTCTTGGCAGTTTCTCCCACTTTATTGTCACCTGAAAATTTAATTAATTCCAGATCATTAATGAAGATATTAAATAAAACGATATTTGGTATCTGTCACTGTATCTGACAAGAAACTTCCGAATCAATACATTTCTTTTTTATTATTATCCTTTCCTACATAGTTTCAACAGTTTGAAATTCTTCTAGACAGTATAACTTATCAGTTTATTTTTCATTTCAAATTCCTGCTAAGAAAGGAAAAAAGCCAAAGCACAGGACCATGTTCAAAGTATACATCAGTCATCCTTTCAGTTGTTTGCAGATAAACTTCAGCCCTTGAGTCTCTCAAAGCTGATGGGCAATGTCTCTGTGCAACCATCTCCTTAAAAATGTGTAGTGCACACTGTTAATCCTGACAATTAATTTCAGGACCCAGGATGACTGGTTTTCCTGAGTTTCTTGACTACATATTTATTTCCTCATTGGTTGCAGAAACTTTGCAGAAGTTACAGTTCCATTGAGGTGCTTACTGCCTGAACCATCTCATATTCATCAGAGCTCTTCCAGACTCTGGGGAAATTCATCAATGGTAGCAGGAGACATATCTTCTGTCCTGAACCTCTTAAATACCTGACAGTGCATGTTTGCCTTATCACAATTTTTCTGATGTAAACTATTTCAGTCCATCTCTTTTTTTTAGCATTCTAAGGTGAATTCCTGAGATTCTGGTTCATGTGCTGTCCTGTTGCATCAATAAAAAGTCGTGTCTCCTCTTTTCCTGGATATTCCTTTTCTTTGCCTTCTTAATCTTATAAAATCTGCTATGAATGAGCATCTTACTTTTTATTTTATTTAATCAACCTGTTTCTGGTTCTTACCAGCAGATACCTCTTTTTACTGTGTTGCATCAGGACAGAAAAATTAAATTTCTAGAACTTTATTTTATGTGGATGTGGTCATTGCATCTGGCTATGCATTCAGCTGTCTGGAGAGTAAAACAACTAAGTACATTGGTTGTGGTTTGGGTTTTTTCCCTTCAGGTATAGTATGAAAAAACCTGGCATTTTATTTAACTTTGTAGATTGTTACCTCTCTAGCTTGGTTTGGAGAACAGCATAATATTAAAGATTTTACAACATATAACATCATCACGGTCTAAAGGTTTGCAGTTCTTTTTGAATATATATAGGAACACTAATAAAGAACAGTAGAAATTGCTTTTAACTTTCATATTTTCTTATACAGTGAAACGTGGGAATATTAAGCATATTGTGCACTTACAAGTTTTGTGGTGAATTTAGATTATTTAATCTGAAATATTAAGTTGTTTTAAATTCTGGCATTTGTTTTGTTTTAGTTAAATTCTGGCATTTGTTTTGTTTTAGTGGAAAAAAAATTTAAAAGGAAGTTGTCTTACTGTTATTTCATACTTTTTCCCATTTCTGTGCCATGATCTTTTGCTGAGAAGACTACATAAGTGTATTGTGTTGCTGTTTTTTAAATGTTAATTATGGTGAATAGTATATGTATGGCTTTTGTGTGGAACAGTAGAGATTTTATAAGTCTTAAACACTCAGTTTAGTGGATCAGTCAGAGGAATACAAGTTAATAATATATTGGGCATTGCAAATCCAGTTGGAGTAAAAGGAATCCAAATATACTGTGGTGAAGGGAGCTCTCAAACTGTGGCGCTATAAGAAGCAGTTGGAATTTGCATTTTACCCTAGAACTTTCCTTTTTTTAATCTAGTGAAGATGTGTTACATAGCTCTTTCAGTATATTAGTGAAATATTTTAATATTAATAATAGCATGACTACCAATGTTTAAATGTTAAAATAATCTTATTTAAGGGCTTTGATTGAATGTGATATGAAATGAAAATACATGAGTAGATTTTACATAAAATTGAGAAAATTTTGATTTTAACACTGCAGAACTGAACTGAGATTTTAATGCAATGTATCAAAGCACAGGAGTAAAATTTTCTCAAAAACATATGAAAAATAATTTAGTTTTTTTTTCTTTTCCATTTTCAAGTCAAATTAATTGCAATGGTGAATCTCAGTATCCTGTAATATCTGTATAGAAAGAGTGTGAGGTTTTTCCCTTAAATAAGGCCAAGGCATTTTATTTGCTTGTCGGTATCTGCATAATATTTTGTCCTACAGTGGCTCTAGACATCTGACAGGAGTATTATATCTTCAAAAAAATTCAGAACAAAATAACAACATAAAACCCCAGCCATCCCCATCTCAGTCCCTACCCTGGTGGGCACATAACTGCCAGCCTTTTACAAGGTGTTAAAGTACAGTGATTATATTATCGCAGACTTAAAAAAAAAAAATTTTAAAAAATGGCGTTGTTAATTTAACCCTCAGTAATCTTATTTCACTTCACCACCATTGCAGTCTACAGCCCCAGCAGATTTTTTTTTTCTTAAACCAGCTGTTGAAAATAATCAGTTTAAAGAGTTCAGGGCTGAACGTGAGGGATTCATCATTATATATTTACTGTCTGAGGCTGATATAGCTGTAAGGTTTTTCAGATGCCATTGATCTATTGCGCATGTTCCCTCCCTGGGTTGCAGGACGTGCTTCTATTTGCATAAGGCCCTGGGCAAGGTTCTTTCTTGCATTGATTGGCCTGTCCAAGGGAGCCTGATGTGCTCCTGCATTGATCACCCTGTCTTTTCTTGGAAGGCAGTGTTATGCCCAGTTCATCTCAAACATTCTAGGGAGAAGAGGAACTCTACTGCAGATGTCTCAATTTTATTCAGATGTTCCTTTGAGTATAGGCCGTTCCCTTTTTTTTTTTTCTGTTCCAGGAAAACTTTATTTTTTTAGGGGGGGGGTGTTAATATTTGCTTGGTTTTGTTGTTGTGGTTGGTTGTTGTTGTTTTTACTTAATTTTGACGCATTTCTGAAGTTATAGTGTAGCATAGACCAGAGTGTACTGAAAAACTACAGTAAATAAAAGGGCTATTATTTACACTAATTATTCCATGCTGTGTTTTTCTTTCTTTAAAATAATGCCTATAGCTTCCAGCAAAAATCAAAACTACTCTGTCTTCAAAGAGTTCACAGTTATAACTGGAGAATTAATCTAAGACTGTGTGTGCTGGTGTCTTTTCTTAGGTTAAGTCGGTTTGTACCTTGCATGATTTGTACTACATTTTCTTCCGTGTTAAAAAAGTATTCTAAAGTGGCACCTTCAGCATAAAACTGTGGTTGGATTTTGATTTTCTAGAGGCACACTCCAAAATGGATCACGCAGGTAAATTGCTTATCAAACCAGGGGCTGATCAGCTCGGTGTTGATCAGAGAAGACAAGTATTTTCTTAAAGTGTCCTTGGTGTTACTGACATGGTGTGTTGGGGACTGTCTTTCCAAACCCAGGTTTAGCAGGTGGGTTCTTGACTCACTGTGGTAGGGGATGGAGCTTTTCAATGTATGCTGTAATAACAACCCATAATCAGGAGCTCTGAAATCCACCACTGCAATTTCTGAGAGCCACATATTTGTCTACATGCCTCATTATAGGCAGGGTGCCTGTTATTATTGTCTACCAAACTTATTTCTGTGGTTAGAAAATGATTTTACGTATATACTTTCCTGTAGGTAGGGGTGAAATGTAGTTATACCCAAGGGATGGCTCACACGTAGTGAATAGGCTGACGTGGACTTTACCAAGCACGGAATAGTACTGCATGTCAGTAAAAAATAAATGTTATGAAAGAGTTCCTCTCCTACAGAGCACTGGGCATCACAGAGATGTTCCTTCATTACATTTAGAAAATGTCCTATGGATATTTTTGTGGATGCTGTAGAATTTTCTTTGAAGGAAATAAGTATTCAGAGATATACAGCTGAGATCTTGTTAACACAACAGCATAAATTGTGCAGGCTTTTTTTTTTTTTAATCGCTTGGATTATAGTTTCATGTCTTTCACAGAAGCAATAATGTTTTGCATTGTACTGCGATACTCTGGCTTATGGAACATATTCCTTTGGTCATTCGGTAAAACAAAACTTAGATAAGTATAATTCAGGTAGCATATATGAAATTTGATCTTCATTATCATGCAAATGTGGTGAGAATGTAACATTTCCCAAGATGTCATTTTACTATTAGGATCTTTAGAAAATGGCCTCTCAAAGCCACAAAGCTAATATTCCAGAAGAAAGCTGTATAATACCTAAAAATTGTCTATCCTTATTCTATATGAATAACAAATGTAATAGGACAGACCATTATTAAAATCACAAAAGAATGTGTTGACCTATTGGAACAGAGGATCTTTTTTGGTTTTTGCATTGATGATGAATTCTGAGCTTTTCAGAGCATAGAGGATGAACATGCAAATACAGATTTCAAAAATCTGCAGGCGAAAAAAAGTAGGATAGTAACTGGAAATCTGTTCTATTTTGTTTCAGTATATAAATGAAATCGGTGGGTATTTATACCAATAACTATTTTGTTATATGAAGTGATATCCTATGCAAGCGTTATATATCTTGTGTGTTTTCACTGTGCACAGATTGTGCATCTGCAACACTTATCATTTATTTTCAGCTGTCTTTTGCTGATATTTTAGTCAATGAATGTAGAAGATGGGCATGGGCTAAATATGGGCTAATCTCTTAAGTGGGGAGTTGAACATCATTTTAATTATGAAATTAAAGAAGAGCCTGAGTATCTCATAGAAGCCCATTTTCTGTGTTATTCACTTGAAGAAAAATGCTGGACTTGTTTATGTGTCTGAGCTGTGCAGGGCAACAAGACCCAAAAGAGATCTTTTGCAAATGGTTTCAGTTTTGGGGAAAAAAAAAACCCAAAACTTGGGACACGATTGTTTATATGCAATTAAAATGAAGAAAAGAAGTCTAATTTCTTACTTCAGGTAAAAAAAGTCTCTGGGGGAAAAAAGTGTTTGTGGTATGCATAGCATTCCAGTGTTAAACAGAGTGAATACTTTAGAAAAACATGATGAAGATGTACATAGATCTTCCAGACTTTCAAATACCCCCCCATGTATGTTATGTAGTGAGATTTTTCACAGTAGATATTTGTAGCCCAGAGTAATGAACTGAATGTGTTAAAATAAGTGTTTTGAATGAGTTTTAATAAATGCTTGATTGCTGGGCTTCAGGAATACAAGCACTTCTACTGGTAAAGTCTGAGTAAAATAAAACAGCAAAATGTAAAACCACATACTTAAAGTTTTCCTGTGAAAAATCTAGCTTCCAGAGCAAAAAGTGACATTTTTCTAATGCAGGGCTGACATTTTCCAAGTAAATAAAGAATGAAATTTCAGAGTTTGTGGTCATTTTGAAGTCTGTGGGTCTGATTTGTTTTTGTGTGGTTTTTTTTAGTTCGTAAAACTGTGGTATTTAGAGACTGGAAAAATTACGGAGGATGTCTGAAGTGTCATTTCTATCCCATGTCACTGAGACATTTTCATTTACAAGCACATTACTGAAGTTAAGAGATTGTTCTGTGCTGTTTTACTACAGAAATCTTTTCAAAGTCCAGGTAGTACTAATGTGGCAGATACCACGGAGCAATTAAGAATGTTTTCTGCTGCTTCATTCCTACCTATATGATTGGTTCATACGTGCATGGTATCTGGTCTTCACTCAAAAGCTTTTGGTGGTCTTCCATCACGTGTGAGACACTGTAAGTGCATTTTTTAAAAGTCACAGAAGTTTATTTATACTAATATTTTTTTTTAGGTAAAATGAGGTGTTTAAACATCAAGGACTTGATCAAGAACTCCTCAACACTTTTGATCTGGTGCAGCAGTCAGAGGAGGGAATCGATAGAGCCTCCCTTTCTCCAGAAATGCTAATTTTCTGTCGTGTTTGTATTTTTAGGAGAGGCTACTCTGAGTGTGATACAGACTGCTTAGCATCAGAGTTAGTGGGGTTGCAGTTTTAGCCCTACTTTATTGCTGAAAGGGTAATGGGTAGTAGTGTTCCTAACAATAGTGTGCAATAAAGGCAAAACAATTAGAATCATCCTGCTCTGCAGACTCTCGTGTTGCTTCCCACTGCCTTTTTTCTCCAGGAAAAAAACCCCAAAGCAACTGTCCTATTTAAGTAGAGGCTAAATCCTTTTTGGCTGGGTAAAGCTGATTCTTACTGAATTGCATAGCAAATAACGATGGTTTATTATTTGCATTGCTTTGGATTGCACTTCTTTTGTATGTACTCAATATATTTTTGTATTTTGCAGTATTCTGCTAAGTACAATCTAAGTGAAAATTTTTGCTCTAATTGAGAAGCGAGTGCTATAGAAAAAAGAAATTTGAAATTTCAATCTCACTACATTTGGTAGATTTGCGTGAATCTGTGGAAAAGGGTAGCAAGTCTATAGTTTATTATTGCACAAAATTAAATTTGGTTATATACTGCACATTTCTCGAGATACCTTATTTTGAATTTAAAAAAATCTTTCTGCCTTCTGTCTCCCTTTCATACAGATGAAAGTAACTTTTCACAGTATAAACAAGTATTTCTTAATCAGGTAGTTCAGGAGATGCATCCTGTAGGGAAAAGCATCTGCCTGCATTTAGTAAGCCAAATGTATACATGCAGACGCCACAGTGTGCTGTTCTGTACATCTCCCTGCACACATCTAATACATCTCCACACGGAATTACATGTTGTACGTATTATTGATGTGAAATTTGTAATAAGTTTTAGTGGACTAATTTTCTGTATCATCAAAGATGCGTGTAGTGCAAGATGTGTGTTTCAGTCCTTCGCTGCTTTCCCCTGACCTCTTGCAGATTGACACACTCCCCTTCAATTACTCTTCTTCCACCCAGATGTATCCCAAGTGAAACTTTCCAGCCTGTCAGCAGCAAACACTCGATGCGTGCCCTTGCACAACAGCCTGCATCCATCCCTTTCCTCCTTTTGCTGCTAAGCCAGTGCACCCCAGCCACCTGCTTCAAACAGCAGAAGTGCCCAGGTCCCAAAAAAAGCCTCCACTTTGATTTTAACCTCCCTTGCAGTGTAGAGATAATGAGTAATGCTGAGGGGACGTCAGTCTTCTGGTGCCTCTTTTCTTTTGCTGGTGTCACTCATGCCACACAGATGCCCGCGCGGGACTGCTCCTTGTTCATGCGCTCCCTGTACTCAAGCGAGCAGTTCGTGGCCTGAGCTTTGGGTAAATAACAACTGCTTTTCTCTGCAAAATTAACTTTTGCCAGCCAGCCTAAAGTGTAACCTTGTATCATATTTTCTGCAGCAGGTTGACGTCCTCAGGCATGAGGGATCAAATGGTGCTACGGCAAGCAACCCTGTTTTTTCCTTAAAATAGCTAATAGCATCATTGTGTGTGACAGGGGAAAATAATAAAAATTTTCTTAATATTTGTAGTATCGAATTGTACTTTTGCCTTCCGGTTCCTGCACTGTTTATTACTGAGCTGCACCATGCTGGGGTTTGGGGTGGGCTCCCCAGGTGGCAGCACCATCTCCTAAAACAATATTTATTGATAAAATATCCACAGATGCAGCATCTGCTGTAAATGCAGTTGAATATTGCTAACTTTTTCAGAATGCTAAATTACTGCTAAAATCTAATGACAAAATCTTCTGAATCCATTTGTATTTGGCTCTGTTCTGATATTAAGCCTAAATGTGTATATTGCATTTAGAGATTTTAATGAATCTTACACTGTTCAAGTTTTCTCAGCAATTGTACCATAATGGTTATTTTAAGATATCTAAATATGTAAGTACTGTCATTCTGAACCTTGTGTTTCCAAGCATTTATCTCTTGAATTAATACATATTTGCTGCCTTCAACTTAAACAGGAATCAGTTTATAATGTGTGTTGTAGTCTTTTGGTAAAAGCCTAATTATGTACATTTCTATCTAAAATGCAAGGGTGGGAATAAATGTGTATTAATGCTTTAGATGAAAAAACAGAACACAAACATCTTGTGATCTGCATATATTTATAAATAGTCACTTACACTTTTTATGCAAATGAAATTGTCAGGCTTCAAATTTTTAAATTTTTTTACACTCTTTGAAGAGTGGCTTATTTGACATTTCCTTTAGGTGTTTTATAGTGTTCAGGACTTTTTCCATGCAACTAAAACCGGTGACATCCTGTATTTCCTTTTATACATTTTGGTTTTGTTTCCTTATTTTATTCCTTATACTTCATGGAAGATGAGAATGCTAATGAACATATGACGTATACCATCGTTCACAGTATGAACAGATAGCTTTCTGTCTTTGTTGAATGTTTCTGCTGTAAAATGAAAAATAAACAGTCCCAGCATTGACTCCATTGTAATTTCAGTTTAAAAAACACACCTACTGAAGTTTTGCAGAATTTTTCCCATCAGAGAGAAATTAGTGAGAATGTGGGGAGACTATTTTTGTATCCAAAGAGTAAAACTTGAGGTAATTTGCTAGAAGACATTGAAGTTATCTTAGAAAATTGTTGATACTGGACTGTGATGAAGTCCAAATAGTGTTAACCTTCAATTAACAAAAAAAAAAAAAAAAGGGGGGGGGTGGAGAAAGGTGTCAAAACACTCATTATGGATTTAATTGTAATTTATGATGGATTTGAAATCTACTGTCTCTGTTCTGGCCACTCCAATTTAGCCGTGCTACCCGTATTGTGTATTCAGCAGTTCCTGTTCGACATCTTCACAGTGAGTGATTTTGCCGGGCTTTCTGACACCCGCTTTCATGCATGGCCTGCTACTTCACACTGAAATGTGGGGGTTTTTTTGAGCTGCCTGCAATACTAAAGATGCCTCGGACATGTCAGGTTCAGTGCGTGTGTGTGTGTGCACGTGTAGATGAGCACATACATGGGCACGGAATAGTGAGTGAATACACTCGTGGACACACAAGCGCCGCTCTGCAGGAGTGCGGGATGCGGGGTCGCCTTCCACGTAACATCCCTGTGCGCGGTCGCCCACCCGCGCGGAGACACATCCCGCGCCCACGCGCGCACAAGTGCGTGATGTTCCCTCTCCCGCGGGCAGTCCCCGCGATGCTGCGGGGGGGGCGGGTCTCGGCAGCCGGTGACACTAGAGGGCACTGCTTGCCGTAGGTTGCAGCTTCCTTCTGGGACAGCGAGCAGAACTCTGCTGAATTCCGTAATCTTACTTTAATTAACAGTTGGATTCTTATTAGAAAACCTAGGCTGTTTAATTCGTTTTTGTTTTGATTTTAGCCTTATGTTAATATCATGGATGGAGTCTTCACTACTCACAAACAAATGCAGAATCAATTGTCCTAAATAGTAACAATTTTAATAAAGAAAAACCCAACCAAAAAAAAAAAAAAAAAAAAAAAAACCAAAAAAAAAACCAAACACCAAACCGCAAAACCAAAAAAAACCACAAAAACCCCCCAAACCCCCACCAACTTGAAATGTTATTCTTGGCAAAGCCAGAAGGCTGAGTTTGCCCAGCGATGGGGTTTAGATCCCTTGCCAGCTGTGCTTTGAGCCAGCAAGTGTGATGCGCAACATTAGAAATGCGTCAGGGAGAGTCTTGACGAGTAAGGGTGATTTATTTCAGCAAAGGTCAAGAGAAAGATAAGCAAAGGACATGAATAGGAAATTTAAAGAGTCCATCTTATGTATGTGTAAAACGTGTATCATTTACATTACCATTGGAAAAATGTTTCTCAATTACAGAACACTAAATCACCTGAAGTGCTGCTCCAAGTTCAAATATTTCTTCCATTTATGGGTTCATTTATTTTGGATGGGAGTTACAAAAAAGGTGGAATAATCGGGTTAATCAGGTTAATAAGACCAGCCATCATTTCACAAGCATCTGAAAATTAATACCAGTTTTAGGCATGTTATCAAAATAAGGACAACTAAGCTCAGAGTGAAAACACCAGGCATTGCTGTTAGTTTGCTCGTGTTATCTGCAGTTGACTGCTGTGGTTCAAAAATTTTCTTTTCTATGAAATTCCAGCACTCAAGTTCAAGAAATTAAGTCTTCTGTTTTTACGCTCTTCATTGCTTAAGTCGTGGTTTGGGATCAGGCCCTGTATCAAATCTTTTTCTGTTATGTCTCCCTGGTGTTTAACCTGAGTATTTCTTTCTGATTAAGTGTTGCTGACTTCCGAGTGAGTGTTTAAATTTTCTCACACCAAGTATTCATAAATGTGTGTAGTTAACAGCTGGATTGCCTGATCCCTGTAAATGACCTGTTAGTTGAGGTGATGGCTGTTTGGTATAAATAAAGGTATTTCCACACTTAAGTTCTAGATTTAAGACGTTCAAAACATGATGATTGTCCTACATAGGAAAAGTTATTTTTTAATAAACTCCAAAAATACTGTTCTAGACAGAATTCGATGCCATTAAAAGGCAAGCCAGTATAATAAGTTATGTTTTGTGCTGATTGAATTCAAAGTATTGTTTGAGTCCAGAATAATTACCTGCAAAGGTTAAAGTGATTTTGAGCCATTTCAGTTCTGAGCAATGTCTTTTTAAACAGTGATGTGAGTATACATCCTTCTCAAAAATTCTTCTGGAAGTTATTGCAAAACTCCAGAGGACTGTGTAGTGTGTTTATGATAAATATGTAGGCTTCCTAATTATTTCTGTATGACCATGTAGTATCTTGGACAGTCTGGTTGCCTACCCAATGTTTAGTAAGAGAACTGTCATTTAAGAAGAGCAAGCATCACCTACTTTTGTTTTACCAGTTCATAACCAAAAAGAAATAAAAAAGATGTTTAATCAATACAGAACAACTCTTTTTGCATTCATCATTTGGTAATTTGAAATCTTATTTTATGTGTACTAATGGTCTATAAGCAGTGAGATACCAGAACTGCTGTAATAGGATTTTCCCCCTCCTGGCAGGATGTTGCTTATGGCTATAAAAAGTTAATTTCAGATCCTGGTACACTTGCATTAATTTTTGAGACATTGGCTGAATGTAGTACAGCAAAGAAAAACACAAACACTGCATGGCTACAGTGTAGCTACTTGTTTATTACTTCCAACAAAAGGAAGATTGTTAATGTTCAGGGCACAATGATTAGGGGAAAAAAAAAGTAGGAAACTGTCAGAAAAGGTCTCCCAGATTTCTTCCTGAGTGTCTTGAGAAGAAGAGTAAGGAGAAAAAGGAGAAACATTTTCTCCTAAAGGCAGTTTAAATAGGTCTTGCCATACTTTGAAGATCCTGTTTGTGCATTAAAATGATATTTGACGATGAAATTATAGCACATATCAAACCTTCCTGCTTCTGAATGAGGGAACAATCTTTGTGATTGTATGACTTCTGTAGGAAAAACAAGTGATTTAGATTCTTATACGCACCATACTTCAGTAATGTGTTTATATTCTTTGGAGTATTTGCTGACAAAAGGAGCATGTTGTCTCTTCGTTTGCTGGTGAGGGATCTGTTGACTCCACAGCTATGTAAAAATCTCTCATCAGCAACTATTTTAATCAGCAAGAACTTTACTATAAATCATTATCAAAAAAAAAAGCATTGTGCTACACTTTTATACCAATACATTTATTTTGAAATTAATAGGGAAAAATAATACAGAGCTTGTGCTTGAGATGGGCTAATAAGCGTGCCCATGAGACTTTCCTTTTCAAGCACTAAATGAAAGCTTTTGCATTGCTAACAGGCTACAAAAGTTGCTTAGGTAATAAGACTCTTTTTCTCTTATCAGTAAAAAGAAAAGGGGAGGGATGGGATGGCTCAAGGGATTGGTAATCAGATTACAAAGTCTTTCACTTCTAGGTCACTGGTTCAAATCTGTCCCCTGTTTAGTAGTGACCAAAAGCTGTTCCCATCTGATGGCTTTTCAGTAGCCTTTGTGCAATTCATGAATGATCTATATCCAATGCTTGGTGAAAATCACTCTTAGCCATTGCGTTGGGAGTCTCAACTGAAATGCTTTAAGTAGGAATAAATGACCTGTTCATGCACTGAAGAGTTTGTTGGATTTATTTTCCAGAAGATAATTTTAATAAGTTAGTGGAGCAGTGCAGCTGAATCTGCACTGTCACAGCTGCTCTGGGCTACAACAGTGGACCTTGCTTTCCAGCACTGACACCGTCACTTCCCATTATCATTGCTTCATAAAAAGTTTTTACCAGCTTACTTAACAATTGGACTGATATCTCTTAATTTGAGCCACATGGTATCACTCCAGTCTCTTTTCATATTAGGTTAGATGTTAGATTAGGTAAAATTATAATTGAAAAAAACATGAGAAGTAAAAAGACAATTACTAAATTTATCTAAGAAGAAATATCATACTTATTAATAAAGTTGATTTTGTCAGGTAGAGTGTGAAAACATTTTTACTGATAACTTTAGTGCTGCAGTAATGCTGTGGAAGCTGTGAGACTACAACCTCAGTGGGCTCTCATGCTGTATGTGACTTAGACCATTACGTTTGCTCAGATAAATGTTGGAATAGCTTTATAAATTAAAAAACAAGGGAAGACAGAAATTCTCCCAGTACCTGCAAAAAACAAAAAAGCCCTTGCAAGTGTACATTTTCCGGTGCTGTCTCTTACGGGTTCTTACTGTCTGATAGTTAAATAAAGGGCTTACAGACTTTGCTGTTGTCAGCATTTCGAAGTACTATTTTCCTTAAGGTAGGGGTATGCTAGAGGACAGTTGCTATTACATTCCCTTTAATGTAATTGCTGGTTCATTAATATATGAACCTGAAATGATGACTCTCTGCTATATACTCATTTCTGTGTAAATCTCTCTGACAATTCAGAGATGTGTTTTTGTCTGTAGAGATGCATATAACTCATTTTAAAACTATGACTTTTTCCTTACAACCAGCAAAAGTAAGACTGTATTTCTTCTGAGACAACAGTCATGCTGCATATATGATGCATTAGATTTTTGCAGTAAATTTATACAGAACTAGGTATTTCATCACACCTAAGTGATATTTCGCCAATACAATCCTCATTTGATCAAATGAGTCCTATCAGCCACCTCGTATAGACTTTGGAGTTTGCTGATAACACCTCAGTCTGGAAAAATAAAACCCATGCTCATGCTGAGCAGAGCTTGGTGGGTACCAGCAAGTGGGAGGAACATTTAGCACAGGGCCAGGACAGGTCTTTGCTCTCCCAAGAACACATCCTCTAGTGCTGGCAGTAATCTGCCTAACATGCTTATAGCTTCACCTTTGAAACCTAAGCTGGAAGAGTGTGCTGTGATAAAACCTGTGTACTGCAACATATATTCATATCCATGTTTTGCAAGAATGGCTTAGGTGGGATTTACTGCCACTATTTTCACACTTGGTCTTCAACAGCCAAGCTAGCTGGCCTGCAATGCAATATGATTCCCTCTGGAAACTGCGGCAAGTGCAGAAAAAGAAAATCCCAGACAATGCACATATGATCCAAAATGCAAATTTCTTGCCTAATAATGCATTCGTATCAGATGTTTCAGAGACCTGTAGGACATGGAGCAACTGCTGTGGTGTCCCACCAAAAAACTTAGGCTGTCCCAGCTCCTGCAAGAGCAATGTGTCTCCTTGTCCTAGCACCACAGAGTGTTTTGTGGGCCGTTCCTAATGTTTGGCTCAAGCTTACTTTCACCTACATCTCTGGACCTGTTAGCAGAGGAGGGGAAGGAATAGGATTTAAAATTAGCAATACAAGAGGTGAGGGTGAAAGGGACTGCTAGCTTCACAGGGCTCTTTGGTCTCCAGGAGCACAGGTTTGTAAGCCAAAGCCATTCATTTCAGAAGTTCATGCAAAGGTTATAGGGAGGAAAATAATCTGAAAACAGTGACAGCACAGCTGTTGTTAAGCTCTAGAAAGCTTCCTTTCAAGTCTGACATGAACCTTCTCCCCCTTTCCACAGGGAAGGCTGGTTTTGTTCCAGTGCTTAGCTTAGGTCCTCTGCTCAGAGGTGGCACCAGGATATGTTAAGGGTGGGCAGACCCATGGTGGGTTCAACAGAGTAAGTGCATGCACATAGATTGAACTGTGTTTGGTTCTCTGTGTGTTTCTGAACTGTGTTAAGAACTAATGTGCTCCATTGCTAGACCCCTCCCAAGGGGTATAGAAGCCTTCAAGGTCTGATGAATGGACTTTTTTATTTAAATATTGGATACGTGGCTGGGGTGCCATCTTTGTAAGAGGACAGATATGGATACTGAAGATCCCAGAGATGGGAGCTGTGAACTGTATTTGGTGTCATGGTGCAGTTATGCAATGACTTTCAATTGATGGTGTGATACAGCCAGACTGCTTGTGGAAGTGGGTTGCTCATCAGACACTGCTTCGCCCTGCATAAGCTGTGGTGCTGGTAGTGAAATAAAGACATGGAAAGCTTGTCCTGGTTTGTTTCATCAGTGAAGAGAGCTGGAGGAAAAGGAGCAGAAATAAAGCTTGCAATTGCTTTGTTTTTTAGTGTTGTTTATGAACCTTATGAGATCAGAGGGTCATGGGGAGTATCTTGCTACTGATGTGTAATGATTTGGAAATAAACACCAGGGGTGGCTCCAGCTGCCTTTGATCTAACTAAATGGCTATTATGTATATTCTATTTAACTTATTTTAAAATTAGGCAAAAGAGTATACAGGAATGCTTCTCTGTATGCTGGATGTTTAAACTTCCAACTGTGTGTTCACAACCAAACAAAACGAAAATGGTTCTCTCTCAAAGAGCTTATAATTTGGTAGATATACAGCACAAAGCAGGCATGAAATGCTGTAGGAAGGAGGGACTGACTTCCTCCCTTATCTCATGTTTTTAGCACTTTAAATTTTTATTGATGAGGAACAGAATTTGCAGATTTCACTCAGTGTGTTTTGCTTTCCATGATATCTCTGAATTAATTTTTTTTTTTTAAGTGGGACCTCTTAAGTAGGAAATTGTGAGCCCTTTACTTAAAAAGATGGGCAAGTAGTTGAATTCACAACAGGCCTTTCTTCAAAGTACACTGAGCAGAAACTGTGGAGAGTGTGTACAGAAAGTTTAGCAGACATTGCTTTTGCTTTAGTATAGTGGTGGCTGATTTTCATGGTCCTGTGACAAGCTCAGTGAAGACCTCATAGCCATAAGGCAAGGCAGCTACTTCTTCAAGTCTTACCTGATGGACCAGAGATATTTATCAGCCTGCTTCTTCTGCGGTGAAAGGGGAGGGTTGCCCAGTGCTCTCCATGCCATCCCAGCTTGCCCACTAGTGTAGTCTGGTTTCAGGAGCCAGCCTGGTTTCAGTGTGGCCTGGCTCATAGCTACAGGAAAGTCTGGGTCTGGCAATCTGAGAGTAACCACCAGAGACAGAGTCTCATACAAAATTTTCTGGAGGACTTTTCTATTTCCTAACAATCTTGAAAATAAATATGCAACACTCTTAACATACCAGTCTGTCTTCAAGGCTTTTGAGCACAAGAGTTTGGGTTATTTCACCAAGGAAGGACTTTGTGTGCTAAATGAGTACGCTCCTACTTGGTAAGCTGGGACTATTTGGTGCTTTTGTGCAGCATCCATTGTCCTCACACTCAGGCACAACAGCAGATGACAGCATTCATTATGCTAAGAAATGACATTGCTTGTTCTTTTGTTACCTGGCATCACTTCATTGAGTGGTGTCATAAGTAATGGAAGGTGATTTGGGGTGTTTGATGAGCATGCTTGTGCTGAGGGCAGTGCAGAGCAAGTAGCACACACCAGTCTCCTAGAGGATTACTCAGAAGTAAGTTATGTGAGCAAGCTGATGGTCAGATTGGTGCAAGATCACTAAACAGGCCAGAAGGAGGAGTACAGAAAGACTTCATGGCAAGGAGATAGCATTCCAAACCCCTTCCACCTTTATGTGTCCAAGGATGCTCTGGTGGAAGTTGTGTGTTGCTGCAGTGCTGTGGCTTTCCAGACCTGATGGAGAGCAGGTCCGTGCCCTGGTCTCTGGAGGGTGGAGGTCTGGGCTTCCTTTGGCAGTACAGCTGTGACTGACACCTACTGGCGCAGGACATGGACCAGACACTTAATTATGAATATGTGCTGTTCTGCCCTTTGAATTGGAAGATCTTTTTCTAAATTATGTGTTTCATTAGTTTTTTTCTATTATATAAAACTGTATTTTACATAGTTACACATCTTTTAGGCTAGTTCATAAAACTCTTCAGCATATGAAAGATTTTCTTCTCCATGGATACTCTTAGCCTTGCTGCTACTTTCCCATCTCATGAATGGGTGGAAAACTTGTTTCATATCTGATAGCATGTCCAATGTCTGATAAAAAAAATTATCCAGTATTTTTTCTTCTCCACTACTGTTTTTTCAGACTTCAAAAATGTCATTCATATTGGGATTAAAACTAGATGTTCTCTAAGGTCCCTTCCAACCCAACCCATTCTGTGATTCTATGATACTGTGGTCTGCTTTGTATAACTTGGGCTTCTGCCACATATGCACATACTCTTTCGGTGAAGGAGCATGCAAGCAGCAGCAGCATTTTAATGGGAAAGAGGGACTCTGCTATGCCACTCTTTTGGCCGCCTGCAATAACAAATCACAATTTTTCATTCACTAACCACAAAGAAAGTTAGCTCCATGAATTTGTGTGACCTCAGAAGCTTCAGTTTACATACCCTGTTGCTTTGGAGACCTTGTCTGTGGAAAAACTTTTCCTTTCTGAAGTTACTTGGAGATTGCAAGAGTTGAAGCTGAGGCTTCAAAGACAGGAAGAGTGAGTGTTGTCTTATCCTTTGGCTGAAGTGGAAATCCAGCTGTCTGTGTTTAAACAACAAGGGTGTCAGACTTCATGTCCATCTGTGAGATGCTGAGCTTATGAGTCATCTTTTCTCATTTTCTGTTTGTTTTTTTGTTTTTTTTTTGAAGTCTGACCTTCTAATAAAAATTAATACATAGGATGATATGTTTGTGTACACATATAATAAAACTGGGGCAACTTTCTAAATAAATGATGGGTTCACAGCCAACATCTAGAAATCTGTAGAGTATTTGCCCTCTAGATTTTAAACCAGTGCAGTACTTTCTGTTTCTCTTGATATAGAATGAAACAAAGAACTTGGCTA
Organism: Mionectes olivaceus; assembly: GCA_035041425.1. NCBI lineage: Eukaryota > Metazoa > Chordata > Aves > Passeriformes > Tyrannidae > Mionectes > Mionectes olivaceus. Next base: position 2,504,301 of record JAWWMA010000100.1, on the reverse strand, counting down.
TTTCCTTGAAAAATGCACCAGCATGAGATTTGCATAAAGCTGTAATAAAAGTTTTCCATGTACCATTCAAACAGAGGCAATGAAGAAGTAATGCCATTTTACCCTGTTGTATTTGATACTTAACATGTAAAAACAGTTATTTACTTGATTGTTTCACATTCATTTCACTCATATGATTGTTCACTTGTAGACTGACTTCTGGATTTACACATTTATTGAAACATGAGCAAATTACTTCCATAACTTACTCCAGGCCATGTTTTTCATTAGATATGAACCATTACCTTCATAATGGTAAAACATCAAAACAAAACTCCAGCCCATTGTATCATTTAAGTTCCAAGCCTAGTCTGTTATTAGTTGTGTTACACACTGATTTTCAGTAGCAGTTTATTTCAACTAATTTGTCATCTCAAATATTTAGGGTCACTGTACTTTGTTTAACTTTTGAGTAAGAAAAATTCCAAGAACCTATTTATTCTGGTTCAAAGCTTTTAGAGGTTTTCACCCCACATGATGCGAAACAGAAACCCAATGAGACAGTCTGAGAGTAAAGAACTAGTTTTATTAATCTATTTTATATGTGTATGGTGTTTTTAGATAGAGTAAACCTGGTCCACTGTAATTTAGAAGATGTTCAGCTCAAGCAAGTACCTTAGGAAAAAGAACCAGCATGTGCAGGGTTTATTTCTGTCCAACCCTGCTTCCTATTCCATCTGAAATCACTCAAAGAAACAACCGCAGAGAGGCTGACCAGGCTTGAAGCCCTGGGGCTGAAAACAGTGGCGGTTTAGAGCCAGACTGGGGAGCAGATGAGTGTCTTTGCCCTGGAGCAGTTGCATCTCTCAGATGGGTGGACCAGATGGCTGAGGTTGGTATCAGCATCAACAACCCAGCTTCTGTCTGCTGCCACCCTTCAGCGGAGCTCATACAAGCTGCGAGGTACTGCAGTGAGTTTGACAGACAGCAACTGGAAGAGTCATTGTAACTCAGTCATCTGTCTGCACCCTGAGACCCTGCTCCTCCCTAGTCTGGAGATGCCTACAACTCTTGCCAATAACGAGAAAACTGGTGGAGTTTGAAAACTTACCAGTATATGCTTAGTGGTAGGTCTCAAGCAGCATTCAGCACCTTGCTCAGATGTGACTGGGTACCTCTGATAAAATGTCAGTTGGTCATCACTGCTGGGTCATCAGTTGCTCTTAAATGTTGATAACTGGCCTAATGGCTTCACAATCAGGCTGAAAGTCTGGCACCTGACCTACATTTAAACAAGGAAATGTGCTCAAAATTGTGGCTTGTAGTTTCTCCATGCACAGAGCTGACTAGGGCTGTGAAGGTCCTTGTGAAAGCTAAGTTCAGGATAGCAAGTCTGGAACAAGGGGCTGAGGGCACTCCCAATTTCAAGCAGACATGCTTGTGTCATTTAGAGAGGTGATGCAGCCTCCTGTGAGAAACCTCCTGCATTTCTGTTAAGACAATGCTGCTTACACTGATGCATGGTAAATCCAGAGCAACAAAGGTCCTCTGCTATGCCAGATTTTAGGCATGATCACACACTTCATCTTGTGCTACACAAATCCAAATTAACTGTGGGTACAAAATGAAATAGTTCAGTGAACTATGTGGATTGTTCAAGAATGATTTTCCTGTAGTGTACATACCCAAGCTACCTTTAAACAACCTAGCTTGAGCATCAGATCCTCCTCAGCATTAGCTGTGCCAAATACTGCACATACTAATTTTAGATGCTACTTGGCAGCTTAAGCAGACCCTTGTGGGTTCCTGAGACCAGACTGGTTTTTATTCCATGTATTAGAGGCAAACCAACAGCTGCCTGCTCCTGTCAGCAACATTAACACACTGAGTGTGCTTCATGTTCTTTTCCTGGATGAGATAAATAGAAGCTGTTGACCCTTCAAAACTTGATTTTCATGTCAGTGAGAACACCCCAGTTCAGATTTCCAGTTCTGGGACAGCAGACTCCTGCTACCAGGAGGTAGTCCCAGCTGGCTGGCTCTAGGTAGACTCAGCTGCTCCAAACCTCCTTTTCTGACCATCCCTGCAGTTCTCCAGCAGTGCAAAGGCTAATATCTCAGCAACCTCCACTGCTGAAATGTCTTGAGATGCAGCAAAAATCAGAATTAGCTTTTGTTTGCTTTAGCTGAGCTTTTGATGGGAACAGCTTCACCAAACCCTCTTGTCTAATTTTGGTCTGCAAGGAAATTATCTGCAGAATGTCAGCATTTTTGTGTTTCAGATGGTGCAGGGTGCCTCTGCCACCAGGTTGGTTTGGTTTGGTTTTGTCTGTTGTGGGCAAAATGTAGCAGACCCATTCAAAGATTTCTGCTGTTGTGGTACCATACCAGTGTATGTTATGTGATGGGCTTTCCACTGAACTGTTACGCTTTGTTTTTTGCTAGACAAGTTGCGTGGAGATTTGTGAGGGGAGCCAAAATTCCTACCTTTAGCCCTGTCACACACCTGAATCACCCATGCTTGGAAACTTGGTGTTCCTCACATTATTACAGGTCCTCAAAGTCTTTTCTCTTGTAAGCTCCCTGTGGTGACACACTAGGGTCAAAAGAAGTGGGAGAATTGCATTATTGTTTCATTAATAAATAATAATAGTTAATAGATAATTATTTAATGAAGCTGAGGCCTGAGGCTTTTGTATGAGAGAGCCATGAATGTTGTTTGCACTGTTCACAAATATTACCAGCAGAATTTTGTGTACAGGTTTTTTCAGTTATCAGGGTTTTTTATGACCCCTACACTTTTTAAATCTTGAATTATTTTCAATTTAAATATTTTTCTAGTCATGATTGATTTTAAGAATGTACAGCCCCAATGTAAAGTGTGTGTGGAAATTTTGGGCAGAAGTTCTGTGACAGAAATTGTTTTACAGTGTGAACTTTGATGAGTCCTAGACTCCAGATGCTCTAAAGTAATCTGTTCTAATATGTTCATGCATTATTATTACTGTTGGAGTATGGTTTATTTCTGTAGAAAAGTATCAGGGTTGTAGAGGTAACATCCAATAGATCTTTGAACAAAATATCAGAAAATACTTGTCTATGGTTGTTCTGTGATTGTATCTGTGCAGATGTCTTCTTTCACTGTTTAAATTATGTATCAGAGGCTTTGTCTACTGCAAGCATGGATTTTATCACATATCTGTGAATTAATTTAGGAAAATTTAATGTTATTGCTAATTGAAAATGAGAACTAGTGGAACTTTGGATTATTTATTACTTTGGCTTTGTGCTGTTGAAATGTAGTTACTCAGTAATTCTAATCCCTAATTGTAATATTTTATGAGGTCTTGAAGATCTAATTCCCTTTAAAGATGTGCAAAAACATGAGATTATTTCAGAAATTCAGGAATTCTATTCAGGAAGCAGTGAAAGGTGTTGGGAATCCCAGACCAACAAACTTGAACTACAGACATACATAATTACATACTTCCTGGTGAAGAATTTTTCTCAGCTGAGGAGAGGCTCAAGTGCTACCACTCAGACCAGTTACTTGATATGTAGGAGACTGAGTGAAAGGAGGGCTGAAGAGCACGTTGGAAGACCATAGACACATAACAAGGTCCAAGGAGAGCATGTGAAGTTACCAAGAAAGAATCTGCAAGTCTTTTTGAAAGTGCTAAGTAAAAATTGCTCTTTTGCACACCATTCCTGTCATGTGATTTCTTCTCTCTTCCCATCTACCATTGCTTTTACAAATATTGCAGTATCCACCTGATGCTGCTTTGATCCACCAGAATTTCTACCACAAACTCATTCCACTTCTGGAAATTGTTGAGAATGTTTGGACATGGGCTTCTAGTTGTTTCCTGTGAAAGGAATTGAGTTTGCAGATGCCAAAACATCTTAAAGTTTCAAACCCCTATGATTGAACTAGAGACGATGGAGGACTTGCATCAAAATCATATTGCTCCAGGCGCCATGCTTACTGTCAACATGGTTACTAAACCTCAGTGCATAGGGTGTAATCAATATGCCATGATTGACATTGCAATGGAAGAGAGAGTAAGTAGCTGAAAGTTTTTTTCAAAAGTTTAAGGGAATTAAAATTTGGGCACATTTTTTGTTATTTTTCAATCCATTTTTCCTTATCCCAAATTATAAGCAACTCAGATGAGTAAGTATTCCCCAACTATGAAGTAATGGTTGTTGATTTGATTGTCTGAGCCTGTGAAAATAAAAGCCTGAAAATAAAATAATGCTTTAAGTTCCTTTTACCTCTCTCAGAATTTTTAATTTTTTAGCTGTTTTAAATACCTGTTAGAATAGATATAAATGGTATGGAATCAATGCTGCAAGGATTTACTCTGAGAGGCTTTAGGTAGACCTAAAGTCTAACTGGGATATTCACAGATTTTCATGTTTGGAGGATCAGACTTCTGAGTCTGCTGTTATCACACTGATGCTTTCATTTGACAAGGGTGTTATGCTATGAAATACATACAAAAGGTATATTTTATCATCTGTGCCAGTTATATATACATGCTAAATATACTGTGTATGTATTATATGTATGAGGCTATGTTTTATATACATACACTACAAATAATAAAGGTATCATCCTGTTGTCATGATGAGGTTGTGATAACTGTGTAATATAAACTTAACTTATTGTTCTCTGAATTTACAGACAGATTAGCAGTGGAATACTTATTAAATTGACCAATGATTAATAATATGATTAATTAATAAATGATTAATTATTATCTGATAGTTTAAGGAGTGCATTTTTAGGGCATTTCAGGTTCTTGTCTGAAATATAACTGAGTACTTCTGCAACTAGATAATTGACATTTTCCCTTCCAAAGTGAAGGAACAAATTTTCAACCACTGGCGTAGAGACTTTCAGAAGGATGCTTGAATGCTTTCTTGTTTCAATGAAAACTAGTCTACAACTTGTCCTTCTAAGGGAATCAAACACATAGTGTTTATATATAGTTAATAAGTTAAAAAATCAAACTTTACTATGACTACAAAGAAGGAACACAAGAGCAAAGGTAAAATGGAAATGCCTAAAGAGAGAAAGTGGCTGGGAAATTCTGAAGGACCCAGAGTGGTGTGTTGAGTGATGCAGTAGTATATGAGAACCAGTTTATGTAACAGAGAGGTACCAGCTTACCTATCTCTGGTATAATGGAATTATTGGAAGAAGGAGTGTGATAACAGAGTGAGCGGAACTGTAAACCATCCAATGAAGGGGTTCAAAGAGAAATGTCTTCTTGCAAAATCTATTCAGCTAATAATAAATTAAGGTTTGAATATGGGCATTGAGCAGGGAATTAAGTAATTCCTAGATTGTGAAAACTTCCTCTCTATGAAATTTACTGATGTACAAAAAGTACAAGACATAAAATTAACTTTAGACAAAATCCATGGGCCTTTGTTTCAGTAAAAAAACCAGCTTATTTTGAATAAAAATACCTAATTTTTGTTACTTTTAGTAGCCTGTGGTCTATTAAATGTCTTCAGTTTTATTATGTCCACCTCAAAAGTCTGTACAGACTGCATGGAATAAAATTAGTCTTGGGAAGTGTAAATCTTGCATCCCATATCATCCTTCCCTTGGAATTTAGAACAACTCTGTGCGTATATCAAATTTGAAATGAGTCCTACATTTTTTTTCAATGTAAATATATTTTACTCTAACAAATTTAGTCTGCTGACTTAACTTTTAAAATTTATATTAATTCAAAACTGGTTTTAGAAAATTAGAAAAGATAAGGGTGTTTTAAGTGTGAGCTATCCATCCATTGAATCTATAGCATTTGCTGAGTATTGAAGCATCTATGGCCAAAGCTCATAGGCTTCTTGTGTCTTTTTGCTAGAAAAATTATCATCCTTGATAAGAGGGTCTGTTTCTTGAGCTTAACCTGCCTGGATCTATTCTCCTTGATTATTATTATCAGTGAATGTCCTGTTGTAGCAGGAAGCTTGAGCTGTTCTAATAGAAGCTAAAGTGTCCTAGGTTTGACATGCTCTGTTGTGACATTTCTGTGTCACTTAAAGACGGACACATTAGACTTCTTGTTTAAGTGAAGGTTATAACCTTGATACTTTCTCCACTTGATATATTGTTTTTGTCTCTTTCTTTCTAAATTGACTCATAAGGGCGGGGATGCCTACCAAAACTTGTTTCTTCTGGGCTGGATGTAAGGAAATCCGTAACTAAAGTTAATCTCTTCAATCCCTCTTTGCTGCCGCATCCATGAGACATTATTCTAACATTAGCACTGTG
>JAWWMA010000100.1:2467122-2477287 GCA_035041425.1 Mionectes olivaceus | reverse complement strand
GCCCCTCAGTTCAGGAAGGATATTGAGGTGCTGGAGCAGGTCCAGAGAAGAGCAATGAGGCTGGTGAAGGGACTTGAACACAAGTCCTATGAGGAGAGGCTGAGGGAGCTGGGCTTGATTAGTCTGGAGAAGAGAAGGCTTAGAGGTGACCTCATCACTCTCTTCAACTCCCTGAAGGGAGGTTGTAGCCAGGTGGGCATCAGTCTGTTCTCCCAGGCAACTATCAGTAAGACAAGAGGACATGGTCTCAAGCTGTGCCAGGGGAGGTTTTGGTTGGATATTAGGAAGAAATTTGTTACAGAGACAGTAATCAGACATTGGAATGGGCTGCCCAGGGAGGTGGTGGATTCTCTATCCCTGAAGTTGTTTAAGAAGAGATTGGATGTGGCACTTAGTGCCATAGTCTAGTAACTGTGATGGTAGTGAGTCAAGGGTTGGACTTGATGATCTCGGAGGTCTTTTCCAACCCATCTGATTCTATGATTTTCCAAAGTATTATTTTTATGCTCTTATGTTGCTATATTACTATAGATAATAATAACCCAAATGGCTGCATACCTGCTTTCCACTGCAACCAAATTATTCTAAAATTAAACCTACATATATGTATATTTATAAACATCTACCAGTCAGTGTCATTTCACTCTAATCTTCCCCAAGGGATCTGTTAGCAAGAACCTGGGTTACCCTTGCCTTCTGTGTTGGGTCATAACAGTGTGATAGGGTTTTTTCTTAAAAAGTGCATTTCTCTCAAATAAACTGTGCAGACTAGTAACAGCACAGTCATTTGAAGTTCACTGAAAATATACAAGGACATCATGTTTCCTGCCCTTACGTTAAACTTGGTATATTGATTTTTTTGCACAGCTTGCAGCCTAAAATTGTGATCTATAGCAAGGCAGGCTAACCACATACAAATTCTTGAAGTACTGCTGGATTAGCAGGAACCAACAAGAGTGTGCAAGTACTGAGACTTGATCTCTGTAAATTTTCATTTATGACTTAATCAATTAAAATAACAAGTTTGGATTTTATTGTCTGTAAATAAATACACTCAAATCATCTGCAGAAGCTATTGCTTCATGTTTACTTTTTTGCACAACATAAAGGCATGTAAGTTAGGTATTGTACATAAGAAAGCAGAGCTGAAGTTGAGCTTAAAGTTTAACTATATGAAGATTCAACAAATCTTTTTTAGATTAGTGCAGAAAATTCTGGAAGACATAGCGAGTTCCTTAGCTTGCAGGTTTTTGTCCAAATTTCCCATTCCTTTTCTTTATGTATCCTTTGCCTGTTTAATCTTTTGTTCCCTTTATGTTCTAAGATGGTAAGATTATGGAAGCAACCAGCACTGCAACCTGCATTTAAATTTAGTTACAATATGGTGGTGTGGAGAGCATTATTCTGGTGTCAGGCTGGCTTGCTCCTCTGTCTACATTATTAAAACCTTCTTAAACATCTCCATTAGAGCGTTCACCTTGCTTGACTTCAAAGACCTGTGCTGCTGCATAGAGATAGTGAGCCACAACTCTGCCAACTGGGTTACCCATGGTTTTTTAGAAAGGGTAATGTGTTTTCTGCCGTGTTTATGAAGTTGTCTGTTTGCTGTTCTGCAACTCTGAGATCAAAATGATAAAATGACTGAGACAAAGACAGAGGCTAATGATGTTCTGGCATTTAAAGTCATTGCCATTCACCGTTTCCATACTCCTCCCTTAAAAAAAGAATAATTAATTCAAGAGGTTATTTGAGGGGGAAAGCAAAGTTGACATTGTTCTTGTGGAACTTCTTGAGTGTGGTGTCACTGAGTCACTCAAGAAAATGCGGATGAATGCCTGTCTTATCACTCAAAGTTTATTGGTAACTAATCTGTTCAAAATATTTGGAATAAGATAAAACCTGGATTGGTCATCTAATGAAAAAGGTCAAAACAGAGAAGAAAGTGCCATGGTTTGTGTTAGGTGACACTGTGCCCTGCTTGTCTAATTTGATTTCACAGAGCCACCAAAGCCACAGGCAAAGCTGATTTTTAGCTATAATCAGCTTCTTAACCTTTTGAGAACTAATGTAAACACTACCTACCAGTAGTTAATTATGTTGCTCTGCTACATACAACAAAGTGCAAAGGTAAAAGTGTAGAACTGCAGTAACACGTGTTTTGACAAGATCACTCCAGTGGATTACATCCCTCCAAGTTTTATCTGTGCTCACTGAACAGGGAACATGTTTATCAGTTTCAGTCATCATTGCCCTCTCATGCTGCTGCCTCATCTCAAATTCCTCTTATGTACAGAAGGGATAACCTGCGGTGAATTGGACTGCTGTGGTGGTGGTTGTGCTATTTTTCAATTATTAGGATTAACTTCCAATCACTTACTTGTAATAAAGCATTCATGTTCCCTTCCTCTCTGATGAACATCTTCCAGAAAGTTTTGTAATCTCTGTTGGCAGAAACATTATGTTCATCTGAGACACCTGTCTCTGATTGGGATATATGGGATGAATTTTATTTTCAGATTTTTTGTATACATGCACAGGCAACAAACAAAAATCTGAGGCACAAAAACTGGACTTTTGCAGAATCTGTATATCCTAGCTTTCCATTTGGTTCATACACATCCTATAGTTTGCCAGAAAATATGAATTTCCATGAACTTCAAAACCTTTAGGACATTTCTAAGCCAGTGGTCTCTCAGTGCATTTTAACTCTTTCTGGCCTGTGCAGATCCCTGGTGTTTATGAAAGGAAACTTTGATCTACGCGTCTTATATACTCACTACTCTTACATACTTGCTGCTTAGAGGTAGCGTGTTGGCTCTGGGTTTTCTAGTCTGTAGAAAGTACCACTATTTTACTTTCTGTCCCACTGTTGTCAGCAGTGCATCATTCTTCTCCAACAGTTTGCTCAGAGCAGTGCCTTTAATGGCTTGTCATTATGAGCAGCATTACACAGGTGTTGCAGGGAAGCCTTGTGCTGCTTGTGTGCCCCACTTTATCTGAAGGAGTGTTGTGGAGCTGGACCACCAGGTCTCACAATCTTCAATGCCTTCACCCTACATGCTTTTGTGTAAATTGTAGTGGTACATTGTGATAGCTGATAGATTAGATGGGGTATAGGTACGCCAGGTAGATAGATGAGACATCACTTAATTCAGACACTTACTTTATTAACTAAGATTAATAAAGCCTTAATGATTAGAGTTAATAGAGCAATAATACTAAGAAAATGCCACTACTGACACAAAAACTACACTAAATAATGACACAACATTTGCACACCTAAAAATCTTGCTGAATATATATATATATAAAATATCATATCATGGCTATGTTTCGTGAACGAAGATTTAGGAAGGGCTCTACCCACACTTGCTACAAGCACGCTGATGGCTAAAAAGGCCAATGCGAGACAGACAAGTCCAGTTGCAAAAGGCACAGCAGAAAGACTCCCCAGGTGGTATCGACAAGACGCGATTCATTCTGCGCTACCTCTTCTCCTTGAGAGTGATCCTGTGCGTGTTCTCAAAAGAAGCAGCAGCGTTATAGATGGTGTGTCTCCAGGCCTCCCGATTGGAGGCCAGAGTAGACCAGTGGTGATGATCAGTATGGCCGAGTCTGAGGGGTTGTTTCAGGGAGTTCTTGTATCTCCTCTTCAGGGCTCCTCTCTTGCGACAGCCAGTGGCTCACCATAGAGCACAAAATATAAAATATACATATATATACATATATGAGGACATATACAAGTTGTATAAAAGGTCAGAGTTGGTTTCCTTTTCTTACAGGCAATAACTGTAAGGTTTACCATACACATATTCATTCATGGCAAAATTGCATGATGTGTTAAGTGGAAATTGAACAGACAGTTTGCTTTTAAGCATCAGAAAGATGGCACATTGCCTTAGCTGACTCTGAGCATAGATGTGAGTGGATCCTTGAGTTCTGGACAGGAATGAGAAATTGTTTTTGAGTTGTTGAACAAGTTAGCAATACAGTCTTCATCTCAGGCTCCTTGGTTTTCTTCAGGAAATGAGTATATGTAAAGAAACTGAGGCTGTGACCCTTCTGGGTTTATGACCAATCCTTTGGCATTTCAGCCTCTAGCTGTACAGGTTGTCTTATGTTATGATGGTCTTCACAGCCTGCCAGCTGCATTTCCTGCAGAAGACATGTAAAAGATGTTCTGCAAGCACAAAAGACCTCATCTGTTGGTTGCAAATCAATTTTTTCTAAGGTTTCACATAGACTGAGTTTTGCCTGTATAGCCACCATGTAACACTTCCTCTGACCTACTCTAGCCATCCCTGTCTTCTGATGTTGATTCATAGGTTGAAAAACAATTAATTACAAGTATTTGTTGTATAGATCACTGTGGCATTGGTTGCATTTTCTGAACTGATAGAAACTTCCGCAAAACTGTGCATGATTCTTCTGCAGCAATGGTCTGTTCTCCTACATCTTTTCCTCCACAAAAAAGAAATGGGGTCAGATTCTGTCTTCTGGTCCAGCTATCAAAGATGGGAGGCAAAGACTGCTGAGGCAGGTCTGCAAAATCCATCCATCTCCACATTTATGACTACATGTCCTCATGCCTCCTTATTTCCTCAGTACACTCCAGTTACAAGGAAATTTTGTGCCAAGTTTCTACCCTGTGAATATCTGCTTTGCTACAGAATTATTATCTGGGGACTCTTTGGGTTCAGGTAGTTGCTATGGATAATACAAGGCAATGAACAGCAATAATCCAGTAGAATTAGAGCAATGTCTTTGCCCACCAGAAAGAAACTTCGTGGCCCCTTGCACAGAAATTAATTTCTGGAGCACATGGCACAAGCACCAGAGTTTGGCTGCAATCTTAATGAGTTGGGTAACTCTCTGGTTACTCACAGAAAAAATTAAAGACTTTATTTCCGTTTCTGGATATACTCAGAAGGAAAGGAAAGTGGTGCTGCACTGGTATTGCTCATGTCTTGACACTGGCAGAAGCTATTTTTCAGTCCCTCTATGAGGATAAGCTTTTCTTCCCATCAACTGCCGTGAGACATGAAATCACTGCTGCTCCTGACTGCTGAAAGGGACCATATGATGGTACTGGGATCACTGCAATAGCAGATTTTTATCCAGACCTAACAGATGTGGGATCCTGAAGAAGAGGAGTGAGGCTTGTGCAGGGGTGAATTTATCAGGAGCTGCACAAAAAGAATCACAGGAGTCAAGTAATACTTTCTTTTGCTCCCTGGAAAATAAATTGCTTTGCAGCAGCAGAGAAAGAATAGGTCAATAATGATTCACTGCTTCAGAAAAGACAAATCTTTGGAGCAATGTCTAAATAAACCTATAGCTTACAAAACTATTGGTGAGGCTTCAGCTGGGATCCTCTGTATTATGGTGGGCAGCATGGCCATTAAAAAGGAGAACCTAGAGAACCTTCAAAAGAAAGCAACAAAAGTGATGAGAAATCTAGAAATGTGGCCTTCAGAGAAAGGGTGAAAAAAATGAGAACTTTTAACCTAAAAAAAGAGGATTGAAATGAACATGGTGAAAATCATTGGGAGCGTGAAAGAGTGCTGCAAAGAAGAAAGGAACAGTCAGTTCTCTGCACACCTGATAAATAGTACAAAAAGGGATAAAATTAAATCACAGGAGGAAAAGTTTGGATTAGACACTAAGGGAAACTTTCTTAATGGTATGTCTGGAGGATACTGCTTTCAGGTTCTCTATCACTGAAGGAGGTGGTTAAGGACAGGGAAGACAGATGTTTGCCAGAGGGGGTAGGTGCAGCAGATCTTGATGTGGGTTAGTGTATGGACCGTGAAACATCTCTGTCATACCTGCTTGTTCGTGATGGTATGAATGGGCAGAGAAAAAGCTAGGTAACAGGGAATGCAGTTGACACGGATTCTCAGGTTCATAGTTTTAGAGCTATTTTCGTAATTTTGAACAATTTCCTCTTTGAAAATAAACACTGTACAATACAATCACATAAAGCTGTTTGAGCAATGTATAATTTTTTTTTAATATTTCAAAGTTTTAGTTTTGCTTTCTGACAGGTAACATTACATTGGGTGACATTATCTATTATGTTTGTCAAAATACAGAGGACTGACAGTTATTGATAACAGTGTTCTCCATAGTCTGACATACAATAACAAAAGAAAGTCTGTTAGGAGGTGTTAATCAGGAAGATACTATCCCTTATCACTGTTTTAGATGTCCACAATGTCCCTAGTCAGGGAGTAAAACAAACATATCGCATTGCTGAGGTGACCACACACAAATAAGCCTTAGTAAAGTGTTTAGGAACAGTGCATTTATGAATTCACTGAATACATATATACAGCAAACAGCTTGAAATCTGACTTGTTTTGTGAATTTGCTAACAAGAAAAAAAAAAGGACACATGCAGCCAATGTAACTTACAGTAAGTAGATAAACCCTTTGTACACCATGGTAAAATGTGGAAGAGTAAAAAGTGAAGTCTGCCTTTTATTCTTGTTAACTCCAGAACATCTTCAGGCACACAATTTTCAGTAAGTGAAATTAGTGAAATAATTTGTGCGTATCGGTTTGTTCCTGATTTTACAGATTGTAAATAATTATTTGCTGAAAACACTACCTTCAGCAGGCATGGTGTGGGCTGTGGCCTGATTCATTTCCACCCTGTTCACAGGAAAGGAGAAAAGTGGTCTTGCATTTGCAACGTTTTCCGGGGAGTGGATTAGAATAATGATATCGCTAGGGGGGAAAAAAACTTACAAAACAAATCAAAACAGTACCTTGGGAACCTTTAAATTTTATTAGTTTTTTTTGGTTCTGTGAGATCAGGTCCCCAGATTCCTGGAAATTTAGATAGTGGTGATGCTTTAGTAAATGTGCAATGACTAAACTGCCAGATTGGAGGTTTCTTTAACGTTACTGTCCAAAATCACTAGCCATGCTTGAAAATAGGAATTCTTAACAGAACATGCACTCTCAGTATGTGACTTTTAGCTGCAGGGCACAGAACATATGCTTTAGTACCAAAATGTTGTTTTGGTTTGGGTTTCTTACTATGTTTGTGTAAAACTTTTTTGAGTTATATTTTTATGTTTTAAGCTCTTTCACTATTTCAGTCTTTGAGGCTTGCCATGAAAGCCCAACATAAATAACCACCGAAAAATCCTAAAATCCTGAAGATCATTTAAGAATTTCTGAATCTGTAGTTGATTCTTTGTATTATATATAGACTAATGAGATACTTGGTATACACAGTGATGTTTTAACTTACTTGGAAAGGGGGTCCTTTTCTTTTTTTTAAGATTAAATATGAGAAGGCATTTTACCCCTACAGGGTTTGTGTGTAGTTGCTTTGTTAATTCAAAATATGCATTCTTCATTCAGCCATGTGTGATTTAATGAATCAGTCCAGAAACTTCTGAGCACACAGAGTTTGTATTACTGTTGGTTTCAGTGGGACATGAGGATTCTGAGTGCTTTTTTAGGAGAGGGCTAGCACCTTTCTGTGCTTGACCACTAGTTCTCTGCCTGCACTAAGAGACACAGACAGCCCTCCCTTCTCCTTTAACTTCTGAAACTTCACCAGAATCAGAGCCAAATGGAAGAGCTGGCTTTATAGCGTCTGATGGGAAGAAGAGTCAGTCTGCCAAAGATGGCACTAATTTATTGGAAGTGGCCCTTGCCTTGGCTTGGTAGAGCCTTTACTCAAATCCCTACTTGCCAATTCCAGTTACTTTCTTTATGTGTTATAATTCATTGTATCTTAGTCTACTTCAATTTCAGGATGATGGATGATTGTATTAAGTATAGATAACAGTATGTGTTGTTGCGTTTAAAGATGGGTGGGACATCTCAGGTCATCAGCAAGTTGTCATACCAGAAGTTATAAGTGCTTAGTTATAGTATTGTAAGTACCAGATGCTAACAACTATATCCTTCTTATTTATGGTTTTTGTAGTGAATTGGTGGTGGTGTGTGTTTTATTTACCGACCAAGTTCTGTCTTGCACTTTTTGAAATAAATTTTCCACCCATTCAGTGATGTGGAAAAGAAACTTGAAATTTTTTCAGCTGACATCAGCAAGAAACAAGAACCCCTAAATTATTTTTTAAATCTCACCATTTTTAATTCATCCTTATTGTTACCTTGTGAATTTCAGTAAAAATGCATTAGCCAAAGCTGGAGATTAAGCTCAGAATCCTCATTTGGGGTCAATGTGCAGATCTCCTCACCCTGGTCTGCCATGGTTGTCTGAGGTCTGCCATGGTTGTCCTGAGCTTGAATGGGCAAAAAGAAGACACAGCATCATGGATGTCTACATACTGAAATGAGAACCATCTGCTTCACTTGGTAATACCAGATAATAGATTGTTTCATGCAAATGATTATTCACTAGTAACTACACTAGCAGCTAGACACTGAAGTCAAATCTTATAGAAAGCATTCTAAATTTGTGTCCTTGTTGTGATAGACAGAATTAATGTGCAAATAAATGAACAGTGTGAACATCTTGTACTCTGTCCTGAGCAATACCTTGGAATTAATATATAGGGTTCTGGGGTGTGGCTTATGAGATGCAGAGCTTTTCACCTCTGTCTCCAGCACTCAGCCCACCACAGAGCTGGGACTGCTTCTGTCTGGTGTTGGCAAAATTATATACAAAATGTGAAATGAATTTTTTTCATTCAGGCAAGGGCCTAACTTCAGAGCTCATAGTCTTGCCTATGAACATGTGTGGAGACAGACCGGTGACTATTTAACTGCTTCAGCCCTCTGCAGATCCCTTTGCTGACCACCAAAGACCATATAGGAGAAATTTGCATGTTCCTGCAAGATGACAACCTTAAACTGCAAAAAAGATGCATTTGTGTTAATGTGCTATGGATATGTTAATTCCTGCAAATTCTACCTCAGGGGCTCTCTTTCAGCAGAGAGGCAAGACAAGCAGCAGAGAGCAGCATCACTTCAAACCCCTGCAGCTGAATCTGCAGGAAGCATGTGTGCTGAAGCCCTGAAATATGCTCCCCAGCCTGGAGCAGTGTTCACAGCATCTGTAGACATATTGTCAGAGTACATAGAAATGCTTGTTCTGAGAGTGGCTGTTCTGCAAGTGTTTGGAGAACAAGGTATTTCAATTTCTAGGATTATAAACTGATGCTTAGTTGTTTACAGTGCAGACACAGTAGAATACCATTTGCTATGTTACCAATCCCTTTGAATTTCTTTTGCCATTAGATTCATAACTGTTTGCTTATTTAATTTATTGGTCTTTGGGCCTTGGAGATTTGATTTAAAGGTCATTAAAGACTCGAAGTTGAACAGCCTCTAGACTAAGTTGTGTCAGTGCAGAACTTCTCTGTCATTCAGAATCTGTGTCTACAGAAGGGGTCTCTATCTAGTTTGGGAAATTTTTTGCCCTTTGCCTAACTCTAACGCTACCCCAAAACAATCCATAGTTAGGGGTAGTTTTCTTTCTTGGTCTCTCCCAAGACCTCATGGTGCAGACAAAAACACTGCCTGATGCAGGCATTTGACAACAAACACTTAATGTCCTGCAGTGGGAAAATAGGTTCTTTGGTTGGATCAGGTCATTGAGAGGCACAGCAGAGCTGAGGTTGTCTCTCCTCTTCCAACATGCACTTCTTGGTAGTGCTCGTTTGCTTGCACTGTTTAAATATCTCAAAGTGGGCAATCAATTGTAATAAACGTCAACGCTTAATGGGACTGCAGAGCCCCACCAGGACAGAAGAAGCAAAGACACAGGGTCAGTGCTTATAGGCTTTTCCAGAGGGTTGTAAAGTGGTTGGTGGCACAGGACTTTTCATCATTGCACTGGGAAAGCTTCAGCTGATGGGATCCATGGAGTATTAACTCAGTTCCATTCATGCAGTGATATCTTAAGAGGATTTAGATCTTGGAGCTGTATCATGGTGGTGGATGCTGTCTTAATTGCTGCTTAGGTACCACATCTCATTTACTTAATTGTGTGGTCCAGCATGCCTCATTCCCTTGGTTATTCCACCTTCAGGTAATTTTTTCCCCCGACCACATGAGCCAGGTTGAGCTGGGGAGTTGGTGAGTTGGACGTTGCCATGGTTTTGTTTGTTCTTGGAGCTATACTGGAATTTTCCCTTTTCCCCTGCCCACTGTGTTGGGGGAGGGGGGGAGGGGA
>JAWWMA010000100.1:2443093-2467022 GCA_035041425.1 Mionectes olivaceus | reverse complement strand
TTGTAATTGCTTAGAGGGAGGAGTTTTGGGTCTTCCTCATAGTTCATTCCCAGCAAAACACCTGTGTCTCATTTAAACCGAGGCAGATGTCAGCAGGAAGAGAGTTGTGATTTAAATTTAAAAAAAATAATTACATGATCTATTAGTGTAATAATTTATTTCTTTCACTAAAGCTGTCTGCCCACTGTTATCATCTCAGGTCAATCCAAGCTATAATATAAAAAGCATAAAGAAAACAAACCTTCTCAAATCAGAAAGGTCAGGAGGAAATCCAGTCTGACCAAGGGAATGTATCTTAAGCTCCTATAATATTGAATCATGATAACACAAGCGTGGAAGGGACCTCAGGTGGTGAATCCCTTTACCAGGCACCAGAATGATAAAGCTATAGCTCTGCTGTTGGGTGCTTGTTTATACACAGACATGGATATGGTCTGTCTGTATGAGTGTGGAGTGATGGAGATGTCTGGGGGGTACAGCGGGTTCCATATGCTTTTACAGTCTTCTCAGAACAGAGGCCTTAAGAACCCGCCTATGATGTCTTCTTGCTGTAGTCCATTTAATTTCCATTTTCCAAATATTTCTGTGTAGTCTACCCTGCCTTTCTGCACACCAAGGCAAAAGGTGGACTTGCACTGGCCCAAAGGTCACAAGAGACAACAACAACCATGTGTGCCACCCACAGCAAATAACTGTTTGAACAGCCTAACTGAGTCACCAGTATTGGTGCCTTCTGGAAACAAACCTTCTCATCCTTTGGAGGTACTGCGTCATAGCTTTTGGGACCTATATGAGAGCAAGGTTATCCGAAGATATCCCCTAATTTGTCTGTGCTTTGCTTACCCAGCCCTAAATCAGGGGTGCTGCTTCTCTCCTTGGGTAGTAAATGTGATCCAGCTGGTAAAACATTCAGACTGTATGGCAGTGAAGAAATATACATACCCAAGGTAGAAATACTCAGAGTGCAGAAAATGTCTTTATTTTCTGTGACATGGTTATTTTGGAAGGAGGAACCACATTAAGAAGGTGGCTTTAGCAAAATCATGGCCAGCTGCTGTGGAAACATCAGCTGAAGTTTAATAAATAATGATTAAAAAGAGTGATATCAAATTCATGTCGCTGCTGGTGGCAGGAACCCATGAGACATGAGAATTCAGAAGGGAAAATGCTTCAAAAATATATCTAACCCTGCCCATGCTGGTGTTATACATTTGATATAGTGGAACCAAAACATCAAAAGGGATTGAAAGTGTATTTGAAGATGTGTTACTTTTGACAGACCTTAATATTTACAAATGAGAAACTGAATAAGTATTTACTACTATGATCATTAATGGCAAACAAGTAAACCATGCGATACCCTTTGAAACAGTAATATAGAAAAAAAATTTTAAATCTATAATTTTAATCAAAAGTTTGTTTCAGTCATTGAAATTCTGTTATTGCTGCTTACAAACATTAAAGTCAATCAAAACATCAGTAGCCTGCAAGATCAATATTTTTAATATGTTTACATCATTGCAGTGCTGCAGATTTTTAGCTAATAGATCTCACACATATTGATTTCCATGGGAAATGTTAGCCTGATACTGAAATAATTAAAAAAAAAAAAAAAAAAAAAGCCAGGGATTATTGGTTGGAATTTTGAAGGAGATATAAGTATAAAAATTGGTTATTGACTGAATTGCTGGGGGTGAATGAACCTTCGGCACTTGCAATAAACTTGTAGCACAGACTCATTACTGAATACTACGTTAGTCGCTTAAACCTAAAATCAGTCAATATCCTATTATAACAATGCAAATTGTGGTGAAATAGCATACCCAGTCATTCTCAAAGTATCAGGGTATTCATAAGCATCATACATATATCGATGGATGTATTAAGCCAAACCTGGGATATGCACAGCAGCTGATTTTGAAGTTAATTTTAATATATTGAGTTTATCTTGATATTAATGCCAAAAATTTGATTTGAACTAGTTGTTTAAAATAAGTTTAATGACTTTATTGATACTGAAATTATTTAAAATCCAGTAAAATATCGTATAAAAACGTATAAACAATTCAAATGTATAAATAATTCAGTGTTGCCTCTATATTGTATAAATGTGTAAACAAGTACATTCAAAAGTCCGTGTTCTGGAAAAATGCAGGTGATTTTTTTTTTCTATTTATTCTGTGTTTTGAGAGAGAGCTCTAGAAACTGCAAGTAGTGATTACCCTTAACCTGCACAAGTGTCCTGAAAACAGACCGTCCTCACCCATGCCACACTGCTGTTCAGTCACGCTTCTGCCCTCCTTGTTCATTCCCTTATTCCATAAGTATTATGATTTTGCTTACCTAGCATAATTCTTCTCTTTTTAAGAGAGGATTCTGCATGCATGGAGCATCATACCTCTGTGATATCTGGTGAAATAAATGAGTTCTCCATTCCAAAAGAGACTCTGCATTCCCAGACAGGGACTGAATGAGTTTACCACAATAAGGGCAAAGCCTTACTGGCTAGAAGAGAAACTTTTATTCACAGTTAAATGAAAAACACCTAAGTAAAGAGTTGCTTTTTGCTTCCTGCTTTAAAAAACCTCCAAACCCCTGTGTTGCCCTAGGCTGGAGACCAGTAGCTAAAAGTGGGTACTGCAATATGCAAGCTGTTGAGTGAAATATATTTTCACCTGAGCTGTATAAGTATTTAAGAAGCATATACTAAAACAGTAATGATAATTCGGTGCCTGTGATAGTATGGGAAAGAGAAATTGTGTTCATGTTTTATTATTACATGAACATTATTATTTAAACTTTCTCTGATTATTTTTTTTTCTAATTTGTTGCTTTGCCCATACTGACCAAAACCAGAGTGGGCTAAGTTTCAGTGATCTTTTCAGTCAAAATATTAGAAAACATGCCATGTACAGAACTCAGCAGAAACCTGGTAGTGGAGGATCAGTAATTGGTGCCTCGCTTTAACTACAGATGTCTGACAAGAGGCAGGTTGCTGTATCCTGCTCGAGTCGCAGTGGACTGACACCTTTTGGGAATAACTACTAATGAAGTCTAAAATTTCTAAGTAAACTTGTTAATGGAGTCCTGTCATTGGCAAGGTAGCTCTATAGTTACTCTTCAAGTCGTGTAGTTTCTCGATAATTAACATCCTCAAAATTGCTCAGACTACTCACTGAGGATAGAGAGATGCATTCTCTATTGGTGGCAGCCCAGCCACAAGCAGATGTCATGGGCAGCAACCTGCCCATCCCTGTGCTGTGTGTGACCCTGCACCACTGTGTAGGTTCAGGCTTGGATTAATTTTACCTCAGCTGGAATGGATTTCTGCTTTCTGGTATTTTTCAAAATTTTAGGGATTTATTTAAGTAAATACTAAAACAATATTTCAGAATAAAGCATTCCATATTTACCTGTTCTTCACTGCAGGTCTGATGTGTATCTCTGTTCTGTAATTATTAAAGACAAAGTGGAAAGATGAAGAATATTTCCTAAGAAAAAAGAACTAAGGGAAGATAAAACCCTCTTTTGTAAAAATCATTCTTCTCTTAGATTGAAACTTGTTAAAGTAATTAATAAAAGATAATATTTTACCTTTCTTATCAAATGCAGAGACTGAATATATGCAGGAATGGGTAATGAAAAAGATACACACAACTTCCAGTATTTAAAATTTCATGTTTTCTTAAAGAGGAAAATGAAAATATTTTAAAAGGACGTAAAAATAGTATTGTGTTCCCCCCACTTGTTTTTGTGGATTTTCCAATCCTTTTCAATTCAAAGCATAGAAAAATGTAAAAGTTTGAGCCTTAGGACATTTCCTTTAGAGAGCAAACTAAACAAAAAAATACAACAGTGCTGCAATTTTTTTTCCCAAAACCTGTTTAAAGAAGTGTAGCTTTTATAAACTGTAGGAGTTGTATTTTTAAAAAAGAAAAAAATAACCTTATGTAGTACGATAGGAAAAGTTTGAAAGAGCCAGAAAAAAGGAGAATGAAATATGCTTTGTAGTTAAGATCACCTTCATGAATGAAGTGGGACGGAAAATCAGTAAGGTGCAGCATAGATCTTGTGGCAGGATCACAAGGGAGTATGGAAACCAGTGGTGACTTGAAGTGACTTATAGCAGGACCCTAAAAACACAAAGATTAAGAACTTTTTCCTTTAAGCAATGTTTTTTCCCGTGCATGCACTTTTTTTGCTGTCCATTCCCCTGATCCCCTCAGGGTAGTAATGCCAGCAGGACAGAGGTGACCTTGCAATGTCACCTTAGAATTTACCATAGAAAACAATGTGTGTGCTGACTCTGTCAGCCAATGCAAGCTCATTGTGCCTACGGTAGTGAAATACCTACAATTATTTTCATAATCTCCCTCTGTAAAATGAAAGGAATGTGGTTTTTGTAATAGTTGTTGGGTATTTTTAATGTTGTGGTTCCAAAACACAAATATTTTTTAAGATGATCAGTCCAAAGTACGCAACCCAAATGGCTACACTGGGAGAGTCATCTGTTTTCCTGGGAAACATTTGTAAGAAAAGCAGAGGCTAAGCATCAGAGCTAGGGGTCTTCACGTTGGTGTTTCACCCCCCAGAAAAGCTTCCTGAGGTTGGCTGTAGCTCAGGCAGTGCATGTGGACATGATTTATGGCTATGTCCCTTGGTTTCTCCAGACACCAGTATTTTATGCTCTGCTCAGTCGACACACTAAATAGTACAGGAGATCATGTTGCTCAAGTTTCTGTGCCTGGAAATTTTTCTACATCTAAGTCAGAGGTATTAAGCACCTTAACATCACTTTGGCTTCTTCTGATTCAGAATAAAGAGGCCGGAGTGGGAAATCAGCTCACCTTATGAACTGAGCTTAAACACAAGTAGGCTGTCAGGGAGGTGATGGGAGCACAGTCCTGCATCCTGGACTGTTAGTGTAGCCTGGCCACGAAGCCCTAAGCACAGGTTCCCACTCACTGAGCTGAGTTTATAACCCCTACATTATTGGGGCTTTAGCTACATAACTTGCCTTGATTTCAGTGGGCATTGTGGAGCTAAAATTTTCAGCACTGTTGTACAGATTTAGAAGATATTCTCTTGGAAATGTTAAAACATTAATTTTTATTCCGTTTGTTTTCTGAGTTGTGTAATTGTATGCAGAACTGATCATAACAGAGGAGAACATTTTGATAATCTCATGATTCAGTTATAATGATAATATAGGATGCAATGACTTCAGAAACACAAAATAAATTAAATAAACCCTGTAGAATTCCTAAAACTTTTCTTTTTTTCACAGACAAGCAGAGCTCAGTTCCTTTTTCCTAGCACAGAAGTAATTTCCTCAGCATGGTTTCCAATAAGTATCTTAAATTTGTAATCTTCTTGTATATACTACATAAAATCTCTGTACTCAAGTACGCTGTGTGTATGCCTACATGCACACAAATACTGAACTGGAATGTCACAGTATGAAAGACTTTGTGTCTTGTGTTTGCCATGTTTATATTGTTCATCATGTTATACATCTGTTCATCTAGATACATAGGTTTTTCTTGGAGGGTGACATGTGTATCTCACCTGGTATAGAAAAATGTTGGGAAAATTATAAAAGCATATGTGTTTCCAGCATTCAGTACGTTTGCAAACACACTTGTTTTGGTGGCAATGTTTACCTCAGGAATTTCTGACTGGTTTATGTAAGGGTTTGCATTTGGCCAGATGGGCGGCCAGGCAGCAATTTAATGTTTTTAACATATTTTCATTGGAACTCTTACCAGAATCTAAGGACCTTGAAGGAGTACAGATTCCAGCTTTGACATGGTAGCATTATCTGGATGCATGATAATATAACTTTAGATAATTATTATTTCTTGTGTCACTAATACGGTTTTGTTTCTGTCAGGATGCAAGAGGTAATTCTTTCTGGTGATGTCACGTGGTATCATCCAAACATTATTATTGTCAAACCTTTACTGTGTTTGAATCTTATTTGATTACTAGTGAAGTTAACATGGAGATTCAGCTTTTTCTTAGGATTTATTAGCATTTCTCTTATTAACTTATTAAAATTATGATGGAGGTTAGCATGTTCTTAAGTAATAGGATTTTGAAACAGTGTTCACAGTGGGCTGAGTTCAGGAAAGTACTTGAAACATGATGTCACAGGACTCTGGGAACTGTTGCATCTTACTGAATTTAACACAGATCAGGGATGTATAGCATCTTGCAGGATTGATGCGTCAGTCATATATGCTGAATTTAATGCATTAAGAAACCTTTCATGGAATTTAAGCAAAATCTTTATGTCTGTAAGCTTTAGTTGTGTTTATACTTTCATGTGTGCAAAATACTGTATTTTGAATATAATTGCTAATTTTCTGCTTTGTGATATGCTGTTACGTTTTCAGTCAAGTCTTGTGAACGGGAAGTTTATGTGCACCTGAATAAGATAGTTCTAAAGTACGTAAGCTGTGTCATGGAAATTACTATTGCTAGTGTGGTAAAATACAGAAAAAATAGCAGTTCCATGACCACTGGGCTGTCTCATGGTCCTACACAACAGTGTTCTGCTTTAAGCTGAAAGTACAGGTATTTAATCAATTGAGTACAACTTTTTGAACTTTTTTTTAAGTTTTGGGAAGTTAACAGCTTCCTTGGGAAAGGAAATCAGAAACAGCATGTGGTGATTGTACAGCTGTGTAGTGTTGCAGAAATACCTCCAGAGTCATGCATGGGACTACATCACCATCTCATACCTCTCTTTCCCCCTCCTCTGCCAGTTCTTCCTTTCTGTTGTAATGGGGGAGAAATTGATTCCAAATGTGTTTTCTTGACCCCCTACTCCATTTGTGTTAGCACCTAACCTTCTACAGTCGTGTCTGTATTTACAGTAATTATGTGCATAATGTAGCATATTATTGTCTGGACTTCCTGTTTAATCAGTTCAGAGCTTCTTACAAGTGCAGCTGAAAAGGGCAAACAAAATTAAAGCTTTATATACCAAAACAAGTTTGATTTCCTAAGCTCCCAGCATTCCAAAGTACACAGATTTGTTCCACCAAGTTTTGTGATGGCTTGCAGATGGGCAATGATTAATCGGAGAGCTAACTGTGAAGTAGTTTGCAATTAAACTGGAAAGCTCTGAAGCATGCTAATTGAATCAGAAAATTAGAGACACTGAACAGTAATTGGCTATTTCTCATGCAGCAGGTGCTTGGCCACTCATCTGTGGAACAAGGTATTTAAGGCACATTAGCACTAAGAAAAATACTTCTTGATATGGAACAGTCAGATTTTCTGCTCATTTTCACCATGCATGTCAAAACACACAGCTGTGATAACTAGTGTCCACAGCTCATGTTGCAAGAGTGCAAGTGGGGTTGTCATGAACCCACATATGTGCCATGTCTTGGATCAGGTTGAAGTTGGGGTATCTGAGTAACTCCTAGCCCTTATGGACTAGCAAATTCCTTCTTCTTCTCTCTCTTTTTTTTTTTTTCTTTGAAGTAAACACAGCACAATGTTTTAATGGTAGCAGTCCAGGTTGTGTGGTTGATCATTACGCATTAATAGCCACTTCCAGGCTTCCAGGAGATCAGCTCTGTACCTTGGAATCCTCCTCCATAAACCAGAGCAATGCTTGATAACCTGTTGTCATGGATTTTGAAGTCTGCCCATGGAAAAATGATGTATGGACACTAGGTAACACAGCCATGTGTTTTCATTACACCATTTAACTCCTCAGACTTTACTGGGGAAAAAAAGACCTTTTGACTGTGTTCTGCTTATGAATGTCGAGATTAGTGGAGTGTGGATTACTGAGGATCTGTGAATTGCTTTAATGAGGCACCTTCACTTTTTTTTTTTTTTTTCATTTTTCTGTGGCTTTAAAAAATGGAAAGTTTCTAGTTGAATATTAGTTGAGGGCATCAACAGTATAAATCTAATACTGCTGTGAGCTTCGGAGATGCATAACACCAATTCATATCATGTCTCAGCGTGAGTTTATATCTTCTAATTAGTACCACCATTTTATAGAGAGCACATGCAATGCAAGTTTGTTTGCTGTGCCAACAGGGACCAGAGCACATACAGTAGTTTTGCTGTAGTAGAATGATGATGCCATGTGAGCATAAATGACTTGTAGAGTGAGCAGTAGGTAACCAGAAAAGAGTGGAATTTAATAAATGAAATGATGGAGAGTTTTTACAGAGATATAACCATTTTCAAATTACACTGGGTGGGGCACATGATTTCTTTCTTCACAACTAATTAGAGCATGGTATGCTTATTACTGAATGAAAAAGAAATTATTAAAATACAAATGCACTGCATCATATTACTCTGGGTATCAAGAAGCAGAATATTACAATATTCAAATGCTAATCATAGCAGATGACTGTAGAAAGTAGTGTATTTGAGCCGAAACATAAATTATAAATTGTAAACAGTGCATAGGGGATATGTTATAACTGTGTCTCATTTAAATTGAGGCAGGAAGTTTTCTCTGAAGCAGATTATGTGCCTTCATTAAGTTTTAAAATATCCTCTGTAATGTTTTATTAAGATTACTTGGCACAGTGCTTTCCAGACTGGATGGTAGCAATATATACTGGTGGAAACAGCCGCAATGGTAGAGGTGGCTCAGGTGCATTGCTGCACTCCACAGCTTTAAATAGCACACTTCCCAGCCAAGTGCTAGTGCACGTACACTGGTTCTTTTCTATGTAATACCTCTCCCCAAAAATCCTGATGCCTTTGCTCTCTGTACTTGAAAGCAGCTTCAAAACATTTACATGATCAATGTTTGTTGCTGGAGGGATGAAGTTTGCTCTTCCATGGACAAGTGAGAACATATTGATCATTTTATTCTATTTGCTATTTCTAAATTCAATATACCTCTGGAGTCGATAAGCGTGATCGAGAGCATATTCTTTTTTTGTGTGCCTGCTTGTAGCTTGTTCTCAAGATCCAAGATACATTTTTGATTAATCACAAATGCTCTGAGGTCATGGAAAGCAAATGTGTTTGTGGAGTGTCAGCTGATGCTGTCAGATAAATGTCTTAAGCTTAGCCAGAGTTCGTGCCCCAGCTTTAGGCTGTGCCAAATGTCTCCCCTTGTTGAGGCAGATAACAGCTACACTGGAGGCTACTGAGCTGTTTGTTCACTGAAAGGGCTGACCTTGCCATATGAGGCTACAGTCGGGTGAAAAAAACACTGGCGATATTTTAATTGAAACTTAACTTTGTGCATTTTCACCATCTTGAATGTAAATGATTTTTAAATTCCCCTTCTTGCACTAGGGTATGCCCACTTAGCTTCTTCAGTGTCTATCTGGTTACCTGGTCTGGTTGTATGTCTGTGAGCCTCCTTTGATAACTTCCATGTCTTCTGAGAAGCTTCTGACAAGGTCCTTTTGTACAGGGCCAAATAGGGAAGAAGGCCTGCCAGCAAAAATAAACATTTTGGAGGGGCAGTCATTTCGGTTCTTAGATTCTTCTACAATCTCACATGGTGGCCTGGAGATGGGGGTGCATGAGAGGGGTGCTTAGCAGTGCCTTCCTCATCCATGGCAGGCTTTTAGCATCACCTTTATCTCATCCAGGGTGGTTAGTCCTCTATCAAGTTGTTAGACACAGATTAGCAGCGGTGACACAATTGCCAAGCCAACGCCTGCAAGAGGGAGCAAGATGCACCAATCTTGGTTTGTAGTGCTGAAGGCAAAGAGATGGATCATATGGTGTGCATAAATAAGTGAAAACTCCCAGGACTACTTGTGGGCATTTGTTATAAACCCCCTCCAGCTTTCACTCTCTCCCATCTCTCCCAAAACATGTTTGTTCTTTGCTCCAAAGATTATGCTCCTCTTCCCTCTCAAGAAGTTCATGCCGTCATGGGTAAATCATCAGGGCTAATTAGACACAATAATGCTGCAAAAAAAATTTTTTTAAAGGTATAACACATCTGTCATGAACTCCCACCAGATCTCTTGGAAATGAGATAATTTTAATATTTTATGCTGAATACAAAATATCTTGAGGAAATGGTTTTATATTCTGTGTACCAAAACAAAATCTTCAGTGTCAAACAAGTAATACTGTCTAAGCAGCCCTTTAAATGCTGTTATTTCAAATCTCTCCACCCCTAAAATTTAAATTTCATTTTAATAAATTGCACTCAGTATAAAAAAAAAAAGTTCCAGGGAGTAGTAAAGAAAGTACATTGTATGTCTGGAATTTTATTTGAAGCCTGGAGTGTACCCTGATATGGACAATTTTTACCGCAAGTCTTACAGAGATTTTTTTTTAATGAGATGTTTTCAGCTAACATCTAAATCAAATTAAATGTAAATATTTTTCACTTTGAGCTAATTTTAAATGAATCACTGTCTGCTTTTGTCTTCTTTAAAACAATATTTAACATAGAAGTTTAAATCATGTCTTCATGGTCTCCTAGTATGTTTTTAACAGTTTTTTGGTTTGCATAAATTGTCTGTGTGAAAGGGAGGGATTATGCATGTGAGAAAGACATATTTGAATACTTTGAATGGCTAAAAATTGAGCAAATCCCTATTTCATGTTTGTTCTTGGTGGCAGATCACAGATTAATAAAATAAAATTATTAATAAAATTAATACAAATGCCTGATTGACAGACAAATGCACTTAATTAAATTCCAATGAAGTTCTAAGTCAGTCATCTAAATACTAAGCCAGAGACACGTTCTTTAAACAGATCAGTAACCCTTATTAAAAAGAGAAACATATCTGGTTTGGCACATGTGCAAGTACTTCTACACGATGACTGTGTTATTCGTGACATGCAAAAATATGTGTCTCCTCCAACACGGTATTTACATGCAGCTTTTTTTTTACCACCAGGTATGATCCCCATGTATGTTTCAGCTTCACTGTACCTTATAGATTCAAGTAGCATTGCCATGTAGGAGCCCTGTGATAAAGGGGCTCAGCAATTTCATTCAGCAGATATAGAGAAGGTCTGTGCAGGGTGCAGAAATGGCCCTGAGCGCATCGTAACTACAGTGATGGGGGAGCACTTTACAATGTCCAAATCGTGGTAGTCATTAATGTCAGCTTTGGGGGGGAAAATTATAAGCAAATTATTTTTGTCTTCTTCTTGGTATGTTATTTTTATATATACATATCTGTCCTTAGCCTCAGCTTGGCTGGAAAAGCAGGATAGAAAAGGTGAATGAAGAAATAGAATTATCGGTGGAATTAAATCAGAGAAACAACAGAAGTCTTTGTCAGCAAATTTATCAGAAGCGTGGTGCTAAAGGTCTCCTGAAAACATTTTATTGACTCAGGTCCTACCTCAAGTTATTCCTTACAGCATTACTTAGGATATTTAATGTTTGGATTAACCCACCCAAGTTATGAAATGTGTTCTGCCCTATTGTTTCTTATTATTATTGGTCTTGTCCGTTTTCCTTCTGGTTTGCAAATTGTTTAACTGAGCATGAATTCCTCCAGCAGCTGTGTTGAATCAGACCATAGCCAGCTAAGAGCAGCAGAGATCATGTTAAAATTTAAATGGTTTAGGTGGTCATATATAGCAAGTGAATTTGTCACTAATAGAAATAGATTTACTCGATCTCAGAAGACAGCTCAGAATACCTTTTGTCTGTTTACCTATTTGGGTATGTCCAAGGATCAACTGCATTAAAAGGGGTGGTCCGTGAGCTGAGTTCTGCCTGTGGGATGTGCTCCACATCCTTGGCTTGGGAGCTCTGGGCAGGGTAGCATTAAAGTCCTCTGGCTTCTCCCAGATCTGGTCAGAGAGCATGTTCTTACTTTTACATCTAAATTTATTTTTAATTGAGGACTATGCAATTAGGAAAGTTGCTGAGTTTCACAGGCAGTGTTCACCTGCTCTGTTTTTTAACTATATTAATTTGGGTGCCACCTCATTGCCCTTGCATCTTGAAGTTCATGATCTGGTTCCCTTGCAAACCAAGTTAATTTTGTCCACTGCTGGCTTTTAATTAGATATTAAGAGAAAATAAGACTATGTTGCTTGTAGTCAGAGTATGGTCTTAGTGTATCCTACATGGGAATGAACATTTGTGTTTTAGCACTTCAGCAGGGGCAAGAGATAATTGCTTTGCTACATCTAAACTCAGTGAGAAAGGTTGGGCATCCTCTAGCTACAAAATAAACTTAATAAAGCTAATGAGGCAACTTGGAAAATGAGGTAAGGCATAGCTGTGCTCAAAAGTCACAGAGAAGTATCAAGGAAATCAGCTTTGCAGAGGAGGTATCTGATTTGTTCAGCATAAATGTAAAGGACCTACCTGTCTCTTCCCACTGAGGACCCAGGCTCCCTGAGACAGGCTGTGTTTTTCTGCAGAAGGACTTACCTGTCCCTTCCCACTGAGGACCCAGGCTCTCTGAGGCAGGTTGTGTTTTTCTGCAAAAGGAGAAGAGGATAAGTACAAGCTTACCTTCAACTGGTCAAGGCAAGTGAAAGCAAAGCAAAAACATTAATTTAAAGAACAGCAAGATAAAGCCATATGGGTATGTGCATGAAGATGAGCAACTGACCCTTTGCACTGGCTTTGGCCTCTGGATGTGCGTGACAAGAGGGGCTGTCAGTATTTAATCTATCCTGATTGTGAACAGCAAATGTCAACCCCCTTTCTGTTTGTGTTACCCATCTTTGCTGGGCACAAGTTCAGAGTTTCTGCAGGGGCCTGCAAAAGGCATTTCTGGACAGGACCGTGAGAAAAGTGTAATCCATCAAAATTAGGTGTCCACAGTGATGTGTTGATGGTGAAAACCTGACCATGTTTTTCCATCAGTTTTCAGCTGGTCTTGTTAAAAGAAGCCACTGGGTGTTATGCGCAGCTTCGTGGTGCCAGGTCCACCTTGGCAGTGCGAGATGCACTTGGTCTGCCCTGCTCTTGGAATGGTCCTTTTAACATATGTGTCAGTAGATGTACTTCTCTGAAAACTGTTAACAGTAGGTTCTGTATTGTAAGCAACTGTGCAAAGTTCTCCTGTATTCTGAAATTTGAAAAAAGAGAAAGAAGCAATGGGCACAAAATGCTGTTGTGTGGTGTGACAGTATTTGTCAAAAGGAGTAGAAGCCTAATTATTCTCATTCTTTGCAGGCATTTCAGGAAAAAAAAGAGCTTTATTGAGGAACTTGAAGAAAGTTAATCAAGTAGGTCTGCAGAAGTTTATGTACAAATTGCTGAATTTAACCTTGGAGGGCCAATGGATGAGCTTACCGGAGGCAGGAGTGAGTTCAGGATGAGACTGGGCAGAAGGCAGGAAGCTCATGTGTTAGTAAATAACAGTGTCTTGAGAACAGTCATGAGCATTTGGAATGTGGCTGCCTCTGATTTTGTGATCCTCACACAATTTCTGGTGGATCACTACCCATGCCAATGGGTACTCTTTAGGCACAGTTCTGGAGCAAGAATGCCATCACCCTGTTTTGGGGCAGGGGAGAGTTTGGTTTAAGGACAGACACAGGCTATTTGGTGCTAGCTGGATGCAGTGCCCAGCAATGTTCTTGCTTGTGTTAAATTTATCAACATAAACTAAGTCTGTGAGCTCTGAAAGTGAAAAAACCTTTCTTATGTTAGACATGATCAAGAAAGCCGAGCTGGCAAAGGAGGCAAAGAGAAGACTCCATGGTCAAAGCTGTAAAATACTAAGAAACGCCTTTATTTACAATAACATTTAGGAGGAGTATCTGCAGGGCAGAGGTTCATTAGCAAGACAAGGGAAAGGCAACATAGTGACTGTGGTCTAACTGGTGAGCCTGGTAATCAGTTCTGACTTTAATAAATCAGGTGAGAATGGTTTTAGGGATGTTAAACAGGATTTCCACAGCAAGAGCAGACAAGGTGAGCCACAAAAAAACAGTTCCAGAAAACAGAGAGAGCATCAGATTTCATGATTTTTTTTTTAAAAAAAGTTTATACTGGATTTTTACCTCTGTTTTCGTTGTCCATTGAAGACATACATTTAGCAACATAAATGCAACTCTTTCAAAGCTGAATTTTTTACTATGCTTATATAAATTTTACAAGTTGATTAAGTGTTTCTAGTTATGTTTTGGGTCATAGCAATATCTTTATCAGCAGCATAATTCATACTGTATCAGCTAGCGTGACACTAGAGAAAAGTATCAGTTTATTCTTTAGAACTAATTGGCTTCACTACATAGTTCAGAAGTCATTGGCATCTAGTCAAACCGTGCTCACAGAAAATGCACAACAATAATAAACTCATATCTGTTAGTCACTGTATTGCAATTAAGTTTAAATCAATGATATCTGACTCAGTATCATTATTTTAAAACTGTGCATCACAATATAAATACTAAAACAATGAGATTCAGTAGTGTGGTCTCTTTTGTCCACCCGGTCATCAGCAACATGACTGTCACTCTTACAGAATTATTTTGGAAATGCAAAATCAATTCTTAGAACCATATATTTATGGTCCTAGTTGACAGAAAGTTAAATATGAGTCAGCAGTGCCCTGGCTGCCAGGAGGACCAACTATATTCTGGGATGCATCAGGCACAGCATCATCAGCCAGTTGAGGGAGGGGGTTGTCCCACTCTGCTCTGCACTGGTACGGTTTCATCCTGAATATTGTAGCAGTTTTGGGCACCACAATATAAGAAAGATATAAAGCTGTTAGAGAGTGTCCGAATGAGGGCTAAAAAGAGAAGGAAGAGCTTTAAGGGGAAGCTGTATGAGGAGTGGCTGAGGTCACTTGGTGTGTTCAGCCTAGAGGAGAGGAAACTGAGGAGAGACCTCATCACAGTCTACAGTCTCCTCATGATGGGAAGAAGGAGGGGCAGGCACTGATCTCTTCTCCAATATAACCAGTGACAGGACCTGAGGAAATGGCCTGAAGTTGTGTCAGGGAGGTTTAGGCTGGATCTTAGAAGAAGGTTCTTCACCCAGAGGGTGGTTGGTCACTGAAACAGGGTGCCAAGGGAAGTGGTCACAGCACGGAGCCTGACAAAGTAAAAAAGTGTTTGAATAATACTCTCAGGCACATGGTGTGACTCTTGGGGATGGTCCTGTGCAAGGCTAAGGGTTGAACTTGACCCTTGTGGGTCTCTTCCAACTAAACATATTCTCTGATTCTATAATTCTCATTTTAGTAAGGAAGGGCTGTGTAGTATAATCATTCTCAAAATCAGTATGTTTTTGGGGAAGTAAAACAAAATACAGGGTGCTAATAACCACAATAAAAAGATAGAATTGTAAAGAGCAGGAAATTTGCTTGGGGAAAAAGAAGAAAAAGCATGGTTTTATTTTACATTTCAGGTTTAGAGAAGACAAATACATGGCAAGAGTAACACTGGTCTTTGTTCTTTTTCTTTTTCTTTTTTTTTTCTGTTTTAAATAGTTGTGTATTATGTGTTTGTTTAGTGCCTACAGTTATTAAGAGCTGCCTGGAGGATGGACGGTGATGGCAGTTTCATCCCCACCTTTCTAATCTGTCCTGTCCCCTCTGAGCAAATGTTAGCACAAGTGACAGAAATGGGGACAAGAGAGTGATGGATGGGGCTTAGGAAAGCAGGATAAGTGGTAAGGTGGAAAAAGGCTGGGGAAAGGAAAATATGTCTCTCTGAAAGATTTCATCAGCTTTAAGCAAGAGCCACTGTGTCCAGAAAGACTTGTTCAGGCTTCCTCAGGAGGCTGCCAGTGGAGGGACCTTATCTTCTGATGCTGAGAAAGAAACATTGCAGTGCCGAGTGACCCAGCCTCTGACATTTAATTCAGGTTTTTCACTGATGCCAGTCTGCATCATCTTTCCTGTTTTAAGACTGCAGAGAGAAAAATCTCTGCAGAAGCGGAGTTGATGTTGCAATGCACAAGAACTTATTTTTCAGAAATAGACATGTAAAAAATGCCAAATCTAGCAATAAAACATCTGTCTTTGTTTTATGATGCTTGCAGTGGTTTAAACTACAGGCATGTGTCTGAGATCTTGACCGTTCAATAGATCTCTGCTGCAACCTGCTCTACTGCTTTTCACTGTGGGAAAAGAGTATGAGTGGTGCCTATGAACTGATAAAAATTTATCTTCATAATGAGATGTGAGCTGAAACAAGAACTGCTTGATCTCTACAGATGATTTTCACATTATAATGTTTTAGGCTAATTTTTATCACAAATAAAATTCATGGATTATTTTTTCAGTGCTAGCTATTGCATGCCCATGCCCAGCCTCTTGAAAGTCCAAGATGATCTGCGTATCTTTTCAAAGGACTGCTGCAGGCAAGTGGAAATGAGACCTGAGGCACTGAAAGATTTGCACCTTATTAAAATGTCCTTACAAATACCCACTCAGATATCTTGTATAATCTTCTATCGGTGCTGTATCTCCGCTTCAGTTTGTATGACATTACATGTTTTGAATAGGATAAAGGCCCACTGCCACTGTCAGTCCTGGTTCAAGCCCAATATTTATCTGCTCCTTTGTGGATGCCATTTTTTATCGGGTGTCCAGAAGAGCATTCCTCTGCCAACACACCATTTCCTCATGCATTGCTCTTTGGCTTGCATGATTTCTGGAGAGACAAGCTCAGACCTGGATGCTTTTCCTCTCCATGATAGAGAAAAGGGATATCTCTGGTGTCTGCTCTGAGGAGAAAGTTCATTCATGTGCAAATTACCAGTTGCCCTTTATTTGCTTGGTCCATGGAGAGTGCGCACACAGATAAAAGGCTCGGTGGGTCAGGGCTGAGTATGTGCCGGTTTCTCCCATGGCCATGATGACAGCGTTAGGGTTGTTGTCAAAGATTATCAGACAGGCTATGGTGTCTTATCATTATTTACTTGCAGGGTAGCACATAAAACAAAATTTGGCACATGGGAGGCTTTTGCAGCATTTTAGCTGAGAGTGCATTGCAGGTGCATGGTGTTGTTACCATCAGCCTTCAGTACCAGTAGTTCTGCATATCTGACTTTATACTGAAGTGCTTTGCTTTAGGGAGGACGGAGGGAGAGCATGTACCAGGTTTCTTCTGCCCTCTGCAGAAAAAAAAAACAAAACAAAAAAACCAAAAAACCAACAGGTATTATGTGAAGAAAATCACTTCTAAAATCTTATATAAAAACCTGGCAGAGGGAAGGTTGCACTAGTTTGAACTGAAGCCCCTTTAGATTTTGATCTTGCATGCTTGTAATTTCCAGCTATAACATTGAATGGCTCTCAAATTCTCCAAACACCTTGTATCTCATTTAATAACATAGTTATAATGTATTTGTCTACCTTACAACTGTATTTGTACTGGCATAAAAAGTGTACAGCATCTGGAATCTACA
This sequence comes from Mionectes olivaceus, assembly GCA_035041425.1. Lineage (NCBI taxonomy): Eukaryota > Metazoa > Chordata > Aves > Passeriformes > Tyrannidae > Mionectes > Mionectes olivaceus. Next base: position 2,449,705 of record JAWWMA010000100.1, on the reverse strand, counting down.
AAATCAGTTACCTGTCACTCGATTACCTTTCACTGTATTGTAGTAAAGAATCATTATGGGTCTGATAGGCAGTGGTGATGTAAGTGCATTTTGTGTGCCATTTTCAGATCAACAATTAACCACATAAAAGTAAAGTTGTTAAGTACATCCCTTTTAGTTTAAGAAGGCAAATCATAAATCAGGAAGAATATTAATCTTATTAGATGTAAATTCAAGACCCAACGGGTTTAATCTATTAGGTCAGCATCAGATTAGAGATCAGGCCTATCCTTTACTTCAATAGCAAGTAGATAAAAGTCACTTGTGCTAGCATATTGCTTTTTACTTTTGTGACAGTGTTATGAATGCCTCTTAAAAGGCTTTTGTGGGGGAAAAAAGCAAACCTTTTAACATATTTTAAAAACCCTAGAAATTAAATGGCTCAGACTGGATTAGGAGAGTGAGGATTTAACTTGTTGCACATGCATTTTATATCTCTCATGAGAATTCTTTTCTTTTTCATTGTTATTAATGATATCACATTTTTGTGTATAATATTGATGCTACTGAAATCACTTAATGGCTTTATTTGCCAGACAGAGCCTGTCTGAAAAAAGAAAGTTGTGGATGCTAATATTTTGAAATTCTCCTCCCTTGTTGTTGAAATTGCATTTTGAAAATTCACAGTTTCAGAATCTAAGTTGCCTCTTGATCTTATCAATGAATGTTGAAGCCAGTGTTTTCAAAGCCACCCATAACTGCACTTTTTGTCTGTTTTTATTGATTAGCAAAGCTGGGGATAAGAAGAAAATTCAGAATATGATAAAAATCCATAGTTCACAATCTCATTTTACTTTCTTCTGCACATACTTTCAGTACACTTTACTGGTCTGTCCCACTGTCTGTCATCCCTGCCATGGAGTGGTAAAACACAAGAAGCAATGCTGTGCATCCTAGCTTGTGTTCAGCATTTGGCAAAGGAAAGGTTTGGTAAGTTGGTTCAAAAGTTTAGTTGATAACACCCAAAATGAGCTGCCATGGGGAAATTGCAGCTTACGTCCAGGTAGTAATTCACATGGAGCATTTGGCAACATGAGATAGCAGGTAATGACAGCAGTGAAGGCTACAGTTTGAATAAGTCCTGATTTAATTGGATTGATAAAAGCAGTGTTCTTAGCTGCAAGCCTATCTAGCTGTATAGTATCCTTAGTTCTAGTGTGATGTAACCTTATCAGTATAAAAACACATTTTCTGAAAGGTATGTTGGTAACCAGTCTCAAAAACACTTAGGAGAGTTAGTAGAAGGATGTGGATTTTCAGTAATATCGACGTGTTTGTATAGTAAAAATATTAAAATGTTTGGTAGTTCTATATGTATACAAATATACTTCATGTATGTACGTATGGAACATAGTACACAAATACACTATTTACTTAATATAAGATGCAACGGTCTGTGGCAATTTTCCTAAGAATATATTTTATACATCTGTGAGGATATATATATGATTTAATTATATGACAAATAAAAATATTTGAAGGTAGTGAACAGATTTGTTTATATGAATCTTTTACTTATCAGGATAGCTGATCTCAAATGTGGAATTCTTATTTACATTGTGCCATAAATAAGCATTCTTATACATGCAGAACTATACATAACAATAAGGAGCAAATATCAGTGCTAAACCCAAACCTTTACTTTGGAGAACTCAGTCTACAGCATACATGAGTGCTGTGTGTCAAATCATGGTGTGGATTGAATGAACACTGCAGTGCAATTAACTGACTGTGTGACTTTTTGGCTGGGATACTCCATTGTCTTTATCTTACGAAGCCAAGTCATGTGCTTGATGTAAAGCTAAAAGTGAGTCAGATTTTTGGGTGGGCTTAGAGTACATTTGTGCTGAGAAGTGCATTTGCAGTCACACACCAGGTTTGTGTTTGTAGGTGTTGTGATTTATGAGCACAAGTTAGTAAATATGCTGCAAATTATGTCTGCACTTAAAACTGTGTGAGATTTAAAAACTTGCATGCTATTTGCATGACATTTAAAGTCTGATCACACTAGAGCAGGTCCTGCTACCTGGTAGTAAGAACATGATTTTCACCAACTTTCCCCATTGATTATGGGACCACTGCAAAGAGGGAAAATAGCTTCATGCAATTTTGTGCTCTCCATTATGTATCATTAATTCATGGCAAACAACTCTTGTGCAGTTTTAGATCTGAGCTGTTACTTCCAAACTGTTCCATTTCACCTTCGTGCAACTTAATGGCACAAAGATAGTTTTGTTATTGTTTTTTAGGGAAGGTACAAAAGCAACGACAAAAACTGATCTAATGTTGTAAAGCCAGTGTAACAGTAATTCTTATAGCTGTGCATCTCACTGTTTTCTGGATTACTTTGCAAATAATAAATCAAATTCTTCCTCAAGGTGACATGTCAGTAATTTCAAATTTGATTAGCTTTATATGAAGGATGTTGATACATTTCTACATGAATCTTTGACAGCTCGGCAGACTGACAACCTTAACACTTATAGTGCCCCTTTGTGACAGTGTGGCACACTGAAATAATATTAAGCTACTTAAATCTATAAAACTATGGGGATTCTGGTCAGGGTATGGCTCAGCAAGCTTGACTTTGGCTAGTTCCTCCCGAGAGGATCTGGGACATGGAATAACTGTTCTAGAATTTTGCTGGTTTTATTTTTTGACATCATAAAAGAAAACAGATGGGTCTGAAGGGTAATATCTACATCATGCAGTACCATGCCCCAGAATTTCAAGCTTATGAGTGATGGAGACAAATCCCAAGAGATCCAGAGGATGTTTAATCTCCATGGCTGTAGAGTCGTGAACCACACCATATGTAAAAGAAGGCAAAGAATAGTGGTTTTAAGCACTGCCACCTGATGTGCAGTATTTCTTTGTGGATGGAGCTTTGTGAAAGTGCCAGGTTTTTGTCATTTCATAGTTAAAACTTGTTACAAATTCACAACTCAAACATTCCTCTTAGCAAAAGTGCCACAGAAGAACAGACTTATGTTGCCACTTGTGCAATGATCTATCTTTATTTTCTTCAAGGAGGCTGTAAGGGAGCCTATATGGATTGCAAAGTTGGCAATTTTATGAAATGAGGCAGTTTTCAGGTATTTATTTTTAAAAAGTGAAAAGCTAAATTCTTTTAGTCTTGTTTTTATTCTGACTTCATATTTTTCACATTCTTATTCACACACTTTATCCACATTAAGGAAAGTTAGTCTTAAATCAGCATATGCATCATGAACTCTTTAAAAAAAAACTCAACTCACCCTTGCCTCCCTGCTCCCTGAAAAGCCTGTCAATTAGTCTGCTATGCTTAATGACATTACTTCAATTTTGAGAATAGATATTTTGAAGGGGAAGAACTTGAAAAATCCAAAACCAGCAATGAAGCCCAATAACTGTTGTTCAACAACCTAATTTATGTTTTATGCACATTTTACATTCTGTAGTGGGTTAGCTGCTGAATTTCTAGCCTTAGAGAGTTAAATAGATGAAATATTCTATTTTAAGAGAGAAATGTTAATGTTAGTGCCCAGTTTGCATTCAAGACAAGGGGAATAGAAGAGTACTTGTCCTGAAAATCTGATTAGTAATTGGAAAGTTTTTGCCAAATAGGTAGAGGCTGATGCCCAGCAGAACACTGTCTGTTAGGGCATCTGCACATGAGCCCTTGGTGGAAGAGATGTCATTTTCCTTCCCTGGAAAATGATCAGGAAGTAAAAAGGGCACCTGTGGATGCATGGGTTAAGGGTGTCTGCTGGAATAAATCCAGGAGCTATAACATTATTTCAGCTCAGAGTGTCTAAGAACTGGGCTTTTGGCATTAGCAGTTTCTGTACTGCACAGAGCCATGGTATGGTGTCCTGTGGTGCTGAGCAAAAAATATCCTGTGTGTATGTACACCCACATCTGTCATTGCCAAGTCCAGGAGAAATGTTGTGATATGACACTAGTAAACAGAGCAACAGAAAGTAACTGGTAAAAGATGTTGGCCATAAAACGTGAATAAGAGTGTGCAACGTGTTGTGTTATCTGAATGGTAACATGTTGCACAAACTGTAATTGTTGTAAATGTGAATGTTTATAGAGGTGGTTTCTTCTTTTGGCAGATTAATGCTTTTGTAAATTGCCTGGCTTGTTATATATTTTGTGTGAAAATCGGGTACCTGCTTTTGAAACTGAACCTTTTAGGACTTGACTGGACTCAGCAGATTTTCTATATTTGAAATTGATCAATTAAATTGTTTGGGGGGGGGTAATTGATTCTATTTGCTCAGAGTGGCCTGTGGCTAAGTCATCCTTCCTTTTTATCTCATTTGAAGAATCCTATCACCTTAGCACAGAAATGTATGGCTAATAGCTAAAGCAAGGAAAGAAACAGTGCATGGCTATTCTTCCAAAATAAGTAACTCATTATACATCATAGCATCATACATCATACAAAGTAAAAATTTAGATGCAGTGTTTTTTCCTGTAGGATAATCATTAAAACTGCCATTGCTGATGCTAAAACTGCCATCTGTGATCTCTTGTGTGATTTGCATACAGTATTTTTTCATTTTCTTTATCACTGTTGTGTTAACCAAACATCAAAACTAAGTAACAGTTAACTAAAACCATGGAACCAAACTTCAAGGATGAGTCTACAGATGCATGTGATGTGGTTTCAGAATAGTATTGCTTTGAGTGATCATTCTTAGCCCAAACAATGTATGGAATATGCAAACTTTTAATTGACTTATGTTACAGTGACTGACCCGCTAAAGCTCACACTAGATCAAACGGCAAAGTACAAACATTTTGTGTTTTATACTTTTGTGCTCTTATCTGGGCTGTGTCCTTCAAGGGCAGTTTGTCCCCTGCAGAGAGTGCTGCTGTACAACTCCTTCCTTTTGCCACTAGATTTGCAGAACCATGGGGTTTGTGCATCCCCAGACTGAGCCAACCTGTGATGTCCATCGGAATTGCTACGTTCAGCCCATCACTGGTGTTACTCAATTCCTTTGCTAGTTTAGATGCTAATGCTTCAGCAGTTTTTGGTGGACTACCTTAGGAAAAGTTGCAGAAAACCAATTATTTTGGCTTGATATGTGGTTTATTTTGAACAGGCAGAAGAACAGAATAACAGACTGCTATGAAACAAAGGTCACCTCACTTAAATGCAGGAGGGGATCTCATTGGTGCATTAAAAGTTCCATAATCTTTTCAAATTACTGTCAGTCATCATCTCATGGAAGAATGAAATAATAGAAACATTAAGCTTTTAGTTGCTTTGTTATGTGACTTTCAGTTTCCTTATTGTGTACCTCATTCACCTCTTTTTCCATAACAAATTATTATTTCTGTATTATCTCTTATTCTTCACAGCAATCATAATGCAATTACTTTTGGGTTAAAATAACAGTTACTGTCAGGTAGATTAAGATAAAAATACAAGAGTGACCATTAGAGGAAGCTTTACTCTGGGTGGTGACCTGGAATCTCTGGATTTAAGAAACTGCGTAAGTGGTGTCTTTCTACCAGCAAAGATCAGAAAGCCAGCTCAGCTGTGAGCTGTGATAAAAGATCATTGCTTTCAGTGAGACTCATGCCTGCAGATACTCAGAAAAATCCTCCTTGGAGCTTGTGGCTTTATAATGCTTTTTCCAAAAATCAGATTAATTCCTTATTAATATTCTTTTAAATAACCATTAGTTCTTGCTTTAAATACTTGGATTTTTTGTTATCTTAATTTCTGTCACTAGCCACGTAACAGCCAATGTACATTTTGTAGCATTGTACTACAGGAGTTTCCCATATCCAAACTCCATTACATTCTCCTTTATTTACTTGTTGTACTGCATTAGAAGTGAGATTATTGCTGCAAAGTCTGTTTGGACCAGCTCTCTCTAACTCACAGGCAATAGCTGGGAATACAGAGGAGTCCAGCAGAAAAATGTACAAGTGATCTTCAAGGGAGCACAAAACCCTACACAAGATAGACACAAACTATACCAGAGCAGCACCAGTAAGCACCATCCCCCTCAGTTTTGCCTGAACCATTCTGACATTAACTAAACAGAGTGTCCTTAACTTGTCCCTTCAGTGTGCATGCTTCGAATATTAATATGGTTTTCTGTGTGCAGTCTCTTTTCTTCAGTCACACTGAGACGAAGAAAGGCAATTTTATCTTGTGATGCTCTATGGCTGCAGGTCAGTTGCAGAGTTGGAAATTTCAGCGGCAGTGTTTGGGCTCAGACACATGGACCAGTGAAGTGAGGTGAAGGAGCTGAGAGTATTAGCACAATGGATTGTCATCTTCTCAGTGAACCACAGCCAATGGAGAATGAAGCACTGACAGTTTTGTCTTTACCCAGAGAGAATGAGTCTTCCACAAGACTGCTCTTAGCTAGTTTGGAAGGTCATGTCCTCCTGTGCCTCTCCTCCCTTCCATGTCTGCCCTCCTGTCCCTGCTGTGTCCAAACTGCCTGTTGTCTCCATCTCTGCCTCCCAGCCTCTCTTTGCAGTCAGTTCCTGCTTTTCAAGGTCTTTCCTTCACCTACAAAGGTGTTCCCTTCACTTTTGTTGATGTTCACATGCCAC
>JAWWMA010000100.1:2431016-2443044 GCA_035041425.1 Mionectes olivaceus | reverse complement strand
GCCCCCCAGTGACTAGTTCTCCTCTCTGTTTCCATTAGGCTACTTTTTTCCCTTCTCCCTTTGCTTTGCCTGCATTTGGGGCCCAGGACAGTGCTGCCTGAACTTAGTTCTAGTGCCTGATGCCACAACAGCCCACTACATCTGGCAGCAGCAGTGGCAAAATAAAGTCTGGCTCGGCCCATTTGCCCTGAGTTGGAGCTTGCCCATTGCAGATACCAAGAGGAATCTTGGGCCGGAGTTAGACTTCCAAATTCTGGGGACTCTGTGCTGAGCATATGCATACAACATTTTTCAAACTCTTGAGACTAGGCAAAAAGCTGTGTGGTTTCTCATGGGAACTGCAAAAGGATGACAGGGAAATTTACCTTCCAAATTTCATATTATTGCTTTGAAAAATAGAGACACAGGAGCTACTCAGCAAAATTCTTATAAGGCTTTCTTTTCTTTTCTTCTTGGCTTTTTTCTTCCCAACAGGGGTAAAACATATCTTTCCTCAATCTTATTTCCTAAAGTGACTAGATACTTTCAGTTGAAACAAAATATAGTAATAATCAGCCTAAGGCAGAGACAGGGCATGGGAATTTTCAACCCAAATACTGAACTTGGCAAAATTTATAAGTGACTGAAAACAAGCTCTTGTAAAGGGAACTATTGAGATCCCAAACTACAGAGGACCTCCTTGCGTTATACATGAAAATCAGGTAAGAATACCTCTGTGATCCATTTGGGATATTCAAAACAGTTAAAAAGAGTCTGCTTTTTGTATTTCAGAAACCCATCTTAAGCAATGCATGTCATAAGGATGCATTTGGTTTTAACACTTCTCAGGCCATACCAAAGCTGTTACATCTAGTTGATTTGCTAAGCATTTCTTTCACAAATTTTTTTTATTAGTATTGTTGTGGGATTGGTTTGTGTTTGGTTCTTCTTTTGTGAAACTTAAGTACTTGCATGCACATTAGAAGTCCAGCCCAGTCAGTGTTGTGCCAGTTGAGCAGCAGGATGCCTTCAAGGTGCATCCTTAGTATCCCCGGAACAGAAAATAAGACAATAATGACAAATGAGATGATTCTTCATTCACATCAGCAGCAAAATCACTTCCCATCAGCACCCCTGTGCCTAAGCTTATGTGAAAAATCCTGATACTTCCATCTATTGCCGTGGTAGTAGATGGGATGCATTTCCACCACAGGAACAGGATTTGCATGCACCATTTCTCTTTCTTTGAAAGAGAAGGACCATCTTCTCAGTGTGCAGAATGGGGCAGGGTGTCCATGCCAAGGCTCTGTGCAAGTTTCTGCAGCTGCAGAAGACATGACCATGGTGAGCAGGCTTCACTGCTCCTCTCACAGCTACAGCTGCTGTCGTAGTCCTGCTTTGCTGAAGGCATTTTGGCATGGAAGCAGGTTCGCCTTGTTATGTGAGTTCTCTGAAGGGAGAAGACATAAATCTTCTCTATCAGACCTGTTCCTCCCAGACTTTTCATACCCATTCTTCCATTGCAGACACCCAGATGCATGGGCTTCAACATCGGACAGAGCTTCCTGAGCTGCCTGGCTACTGGTTTCTTCAGTTTCTTCAATTTCACAAAGGAGAGATAAGCAAGGGAGCGAACCTTATATTTACAGTGCCCTGTCCCCTCAGTTTGCACTCCTTCCTTGCACAGAGGTGGTCTTGTAGGCTTTCTGTGTGTCTGCATGCTATCCTGGAAAAGCAATTCTGAAATTTGAAATTCAAATGAAAATTTTGAATATTTGTGCTGTAAAACTTTATCAGGTTCCTGTGGAAAGTAACCATCGACAAAGCTACAGAGATACTGATATGAAGTGTTCATGTCATTCTGGTGCTGGAACTGTAAAACATGATAAAGCAGATGGGATTGTTGTTTACTGCAAGTTCTTTGCCTTTTAGTCAGTCATAGATTTTTCACTTTCACAGCAGAGTGGAAAAAGAAATGTTTTCTTAATTTAATATGGAAATATATTGTGACTGTAATGTTTCATTTATCCCCAGACTAATGGGGAATGTACTGTATGTGTTCCAGCCACAGTGTAAGTTTTCCTGAAGTGTTTATATAAGAGGTCCTCTCTAACTTCCCCGTACAGGAGACAGTTTTCATATTAACTCATTGGAGGATCTTTTGTGAGCGGTGGCTGTCAAACTGTGCTTGTCTGTGCATTTCTGCATAATGATATTGCTGTTATTTAGAGTAACTCAGCTCCTACCTCAATCTTGGTTTCCACCATACTGTTTTTCCCTTACATGTCAACAGTTTGGTTTAAACTTGTTTTGAAAAAACAATCTATAGTGGTTTAGACAAACGAAACCAAAATGGAGCAATAAGTATTAAGAGTTATGCATGGGCCACAGACAGAAAGAATTCCCCAAATATATTTAAGTGATTTTCTTCCTGTGTTTTTTAATACAATATTTGTAGGCCAACTGTGGCAATAAGTGATAATTTTAATACAAGATGACATAATTCCTGTTCAGTGATTCTTCTGAGAGAAATTACCCTGACAACTCTTCTTCTTTTGTTCAATTTTATGAAAAAAACAAAAATGAGATTTTTAATGTAAGGAAAAGAAAATAATTTGAATCACCAAGTTTTGAAACTCATTTACATATTTCATCTCTCTTCCATTTCCAAATGTACTTTTCCTGGCAGTTTCTGTTTCCATCCACAGCTCCCAAAGTTTAACCATCTTTCTAGCTGGGAGAGACTAAATCAAAGTTTTCTTCAGAACCCACTAAATGCGTGACAAAAAATTCTCTACCATGACTCAAGGGACCTTGCTTGATTTTTCCACAGTCTGTCTCAGCAGAACTGGTTCTGCTGGAAGACTCCACATGGAAAGATCAGTTGGTAGATCAGGATTGTATTCTAAAATGAAAATTGCATTTGGAAATGCACTAAAGTCATTAAGCCTCATTGTTTTCTGTCTTTGGGTGTTTAGGTTTTTATTTTTTCTGTGGGTGGTAGGGAAATGATAATTTTTTTTCTTCAACATTGAGGTGGCTGTGTCAGCTTGAAGATACACATTTGGAGCTTGATTTTATTTATTTTATTATTTTTTTAAAGGGTAGTAGTGAATGAGTCCCTGTTCTGAAACAAGTATGGTCTCCCAAATTCCCAAATGAAGTTTATTTAATTATTTTGGTACTAAAATGAAATTGTTAGAAACTTTGCCACTCTGCAATTGGAGATTTAAAACTGAATTAGGAGAAAGACACTGATTTTGGGGCTGTTTTCTATCCTGATGTGTTTTTCCTGTGGATTCAAGGCAGAACATGATTTGCAGTTTCTTCAGGCGAAACTACTATCTGTTCTTATCCCTCTGACTCCTGGTACCACTGAGCCTTCCCTGCTCTTAAGGATTTGTTTGGTTGGGGTGGTTTTTTTCGTTAAAATGTACTTAGTATTTCCCTTCATGTTCATTCCAGACTTTTGAGTTCTTCCTTCTGCTCTGGGCAGACCCACCTACTGTGCTGACGTTTGTGTGTCTGACTCCTGTAGGTGGAGATGTCAGGAGCAGTGTTGGCAGAGGTCAGCACATCCCAGCACACAACATACCTTCTTGTCTGCCATACGGCTGCCTTCAACTTCACTCTACCTGCACCTCTCTTCACTGCCTTCCCCAGCTGATGCCAGTCTTGAGCTCTCTGCTGCCTGACTGGCTTGCTGCCCTTGCATCCTGAGCATCACCTGTGACTGATTTGGGGTGGCATTGTTAAGAAGAGGTAGGAAGCAAGGCACGTGCACAAGCGAAATGCAGTGAGCACTTCCAGGCAGAGCTGCCGTTTGCTGCAACAAGGAAGAGCATTAAGCGGGGAATGAAATGCAGCTTTGTGAACATTAATCTCAAAGACTCCCTCTAACGACATCTCTGAGGTTAAGTCACAGGAAGTGTGATATTATTAAGCTTAGTTAAATTTAGTGTAATTCACATCTGCAAAGCCTTTGTGGATTAGTGTTTAGTTTTAAATTACTGGTTTCCATGACATGGGAGCTTCAGAGTATCCCACATTAAGTCTTGATGTGTTATGAATAAGGGTGCAGAAGCCTGAAATCCATGTGGCCCACCAAAACCCCTGAAGTTCCTGAGTAATTCTGAGGCAAATATGCAATTTATTTAGTCAACTGCAGCTGGGATGGCAACCATACAAAGAGTTATTTCCTCCTTTATTTGCTCTCCCAGCATAGCTGTGGGGAACAGCCGCTGGAGATGAGCTCTTTTACGAAGCTGTGTTTATGAGCAACATTGTTTGACTGATGCAGCTGATGCTTGCAGCACAGTTCACCTCATCATACTGTAATAGGTGCAGACCTGTATTGATTACCATGACTTGCGGGAGAGAAAAATCTTTGCACTTCAGATTGGGTATAAATTATAATAGTGTCTCCAAAGGCTGTGAGTTACAGAAATGGCATTCTTCTGAGACAGCTGCATCTAAAGCTGTTGTTGCATAGATTATTAATTTTGTGATTGCAGCAACAGGTGTACTTGACCCACAACAATGATCATTGTCCATAAAATCCCACCATCTGGGTTCAATCATCTGCTGTCTTCAAGAATGTTCATTAGCAAGGACCAGCTAATACGAGAAGGTTAACCCTACTATAACCTACACTATATTGGAGTAAATTCACTGGTAAAATAGCACTGTCTTCTCACCATCTTTCTCACTAATACAGTTATGAGACTCTTCGAAGTGGCTTATATAGGTACTAAATGTACAGGGCATGTGTGTGTAAAGCTGTTATCTGTGTACATACCTAGCTGGTAGCTGGTGAAACACAAATGAGAAAAATGTATCTGGTACGGTTTAGCCATAAATGACTTATAGCAAGTGCACAAGGCTTATTTGCACCTCAAGGTAGCAAATTGTTTGCCGTTTTTGCTGAGAAAATTTTTTATACTTATTTCACATAACTAAAACATTGTCAAAATTAACAGATGTTGTCAATGACTCCCAAAACCTGATATTTTAACTCCATTTTTTACTTTGTGATTGTATTCTGGTGTCCCAGCTTCATTTTCCATGGCATTTTACAAACTTGGACATGGTTTCTTTCACCAGGTCACTAAGAAAATGTACTGAATTTCCCATGAAACTGTCATTCTCACTTAGGAGATCAGTGATCAGCACCTCATTTCTCTGATCACACAGGGCAGGGTTACTGCATTTTCACAGATGTGTCCTCTTTTTCTGCCCTTGCTACTGCACCTGGGTGGTAACGCATCCAGTGTTGAGCTTTTTTCAATTACTTGCCAAAGCCAGACCTGGGACTTTCTTTTGCTCTTAAGAAAGAAGAAAATGTGGAGAGGGAAGATGTGTTTGGTGCCAGCAACTGGAATACAATGGTGTTACTGAGGAGATCTTGGATGAGCACAGTGGCAGTAAGGTAGAGGAGGTCTTGCTGAAAACATTGAAGTCAGAAAAAGGCAGAAATTGGTGGGCCATGAGGACAGGAGAGCTGGGGTCACAGATGCAGCAGGGTCAGGTGATGGGCAAGAGTTCAAGAAGAGCTGCCAAGTGAAAAACTTGTGGAAGAGGAGTTCAAAAGTGAGTGTCTTGGAGACGTAGGTGTCCTGGAGAAACAGATGTCCCAGATGGATGAAAACCAAACAAGGAGTAGGAGGAGATTCGGATAAAATGAAGCATCCGGCAGGAGTGAAGAGGGCATTCCTTCCCCTGGGGCTTGCACACCTACTCAGCATTGCAGAGCAGGGCAGCAAGGAGACAGGGAATCTCTCTATCTGCCTAAGACCTGTGAAAGTATTTGAACTGTCAAACCTGAGGTGTTTCTGAGCATGTACAGAAGTGATACCATTATAAGGCATAAGCTCTAAGGTCAGGAACTGAGATGTCTGTAGAGCTTATATACCTTGGGGGATGGTGAGTGGCTGAATCAGGATTTTCAGGATCACTTGGATTTAGGCTCTTCAGTTTCACCTCGCTTGCTGTAAGGGGTTGAGTCCTTTTCAGCAGGTAGTGGCTCCTGAAATAGGTGTCCAGCAGAAGCAGGAGAGGAAGTCGACAGCTTCATCTCAGCCCTCTCTTTGCTTGTCCCAATTCCACTGTCCTGCAGCAGCAGCCATGAGAAGGGAAGGACCAGGTGCAGATGAGTTTTGCTTACGTTTCCCATAGGAGCAAAGCTGGCATTGCAGAGGCTGCACTTGGACTGGATTCTTGAGATTTTTTTCTCTTACCTGTCACAAAATTAGCCTATTATGGCAAATCAGAGGGAAGTGCCTTTTCTGTGGCTCTACAGGACATTGGAGGGGTTGAGCTGCATTTGCTTGAGTTAGGTTAAGCTAGGTTAGGTTAGGTTAAGTTGGGTTGGGTTGGGTTGGGTTGGGTTGGGTTGGATTGGGTTGGGTTGGAACCAGCCAAAGGCAATAGTCCTAAGATGAAGCAGGTGGTTTAGTGAATATCATTTCTGTATCTATGGAAATACTCTGGACTTCTGTTGACTGTAGTCTTTTGTTTACACACAGACATTATAATCCAAGCAGAAAATTCAGTGCCTTTGAAATATTCTTATGTAGAAGATTATAAACGTTGTCCACCATGGGAGGGGCAGTTAATGTATTCACTAAAACCTTGTAATATATGAATTCAGATTCTCACTGAAATCATAAAATCACTGGGTGTTTGATGCAGTGCTTCATGGCCATGCATGTTCTCACTGCAGTTTGTTCCTTAGATATAGGCTCATTCCTGTCCCTGGAAAGAGCTTCTTTACTTCCATAGCTGCCTATGCCAGCATCCACACCAGTCTCCAAGCTGTGATTCTGGCATGAAAGAGGACAAAATTTTATTCAGATGCTTTACTTTAAAATTGCTTTAGTGCAATTGCAAATATGTGCTTATCCTGCGAATGATTAAGAGCCTTTTTCCATCTTTATTAGGTGAGGTGTCTGTACCCCCATTTAACACGCAAATTTAAAGCATTACTGCCACTTCTAGCTGCTCTGGGTGCAGCATTGCCATTTTCACGGTGTTGCCTTGTCTGCTTGGAAAGTGGCAAAGCTGTGCTGGTTCATGCTCATGCTGCCGGTACATCCTGATGTTTGATGGTATAATTACTATTTAGGAATAAATAATCATAAAACACCATCATGAAGAGTAGCTATTTTCCAAGCAGCTGGTCCTTTTCCTCATGCAGTCCTGCTGTCATCAATGAAATTTCCTGCCTAAGCAGCACTCTCCCATGCTAGCAGAGCTTGCCAGCATTGGGTATTCTTCAGGACTCTGCCTTAAAAACACTGAGAAGCTGTGGGATTTTGGAATAAACTGAGATTTAAAAATCAGATATTCAATATTTCAAATTCAAGTAGATTGTAGGTACTGCTGTGGAATGTGTTTAAATATATTTTATAAATCATGTATGCTTGTCAGTGCTGGTGGCATTGCTGGATGAGCGGAGCTCCTGCTATTGGGTTGGCAGAACTCAAGTCCGTTCCTGGTGCTGCCATCAGTCTCAGTTGAGCCTCTCAGTCTGCAAAAGCACAGTAATGATGACTTCTCCCTTACAAAGCTCTGCGAGATGTGTCTTTGCAAACCTGCTGGGAGAATGAGATGTAACTGATTGCTTGCATCATACTGCAGCATGTTAAGGTCTGATAGGTAAATTTTTCAGGTTTATAACTGTGGAAGTTTAGCACTTAAATACTTGGTTTTCAGTGATCTCACTCAAGAAGCCACGTGGATGTATGTTCTCTCATGAATTGTTGGGGTTTGAGCAGGTCAAAACCTCCTTTGTTTAGAAGACAATTTTCCTTTCTCCTCGTTTAAAAAATTATCAGTTTTGAATGCTACATGCTTTATTTGTGCTCTTGGGTGTAATTTTATATAGATTTTTTTTCCTAATTCATGATATAAAAAATGCATGTGAATTTTAAAAGCTTAGTTATCTCACTAATATAGGTTATTCAAGTGCTTCAGAGCTACTATAATGTACCCTGCTAATACAATCAATAATAAAACCAATAAAGTCACAGACAACGAAAAGATAGGACTGGATAGAAAGAAACTCAAGAAGTTATTTAATTTGTCCACACTCCCCAGGGCAAGGTCAGCTGCACCCCTTAAACTCCCAAGAGATAGAGTCTATATCCTATTCTTAACTCCCATTGCTGAGATCCTGCACCTTCCATAGGTATGTTCTTAGGCCAAAAACATCTTTGTAATATGTAATCCGAGTATCCCATCTTGCATTTGTCAGGAAAGGAATTTTTATGCTTGTCTGTACATACAGGTAAAGGTGGAGTTAAAGATATGACTAGACAAGTGGAGGAAAAATGTTATTGATATACATACTATGTGGATGAAGATAGATACATAAAGATTATATAGAGACAGGGGTAAAAATTGCAATAGAGAGATATACAAATATAGCAGCATAAATATAATTTCAAACCCTACTTATTTCTCTCCACATGCTACACCATTTTAAGAGTTTTAAATTCTATAGTTTTATAATATTGAGTACAGCTATACTGGACTCCTTCTTCAAGGAAATGGCTTGCTCTCCTGAAAATATTCCCTGCATTTTAAATTACTGCATTTGAGAGTGCTGTTCATTCACACACACACACACTACAGGTCTGATTCAGCTGGCAATGGGTGGGATGCTATAATGCTGATAGAGCAGATCAACCCCTGAGCATTGCAGGGCTGCATTTCCACATCTTCATCTCATCCCCACGGTTTCATCAGAACAGCTGGTGTCCCACTGCAATTTTGGGTTGTTATGACAGCTGGCTGGCATCAGCTCTCCTGCCTGACACCAATCTTGCCGTGTGGTGGGTATGCAAGTTTCTCCCAGTGTATTCCCAAAAGTGGGGCTGGGAGGGACAGCACCTTGGAGAGGTGCTTGAGGAAATGGTGCAACCTGAGAATCCCAAAGCTCTCCTGTGATTCCTGGAGTCTGGATCCATAATTTGCCCATTTTTCTGTGCCTCTGCCTATTTGTGCAAAAGACTAATGAAATTTTGGGGCCAAGGACAAATTTGCTTTTCAGGACTGTTTATCCCCAAGCAGCAATTCAGGCCAGCCCACAGCTTGAGGTTCTGGAAGTCTTCTGTCTCTTGAATGCTCTTTAATTAACTTTTGTTTGTGAATTCGTTCTTTTTTTTTTAAGCAGATACATGCAATTTGTGTTATTGTAACTGTTTGCATTGATATTAATAGCATTTCTGGCCTGGATGTGTTGTGCTTATTGCAAAGTCCTTATAGGTGTTTGGTATCTAATTTTTTCCCTTTTCTAATATATATTGAAAAGAAAATTACTTAACTTTTGGTGACCTAGAAAATGAGCTGACTTTTGGTAGCTTATGCTTAGGAGAGAATGATCTTGCAACTTTCACTTATTTGACCGGTTCACCCAGGACCAAACACATGACTTGTGCTTATGGGACTGTCCTTTAATATTTAATGAAGAGTAATGGAAAATGATGGCTGTGTTAGCCTCATCTGTTTCCTGTTTTGCAGGTCTTATTTACAGTAAGCTTTTGTGTGAATCTTTGCATCTTGTTGCTCACAGAGCAAGAAGAATTTATTAAACATTTTTTTACTCCTTTTAACCACTTGCTTCTTGTGCGTATTTTGTGTGTTGTAAACAAGGGGGGAAAAAATAGCCAGTTGCAAGTTGCCAGTTGCAAGAATCTTTGTTCTAGGTTGGTGGGATTCTTGTTGCTCTGTTTCCATCATCCCGCTAAAGATACTAGAGATAGTAAGTGTCCAACAAAAGTAACAGCTGGTCTGTGTCACAGTAGATAATAACCAAGTATAAAATGCTTTAGTATATGTAGTCTGTTCTCTAGCATTGCCATGACTTTTCTTATATGAGTATTTAGTCTGAATCAGCTTACTGTGTGTCTAAACCTTCTTAATAGGCTGTATTTCATTTCTTCACATTGCTCTGTTTCTTCTCTCTTGACACCTCCAAGGAATTCATTTCCCTTCACAGTTACTTATAGATTATTATCATGCCCATGACTCCACAAACTATTACTTCTTAGACAAACTAAACACATCAAGGTTTGGGGATTGATTTTGGGTTGGGGTTTTTCTGTGTCCGAAATTACTGCTTTCATTTCATTAATTGGTCTTTAGCTCATCTCTGAATTTTGCCTATGTTTTTAACCTTTCTTTACCATTGTGATGTTTAGAAGTGCGTAGTCAGAAGCCCCTAATGTCATTGGATCTCAAAGTTCTTGAGCTAATGGAGTCATTTACAAATTTTCCTGAAGCTCTCATTTTCCTGGCCAGAAGTAGTAAGTTATTTTAAGCAAGATATACTTTTTTTATCTCCTTTTTCCTAAGCTTTACTTGTGACATTCTGAGAGCGTCTTCTGGTTTGGAGTTTCAGACCTGAAGGTTTACATCAGTAGACTAAAATAGACACAATAATTTCTTCCTATGCAGATTCCATAGGGAATTACAAATGGAGAAACTTTATGAATTAAAAATAGTTCTGTCATAGTTGATAATATCTGATACACTAAAGGGTAAAAAAACCATTAAATTCCTATTTAGAAATAACTTTGTGATACAGAAGTGATTTGTTAGCAGCTGAAAGGATAGATGCTGGAAAGGGAGGAAGCATCTTTCTCTCAAACATAAAAGCTTATGTTATGTTGCTACAGAGTTACAGAATTGCATACCTAAGAATTGAAGAAGTTCTTCAGTGTGTATTTGCATAATGTGGGAAAGAAATTGTTTCATAACTTTCAGGAGAAAAAAGTCCTTTCTGAAAGGTGTATCACAATCATGTACTCAGGTTAGATGGGGTTGGCTTCTTTGTTAATTTATGTGTGAAGGAGGAATGAATTGTGTTGGTGCTCATATTTAATAAGGTTTAAAGTGTTTCCGTTCATGCAAGTGTCCCCAGAAGTCTGTTTTCAACCTTTAAAACATTCAAAACAAGTTTTGGTAAGACTAAGGGCCTTTCATATAGGTGTAACTTGAATCTTAAATGTTAAAGCAGCCTCTGCCAGTGTTTGAGGACAAGATTGCAAAGCTACTGACATTGAGGTTTTGTAGCATGGCAGGGTCTCAGTGCAGACCACAACCACAGGGACAACTCCCTGCTGAGCAAGACGCTTGTTGAGGAGTTACAACGCTCTCCATACCAATGGAGACTAAACCTCAAGGCATGGAGCACCCTTAATTCATTTTGAAGTCCGCGCTATTTAGAGACGAGCTGCCGCTTAGAGAAGCAGACCCGAGGTCAGTCCTGTGGCTAATATCTGTGGAGAAGCTTTTCAACCTGGAAACTTTTCTCTGCAGAAATATTTAAGCGCTGAGGCATGTATGAAGATCTCTCCCAGCTCCTGTGCAGCACAGGAAACCTTTGTCCCACACATCTTGTAAACGCGGCGGGGGGCCACCATTGTGCCACGCATCTTCTGAGCACCGCGGGAGGAGGCTTTTGTCTGACACAGTGGGCAGGCGCCGTAGGAGGGCACCTTTGTCCCGCACAGCCGGTAATCACAGGAGTGAATTATGGGGATTGCAGAGCTCCTCTCCGAAGGCACTCTGGTTTCAGACGGAGGAGTTTGTTGGTCTTGCTTGGTGAAGTGCTGCTTTTCCTGAGTGGAAGTGGAAAGGGAAGGCAGTGAAAATGTGTTTACATGCATGGGTGCAAATGGCCATCGGGATCATTCATTGAGTTGTATTGCATGACCACCCCTGCATTCACCAATCCCAATCTCAATCTTTGTTTTTCCCCTTCTCAGTATAAATAATAATAACTCAATATAAATAATAATAATAATAATAATTTATTATTATTATTTATCTGTTATTATTATTATTTATCTGTTCCTTCTTATGTTTGTACTATCTCCTATTCAATATTCTGTTCCTGTATTTCATATCTAAATTTTCAGTATTCTTTCAGATGACTAGTAGTTATCTGTGTTTAAGCTGTGTTTAAGACTTGAGCCCAAATACCAGTTCCTCTGGGACTTCATAGGTACATTTTCAACTCCGTATCATTATGCTGAGATTTTTT